>CM062820.1:693097242-693585895 GCA_031772625.1 Pinus tabuliformis
CCTATCCCTTCTCCTCTTGGGGAGATGTTGGTGCGCCTCATAATGGCACATTGTCGCTTCCAGGACTGACAATTGGCTTGCCGGTCTGGCTCTTCTCAACCAATGTCGTTCAGAACACCACTATTCCGAACATCGAATCAATAGTCAGCCCAGACAAGTTACCCACCAGCCTTCTGCTTCATCTAATTCTCCCTCTCTCTCCGCCATCCTCTTTCGTTGACGAACTGGTAAAACAAAAAACCAAGTTCCTAAGGAGAAGAAGGAAAAGAAGAGAAAGAGAAGAAAGAAGAAGGAACCAAAAGCGACTGGGGCAAACAAGTGGCGTCTGACAAAAATCCACACACAGCACTGACTAGGCCTAAATCGCCATGGTCATATGCAAAGAGAGACCACTTCCACAAGATTGTCCCGCATCCCTCGGATACTAATACTGGTCCTCCCTGTTTGCACAATTCGGTGGCGTCAACCTCTGATAGCCATGTTGACAGCACACAGTCAACTAGTGAAAGTGAAGCCACAGGATAGAGAAGGAAAGCTAGATTTCCCAGCAAACTATGTGAAGGCGACCATGCCATCCACCGTTGTCCCTCTTAGACGAGGCAAAAAGAGTTTTGAAGATCGCCCGATTTTACAAGCGCAACTTCCTCCTGGATATCAAAAACTCCTGCAAGGTCCTTCACCAGTTGAGACCCCGCTGGCTCGCTCAGGTGGTCAGCCGAAGCACCTATCATTGAGGATGAACCATCTGAATCCATACCTGACGAAAGTCAAAAGGTTGAGGCGCAGTTGACCCGTTTTGCCTTCAGAGGCTCTATCCTCGAATGATACTATCACAGAGGAGAATAAAGACGACACCGTCCAAATTCTCTTCATCAACACAGACTCCGACGAACAAGGGGGCAATTTGCCCATTCCTTTATCGCAGGAAGGAACTTCGTCAGAATCATACCTGGCCGTCTATTCGTCCCACCCACCAAACAACCTAGTTGTCTCGTTCTACTGGAACCAACTAGGCAGACCCCGGTTGCCAGCAAGCATAACCATTCAGAATTATCGTTCAAATATACAGAATGGTAATGACTGGCACTATCATTGATGAGGGGGCATCTGTGGAATCCTTTCCTCTATTGCTTGGAAAGCGCTTGGTTCGCCAGCGCTTTTGCCTGAAATGAGAAATCTATCAGGCTTTGATAAAGGAACCAGTCGACCTTTAGGGATCCTCCCCAACGTGCCCATAACATTGAAAGGGAAGACCGTTCAAATGAACGTGATGGTCGTTCAAGGACCCTTGGATTATAAACTACTCTTGGACGAGACTATATAAAATTGCATGGAGCCATCGTCTCCTCACTCTTTAGAGTAATGTGTTTTCCGCATGAAGGAAGAGTGGTCAAGCTCGTGGACCAACTTTCATTTCCCGGATCACGCATCACAAATAGTCATATACCATCCCTAAATGGTCTCTTCACGCAAGAAATGTCTCAACCCACGGTCCATCCTCCTGATGAGCTCGAGTAATCCGGAGGATATGACTGGAACCCAGGGGGCATGCGTCCTGGTCTGCTTCGGCAGGAAAACTTGGGTATAGGGTAGGTTTCCGCGGGAGAATATGACTATTTGTACCCCGCCCATGCTGAAGAGGTTATTATTCTAGAATAAGATTCTTTTGTCAAAGTTATGTGAGTTGGCGGGCATTGTCGCTCACCTTTGTCTATTTCGGTAGACAGTGCCGAGGAAGTGTTTTGTTTGAAAGATTAACGAGACAATCTTTGGTAACCTAAAAGAGGTAAGCCTCTCTCGTTAAAACTATTGTTTTGACGGAAAAGAAGTAGAGGTAACCTTGAAATCGTACATTAATTACCTGGGGGCATGCAAACCTTTTGGAGTGCAAGCAAAGAGCGGTTATTTATCTGTTTTTTGGGTTAGCCGTTGCTAACTTGCATAAAGAAAGGATGCGGGGCATAGCTTTTGTAAGATGAAGCTCCATAAAAAATAGAATCTTAATGAGACATTCTTATCATATGACTGGGTATTCGAGCAGTTTTAGCACACAGTTCATGCTCGTTAAAAAATAAACGCAAGATCTGAGCAGTTTTAGCCCATAGTTCATGCTCGTTAAAAAATAAACATAAGATCGAGCAAATTTTCCACCCCACGTTTAAGCTCGTTAAAAAATGAACTATCCTGGTAAATAACCACTGTGAATGTAATATCATCAGCCATTAAAGCTTTGGTCGTGTTTGCACCATCACCTCCACTTTTCCATTGGCCGATCGTTCACCTCCATATGTTTGTTTACCCATTTTGAGGAACACTGCTGCGAAGAGTGATTTTCACTAGCCATCCTTGTGACACTGCCGCGATTGGAAAATTCCAACCTGTACCTGGAATCAGCTGCTAACCTGTTTCATCACTCGTTCCTCAAAAGACGAGTCTTCTTTAAGCACTTTTCATCTGACTCGTAAAATATGAAAAGATTGCCGAGTCCTTGGCCTTCCAGCTCGTTAAAGGGACAGGAAGTGCTATCCCTCCTCTAGATTTTAATCTTTTTGGACCTGAGGATTATTGCACAAAAAGATCGAGCGCTTGTTTTATTCGGCTCGTTAAAACTATCGAAAACTCATCCCTTCTGTATTGTTTTTATACTTTTTCGGACTTAAGGGATTAGATGACGAAAAAGGACTTTTGGAGTTAACTTTATGTACCTTTTCAGACTCTCTAAAAATGAAAAGGACTGAGTTATCCTTGTCGTTAGACTCATTAAAATCATTAAATAGCGATAAACTTGTCTTTAGACGAGAACGAGTTTCACTATCGCTAGGCTCGTTAAAACATAGCGATGGGCTTGCCCGAAGGGCAGGTTATAGAACAATCATATGTTATCCTCCTCAAGCTTGACAAAAATAAAGAGGTACTGGTCAGCAATGACTGGGGAAAAATTGGGAGAAACTCAAGAAAACTTTGATGGTAGCAAGTCACTCTTGAACATGACACTTTTCCTCCGTACCACCATCGGGTTGGGTTGTTTCATTCACCGGTCACATCCATGGTCTCGCCATACCATCCATATTTGGGGTAATGCTACCGATCCATCGCATCAGTGTCGCCATATGTTCAAGAGAAGTCGTTCAGAAAAGTCAACCGTGTCCCATCCACTGCCGTACATTATCCTTCATCCTTTCATGACCACCACCCTGAATCATATGTCACAGATCGTTTTCACCTCCATCAAAATCATTAGCTCCGTTCTGTGTCATTGATGTGGGATTCATTAAGGCCCTCCTTTGACAGATCGCTTCTTGTCGACATCAGCTCATTATCCAAGAAGTTGATCTAGGAACAACCCCTTCAGTACTTTGAAGCTTGCATGCCTCAATGGCAAGTTTCTCACTTCCGGCGATAGGTATACATCAATGACCTTCAACCGAAAGATTTTGCGTGGTGTTCGACGCCAAGTCCTTTATTCACACCACGTGAATTGTACTGCAGTACCTTGAGGGTCATTATCATTATCGGTGATTCCTCTCGCGCTTGTTAACGATTTACCTCATTGACTGGTAATCAAGCGATGTCTTTCAATGTTCGACTTCAGAACATTTCTCACATGGATCGACTTGTACTTAGAGTGAAGATCGAACGAGTTTGAAGACCCCGGATCTAGTTTCATCCATCCGGGCTGCGATATATATTCAGGAAAGATAAAGACATTGACATGTACATCATTGCAGCAGATAATCATCCTACTCAAAGGATGATAATTTCATCAAAATTATCAGTCTACCACCAGACGATTGTCTGTTCTATGTACAGAAAAATGAATTTATAAAGCTGAGCATGGGAATGCCCGCCTCAGCTAGATCATGAACGTAGTATGAAAAATAATGTATTGTATTGTATCTTATTACAGGTCTCCTCCCAGCATTGGATGAACTTCGGATCCTCCTGATAAAGCATTTCACCCGATAAACGGCCTCATACTTTAGGGGGCAACTGTTATAGACATTTTTGTGCCTTACAACATTGAGCATGAAATGTCCATAATCTAAGGGATCCAAAGTCCCTAAACATGTTGTTCCTACCCCTAGAGGAACAAGGCTAACAAACCACAACAATTCACAGAAGTTCTCCACCAGAAACTGCTCAAAAACAAGTCAATTCAGGATCAATTCAGTGGCTCCACTAGCTGTCTGCGCTGAATGTCAAAGCCAACACTGGCTACCTGCACTGCAACGCAGGTAGGAGAACTACCAGGGTGCGTTGAGCGAGAATTTCCAAATGGCAAGTTCATTCCAAGAGGTGTCAAGACCCAGGAAGCTTCTAGAATCTTTCTCAATGACACTTGCCTCAGTGAATTCGACTGGTGATGAGTAAGAGGTTCCTAATCTCCAAGTGGAATCAAGAACTGACAGAGGGAGAGGACACTAGTCAGATCTCAAGCTGACTCATCCTCTCTCCAAACATCTATATATGGATCTCTCCTCCATGAGATCTAGAGGCTGGAATTTTGTTATTGCAAAGAATTGCTGTTGGTTTGAGATTGGAATCATTGGGTGCTTAATGCTTTGAAGGGGGTGAAGATAGGAATTCCATTTTCTGGGAAGGAGATGCTGGATTGGATCCCTCTGGGTTGTATCTCTTCCTGAACCTTGTTATTCATCAATAAATCTATCTTGGTTTCTCCTATATACTGATGTATCTTTGATGTATGGTTGCATTAGTATGTTTAATTTATTTCTAATCCTGAACTAGTTATGAATATGAATCCATGTCTTGTGTAGTGTTCTCTTCTTGTGATCTTGCAGAAACCTCTTGAAGCTGGGTGAGCAAGAAGGCAAGTAGCTGGGAACTCTCAAAGAGAAGGGAAACTGGATCGAGGGACAAACGGAAGACACCAGTTAGTCCATCCATCTCTCTTCATTCTTAATTCATAAAGGAAGAATACTAGAATAGTTGTCTCTATTTGTTGCTAAGGCACTGTCACACCTTAGGTGGATAGGATCGTCCTGCATAGGCATTTTTCCCCACAACACTAAGATGATGAAAAAATGGTTGGAGGGGTACTTGCGCAACTATGTGACCGGGTATCGGCATGCATGGGTGAAGTGGCTTCACCTTGGAGAGTATTGCAACAACACCATGTTCACATGTCAATAGGTATGTATCCATTTCATTCTCTATATGGCTATGATGATGTGACACTTTTTGATTTCGTGTTTGGAGACAATAGGGCCCTAAGGGCTAGAGATTGGGTACAAGACAACCATAACATCCTTAGTATCTCAAGGATAATTTCCATATGGCTTATAATCAATAGAAGATATATGTAGACATACATAGGGTTGAGAGGCATTTTGAGGTTGGGTACCTGGTCTTTCTGAGACTCCAACCATACAGGAAATCCACTCTAAAGTAGAAGGGAGCAGAGAAGCTCAAACCATGTTTGTATGGGCCTTACAAACTGACCAGGCGGGTTGCAGAGGTGGCCTATGAGTTAGACTTCCCACCTGGAGCAAGGTGCACAATTTATTTCATGTCTTATGCCTGAAAAAAGGCCTTGGGGCAGCAAGTGACAAAAATTATTAATCTACCCCTTTTGGATGATGAGGGGCATTTGGTGCTAGTGTTAGAGGCCATTTTGGAGGTGAGAGAGAGAAGGCTCAAAAACAGGACCATTCGGTAGTTTATGGTGAAGAGTAAATACTTTCCAGAGGAGGATGCCACTCGGGAGAGGGAATAAGTACTCTGGAACCCATCACTATAGTTTCCTGGGGACAAGCAACATTTGGGCAGGGAGGACTGTGATTTTTCTACTTAGCAATTTTGTTAAGTAGTCACAATTTTGCATAATTTTGAATTTTTCTAAGGAGGACTTAGGAAAAGTGGGTTAGGAGGGCCCCACTTTAAAATTTTTGCTAAGGGAGGCTCCAACATAGGATAAGAGAGTCAAATTGAAACTTTAGCGGATGGTGGGGACCACCCCAAGAGGAATACACACCCCTTAGAGCAACACACACTTGTGGAGAGAGAGGAAAAAGAGGGGTCAATGTATGGGACCCACATGGAGAGAGAAGGGGGTAAAGGATAAATAGGAGGAGAAGGAATCATTTAGGGGCTTTTGATTATTTGACATTTGAACTCTCTTGTGTGCTTGAGCTATTGAGCTAAGTCTATGAACTGTTGTTCAACATACGAGATTTCCAAAGGGATATCTCACCTCCTTCTTCGGTGGACTTCAAGTGCCACCCTAGGGAAGCCATTTCTACACGTAGGAGCTATTCCATGAGACTCTACAGGGTAAATTTGAGCTATCATTGGAGCATACTAGGCATAGAAGGGGCACATGCATTATTGGGGGAGATAGCTTTAGTTCAGAGCTGGTGTTGGGATTTTAAGAGCATATTTCCTTGGTATTTTGTAGCATTTTCGCAGTGTTTTGGAGGGTTGATTTGGTGGCCATCCCTTAGGAAAAATTCTTTTCTTTCTGGGCATGTGCAAAGGTGGTTTGGCTGGCCTGTGCAATCACTTGTGGAGCGAGCCTATTGTGGGAGGCTTGTCGAGGAGTTTGAGACTAAGTTTTGATAGGGGTCATAAGGAGAATTGTTGGAGGGATTTCCCAACATTTTGGAGGTATTTGGATAGTAGATTCATAGGGGGTGAAAATACCCAGCTAGAGGAGGAACTCGTACTATTTGGGGATATTTCCGGGAGGTTAGAACAAGGCCAAACCCTTCATGGGTCTTTGTGGGTTTGGTGAGCATATCTCATAGTTAATTTTTCATAATTTCCTGAGCACTCTAGAGGGTTAAAACTCCATATCCTGTCCAACCAACATCACCATTATTTATGGGCTAGTGTAGGGGTTGAAGTAGAAGTACTTTCTATCATCCATGTAGCACCTTTTATCACTCGAGACTTGTCTATATTTCTTTTGCAAGCCCAAGTGCACATAATCCATACATATATTGTACTCTCCTATATATATATTAATAAAATGGCTCAGATTGGCACATTTGTTTTGGGAAATTTCAGGGTGTCTAATTTCATGTTTGGATTTTTATGTTTCATATGGTGTTTTGGCTTGATTATCACTATTAAATTCCTAGTAGAAATATTACACCCAATTTACCTTTGAAGTACACGAACATGTCTCTCGGAAATGATTTCTTCATAACATCAATTGTCTTCTCATCGATGGAGATGTATTGAAGCCTTATTTCTCTCCTGTACACCATGTCACAAACATAGTGGGACTTGATCTCATGGAACACGAGATTCTCTGAGAGCTTCACACAACTTTGATTAGCACATTATATCACTGTTGGTTCCAACTCTTGGCAAAAAAATCCTACAAACAACTTTCAGAGCCATACAACTTCGGTGCAAGCCTCATTGGCTGTGATGAACAATATGATAGTAGATCCCAAACTAAAGCATACTCCCAAGGTTCTCAATAGGCTCTAATTCCTCCTTCCTTCTCCTATTGTGTCATATTTGTACATCCTTCAATCCTATCCCAAGTTGTTCTTAAGGGGGGATGTTAGGATATTCCGACACATAGGAAATAGTTAAGTATAACTTGGTCTAGTGTTGAGTTAGGTAAAGTGTGTTTCTTTACTATGTACTTTTGTAACTTACAATTCGACGGTTCATTCTCTCCTTGGTATTACCGACACTTGATCCATGTCTTAACACTCGATTGGTCCATGATCTCTATTTAAAGAGAATGGAGGGTCATTTGTAGGGTAACCGTTCATGAGAGAAGCTTATGTAAATTTTCATTCTTTTATTAATAAATTGCCTGAAGTGGCCGCGTTGGCTCAAGTTGTGGATTGTTTCCCTCTTTGATGTTTTTAACCACGTCAACAATACTAGTGTATTGATCTGTGATCTATTTGTGAGCGGTGTCCTTTGATGTTCTGTTTGAGGAACTTACCCTGTAAATTCCTACAAATTTGAGATGCTTGCAATAGGTAGATTCTTGAACCAACTCTTTACTCTACTTTGCAAAGAAAGAGAAAAAATTCCAATTTTAACATCATCTTCATCAATCTCAAATAGGTCCAGATAATTCTCAAAGCCTTGAATATGTTTTTGGGTAGTGATACCATTCTATCCATCAAAATTGGGGAGATATTTGTAATAGTTATCAGGGAAATCATGGAGTATAGGAGGTAACATGAGGGGCTTATATCTATCAGGAATTTTACAAGGTACATGAATATGTACATGGATTGTAAGATTAGTCTTGATTGTTTGAGGCTTCTCAATAGGAAAATGATCATCATAATATTTAGAAGGAAGTTGTTCAAATGGATAAGGAGAATTTAAAAACTTCAAAGGGAAATAATAATAAAATAATCTAAGATCTTCTCTAAAACACAATATACATTGAAAAACCTTCTTGATGAGAAAGAACATAATGTCTTGGACTGTAATCCAAGTTAACAACTTGATTTTTTCATACTGTTCTTTCAAGTTCATTCCTCCAATGGAGTCTTGATTGTGAAATTGATTTGGAGCTGGAGTAGCCAGGTGGATGATTTTAACCCTTGTGTGTCTGATCACTATCCACCATCATAGATCAGATCTTCTCTTTGTATAATCTTTTTGAAGAAAATGGTCTCTTCCCCAGTATGATCGCCACTATGTTGTCACTCAGATATTTCTCAAGGTTAAAAAAAGAAATCACTGAGGTAACCACAAACCTACTTTGGAGATTGGGATCTAGCCTTCCTAATCTCAGAGAGGGCTCTCTCTTTATGATTTAACTTTGTTTTAGTTAATTGATTTTAGGCTAGTTATGATTGTACTTGGGTTTTGATTTGAATTTGGGTGGTGGGATCACTTAGATGAATAGATGAATGTATATTTTCCATTGGGCTATGGAGTCAATCAGAATTTGAAAATAGAACAAAAACAAACCATAAATAAAATGCTACAAGGCAAGATAGGTGAGTAATATCAGATCTCAAAGGTTGGATGACGAAATGATTTCCAATCGGGATCAAGGAGTAGTCAAGGATTCCTTAAATCGGATTATGAAGAGAAGTGCAAGAGGTCAACCGAGATGGGAGAGCAATTAAGGGTTCTCAAATCCAGATATCAGAAGAAAACATATAAATGATCAACTGTACAAAACAGAGTGTACTGAAACAAGTTCTAGTTATATTTCCAGTTTGATTCATTCAAATTTGAATAACATTTAAGTTTATGAAACACTTAGAAAAATAACATAAACAAGATGAAATTTGTACTTCATTGTGATAGCTCAACACATGAATCCTGTAAAAAAGTTTCTTTATAACTTGTCTTCTCTGTCAACTGTAAATTGGTACAATAACCCTTAGGTAGTAGATCAGTCAGCTATAACAATATTTAGAAATACACACACCACCCTCAATACTTCGCAGTATGAAGTATTTATACAAAAATTATTACAAAATATCCTGTTAACTGACTAGGATTTATTCTAGTGGTGGTTTTGTAATTGGTCTATCATAGAGGTTCAAGGTTTAGAGTTGTTAATGAAATAATAGTAAAAAAGGGTAAAAAGGGGGGTTTTAGCTTTTAAGCAGGTAACGGTTAACTTTTGGGCTCATGATTAAAGTGTGAATAGTGGGCAGTTTCATCGTACGAGGGGAGGTGGTTTTGGGGGCCATCGCACCGCTTTTGGCAGTCAGGTGGTTTTTCCTCGAGAGCATGCGAGTTAACCCAAAGATGCCATGTAACCGAAAGGGTCCCGAGCAAAAACGCGAATCTTGCATGCTCTCGGCGAGTAAAGGTCGAAAAGGGAGTCTGTGCGATATGGATGCGCGTCGTCAGATTTGGGGGTGAAAGATCTAATGGTTATCGTGCAGTGAAGTTGCATGGATGGTAATCGGGTGGAGGTTTGCGAGGCCCGGGGGTTAATTACAACTAATTTGTAATTAATTTAATAAATAAAGTGGGGATTTTTTTATAATGCATGGGCTAATAAGATGCGGGACCTAGGAATAAATACACTAGGGATATAAGTTAAAAGGGTATCGGGGAGGGTTTATTAATATAGTTTAATATATGCTAGTTTGTATTATATGGGTTATGGATATATATATATATATATATATGAGGGAATTAAATAATTAGAGTTAAATGTTAATATTAGTATATGGGTGGGATTGTAAAAATACACTAAGTTTATAATGTAAAATTAATATTGGGATGGGGAAACATAAATCGAGAATAAAGGGGTTTTGTGGGTTTTTTAGGTGAAATATGGTATAAGGCAGAGTTAATTATGTAATGTGGAGGGGGAAACAAAACTTAGGATAAGGGGGGTTTTAGTGGGTTTACAATGGAAAAAGGAAATTAATAGGGGGGGTGATTTTTAAAGGGAAATGTCTTGGGAAAAGGGTATTTTTTCAAGGGGAATGGGTTTCACACTAGGGAAAAGGGGTTTTGGGTTGGGAAATGACCTTTGGAGGGTAATTTGCTAGGAAAATGTGTGAAACCAAGGGGTAAGGGTTAAAATGAAGGGAAAGGGTATTTTCATAAGAAATGATGGGATAATGGGGGAAATTAGTAAATAAGTAGTGGGGGTGAACTGAAATGAGGGGAAATTAACCAAATCAACTTGTGAACATCCTTTCACTTTCATAATTGCTTCTACATACTGAAACATAAGATTAAGCATGATAAATGTGCTTATGCTTTAACAACTTTGTACTTCTACAACCTTTCTTGTACCTACCCTTTACTTACCCTAACATTATTTCTTCACTTTATTGGATGCATTTAAATTAGCAGACCCTTTCTATCCTTTTTCTTTTGAAAAGTAAACTATCTAATTCTAAACTTGTATCTTCCAATGGCTCAGATTAATTTCTTTACCTAACTACTCATTTGTCAAGATTAAACAGTTTTGCAAGATCTTTATTCTCTAACTATAAACATGAAATTTAAAGCATGAAGTAGTCAATATTAATTTTTTTACTATCATGGGTTGTGGCATTTATGACAAGCTGCACACAACCATTATTTTTCATAGTAAAGTAAAAATTAGTGGCACTTAGACTTGCACACCTAATCCTCAGGATTGGGTGAATATAATATAAATAGATAAATAAGTAATATGAACAGTCATAGGGAGATGAAGCGAACAGTCTCTCCCTCATGTATATAATGAAGACCTACCTGATGGAATAATACATAAAAACCAATTTTGGTTGAGAAGTTACTGCCTGGTCTGACATGGTATTAGAGCCAGCTCCCAAAATAGTTGTAACTCCCACTGCCTACTACTCTTTGTCCCCTCCACAGTTGCTGTTGTGTGCTGTAGGCTGGCCTGACATGCATTGAATTATTCTAATGAACTCCTACTCTCACTCAGAGTTATTCCTACTTTGTCTTCTATCCGTTGAATGCATACAGTTCTTTGCTGTACACTGTATGTTGTTGTCAATTTTTTTTTGAACCATATGCTGGTCCATTGAACTGTTTTGTAATGGTGAACCCAACGTGAATGCTGGTCTGTTGGTAAAGCTTTGTAATGGTGAACCCGACGTGAACACTAGTCCGCTGGTAAAGCTTTGTAATGGTGAACCTCTGCTGCGTTGTAATGGTGAACCTTTGCTGCGTTGGTAAACCTTTGAACCTCTGCTGCGTTGGTAAACCTTTGTAATGGTGAACCTCTGTTGCGTTGTTAATGGTGAACCTCTGCTGCGTTGGTAAAGCTTTGTAATGGTGGAGATGCGGGGTACGAGTCTTCCTATGGTGAAGTGCTGCACATTAAATTTTTTCAGTGCTTTGACAATTTTAATGAAGCTAAGACTTTTTAGATTTCAATAACTGTTTCAGTTATCTGAATATTGCATGTGACAAATCTAGTGGTGGGGCTTGTGTCTATATAGTAATTTGTGTGGAAGTGTAAGGCCCTTATGGTTTTTGGAATCCGTGAGCATGTGGATTGCTACAGCAAGAGGAGGATTACCGTGGAATGTCAATATATATACGTTTGCGTGAATCTGCAACGTAGTATGATTTATAAACAATGCCTGTAGCGTGGACATACCTTATGTAGTAGTTATAGTTGTTCTAAGATACATAAGAATATATTTGTTGAAGAGATCTTGAACCTTGATGCAATGAGTTAAGGATTAGTCTCACGTATTGACAGTTGAATCTTCTGTCAAGTCATATCAAAAATATATTTCTTTGAATTGTAATTTTTAATTACCACCAGAAGTACAATTTTACTGTATATTGGCAGAAGTATTTTTCTATCAGCAGAAGTATTTTTTTTACAGTATGCATTCAATCATATCTATTGTGGGAATAGTTCTCACTGGCAAGGAGAACTATCCTGAGTGGTCCCGGATGATAAAACACACCCTCATTTTCAATGAGTTGTGGAAAGGAGTGTGTGTCGAGACGGAGACAATGAACCAAGAACAACCTACCTCAGATAAAGAGCTCGTCATTTGGGAAAACAAGAACAACAAATCTTATGCGTTAATCGCAGCATCTGTAAATGAAGAGGTGAGTCACCATATTTCGTCATTTTCAACTGCCTTTGAAGCCTTACAAAAGCTGAAAGAACTCTATGACTCACATTCTGCACTTGAATTTGTTCAACTCATGATTAAACTCTTCACTCTTGAAATGCAAAATAATGATCCTCTTGCTCTTGCATCTGAAGTAAAGTCTATAATGCATGATATCAAATCCACTAAGGTTGAATTGGATATTCCTCTTATCGCTTTTCTCAAGGCATTTTATCCTACTTACTCCAATTATCTTGAGTCATTGCAAGCAAATGGAAATCTCAAAGATATCACCTTTGACCCTCTTGTGAAAAAGCTTGATGAAAGAGAGAAAGCTTTTGGAAAGAAGACAACCCCTGAATCTTCTGAAGAGGCTGTGTGCCTTGCTCATAAAGAAAATCATCCTGCTCAAGATTCTTCAAGAGGAAGAGGTGGTCGAAGAGGAAGAGGAAGATATTTCAGAGGCAGGGGGGGTAGACATTCTCAAGGAGAAAAGGTAGATTTTCACTGCATTCGCTGCAAAAGAAATAGATCACATGATGCCTCTACATGCAAGCTATCATGGGACAAAATTGAGCAGCAAAGAAACCAACAGAAAGGTAAAACTGATGATATAGACAAAGGTAAAGCACCTAAATTTTCTCACTATGTTGTGGCACAATGTAACATTGGAGCAAATGAAGATTTATTTAATGCTTCACTTGCTTCTTGGAAAAATGATTGGTTGCTTGATTCAGGAGTAACTTGCCACATGACTAATAGAAAAGACTTTTTTGAAGAATTTACTGACAATGTTGATGGAGCAGTATACTTTGCAGACCAATCAAAAATCAAGCCATCAGGGCTTGGCACAATCAGGCTTAAATTGCCTGGTCTTCCAGACTTTCTTCTGCACCATGTTCTATATCTCCCATAGCTAAAGAGAAATTTGCTATCCTTGGTTCACATTCGCCAGCAAGGTCACTCCATTCATATGTTTGGTGGCAAGCTTGAGGTGAGAAAAGTATCTAACCACTCACTTGTCATGAGGGGAATAGAAGAAGAAAGGCTTCTCAAGCTGCAAGGAACCTCTGCTCGTGCACAACATTTCTCATACAATTCTCATCATGAAGAAGGTACTCTTCCATAAAGTTTATTATGGCATGCTAGATTTTGACATTTGAACTATGATAGCCTCCGCTTGTTGAAGAAAAATGGTGTTGCTGGTTTGCCTATAATTCCTAGGAAACTTAAGCAATGTGATGCTTGCATTCTAGGAAAGCATAGCAAACAGTGTTTTCATGTTTCACATTCAAGAGCACATAGAAAACTTGAACTCATTCATTCAGATTTATGTGGTCTAATGCCTGTTCCTTATGCAAATGGAAATAAATATACGATGACATTTATCGATGACTACACCAGAATGTGTTGGGTTTATTTATTGAAGAACAAATCTGATGTTTTTCAAACATTCAAGAATTTTCATAAATGGATTGAAAATGATGCACAATCTCATATTGGGTCTATTTTCACTGATAATGGAAAAGAATACACATCAAATGAATTTGAAAACTATCTTCGCCAACATGGGATCAAACATCAAACAATTGTACCTTATAATCCCCAACAGAATGGTGTAGCTGAAAGAATGAATAGGACAATCTTAAATATGGTACGATCCATGCTCTTCTTCGAAAATGTAAAGATAATGTTTTGGGCTGATGCTATTCTATGTGCTGCATATATAAAGAATATATGTCCATCTAATGCTATTAGAAACAAGACTACATATGAAATGTGGTATGGACGTGTTCCTTCGGTAAAGCATCTTAGGGTCTTTGGTTCCACTTGTTATGCTTTGATACCAAACGTACATAGAAACAAACTTGGTGCTAGAAGTCGTAAGTGTATCTTCCTGGGGTATTCAAACACCAAGGCATACCGTCTCTATGATGAAGTAAATAAAAAGTTTGTTGTATCTAGAGATGTAATTTTTATTGAATCATCCAAAACTGACAATGTTGTTGAGCAGCAACTTGATTGCTTGGATAGATTCGCAAAAGCAAAATCATTTCAAGAATTTGATAATCAGATTCCACATCTTGAAGGGGGGATTCCTATACTAGATCAACATGTGGAATCTTCTTCTGAGGAACACTCTCCCCCGCGTGAAACTCCAACAACAGATGATGCTTTAAGTGATTTGATTGATAGAATTGGGAGACTCAATCTTGATTCAATCCCAACTCAATCAGTAGAGTAGCCTGGACCATCTGAAAAAGGTCCCCCAAAGTGGCTGACAAAGACACCTGAAATTGTTCATCTTGATGAGGTTGGAAAGACAGGAACTAGAAATTCAAACTGACAGAATGGAGGTGATGTGGATGACTCTAATTCACTTGTTGATATGGATGTTTCTTATGATTGTGAATTGAACTTGTCTACAGATTTTGAACCAACTTCCTTCAAAGAAGCTACTTCTCATGATGAATGGAAAGAAGCGATGCAAAAGGAGTATGATGCCCTCATAAAGAACGACACTTGGAAGATGGTTGATCCTCCATTAGGAACTAAACCAATTGGCTGCAAGTGGGTCTACAAGAACAAGTATAAAGCTGATGGCTCACTTGACAAGCACAAAGCTAGGCTTGTGGCAAAAGGTTTTGCACAGAAGGAAGGGGTCGATTATGAGGAGACTTTTGCCCCCACAGCAAAATGGGCTACCATCCGGACACTCTTTGCCCTAGCAGCTCAGAACGGTTGGAAAGTCCATCAAATGGATGTAAAAATTTCTTTCTTAAATGGAGATCTAAAAGAGAATGCTTTTATGTCTCAGCCTAAAGGATTTGCTGTGAAAGGACATGAACATAAAGTATGCAAACTTGTGAAGTCCTTGTATGGCCTCAAACAAGCACCGTGAGCCTGGTATGAAAAACTAACTGAGCATCTTCTGAAACTCAATTTCAAACATTATGATCTTGATGATGCAACTTTATTTGTCAAGAAAGTTGGAAAAACAATTGTATATCTTATGGTATATGTAGATTATCTTTTGATGATAGGGAACAATGAAAGCTACATTGCATCCATAAAGAAGGAATTGGGGAAAAGTTTTGAAATGACTGATTTGGGCTATGTTCATTACTATCTTGGCATTGAAGTAACCCAACATCCGAAGTCCATATTTCTTTCTCAAAAGAAATACATTGGAGATCTGTTGAACAAGTTTGGCATGACAAAATGCAATCCTCTTACTACTCCAATGGAACAAAACTTAAAGCTCACATCTATTGAAGGAAAAGAATTTGAGGATGCAACAAAGTATAGACAGCTTGTAGGAAGTCTCAACTACCTAACTACTACCAGACCAGACATTTCGTTTGCTTTTGGAATCCTCTCCAGGTTTATGCAAAAGCCTTGTGAGGGACATTGGTCTACTGCAAAAAGAGTTCTAAGGTACTTGAAGGGAACTTAAGACTTTGGAATCAAGTATACACAGGTGGATGACTTCATCTTGATTGGATACTCTGATTCGTACTTCGATGGACACCAAGAAACTGGGGTATCTACTTCAGGATATGCTATGAGTCTTGGATCAGGAGCTGTCTCCTGGAGATCACGCAAATAATCAGTTCCAGCAGATTCCACAACAGAAGCAGAATACGTGGCAGTAACTGAAGCAACAAAAGAAATTGTGTGGCTCAAGAAAATTCTTGAAGATTTGCAGGTAAAACAAGTACAATAAACTCCACTCATGATTGAAAATACCTCTGCAATAAAGTTTTCCAAGAACCCAAAGTTCCATGATCGAACGAAGCACATCAATACTAAATATCATCTGATTCAACATCATGTTGAGGCCAAAACAATCCATCTCCGTCATTGTTCCACTAATGAGCAAATCACTGACATCTTCACCAAAGCGCTTGGAAGAGAAAAGCTTGAACGATTCAGAATGATGCTTGGACTCACCAGCATCCCTTCAGATTAAGGGGGGGAATGTTGACACCTAATCCTCAGGATTGGGTGAATATAATTTAAATAGATAAATAAGTAATACGAATAGTCATCGGGAGATGAAGTGAACAGTCTCTCCCTCATGTATATAATGAAGACCTACCTGATGGAATAATACACATGAATCAATTTTGGTTGAGGAGTTACTGCCTGGTCTGACAGTTTTTGTTTGGGGTTCATATTTTTTTACTTTTTTTTTTTAATCTTTTCTTATTATTTTTGTCCTTTGATTATTCTTTTAGGACATACCCTCTTTACATTTTTTAATATTTAATATGGAAAACATTTGCAGAAAAGCAAAGGTATGTACAATATTAGAAGACTTAACATAGTCAATTCAAAATTATGATCCCTATTATTATAGGAACCTAACAGGAAATATGACTGGTGATGGTGGATCTTGAGGTCCTTCTAGACTTCTAGTATATTCTATAGTACTCTAATTATCCTCCCTTGAGGCTTCCTACTTCACTTCATCCAAGGAATATATGGATTCTTCCTTAAACTTCAAATATGCCACTCTATCATTGAAGGTGACATCTCGACAAACCTAAATTATTCATTCCTTTGGAATGTATATTATGTAGGCATTCGATGATTTGCTGTATCCAAAAAATATTCCTTTCTTTCCTGAAGGCTCAAGCTTGTTACTCTTATCCTTAGCAACATGAATATATATAGGAAAACCAAAGATCCTCACGTGACCTGCCTTTGGATTCCTTTTAGAGAATTCTTCTTCAAGAGTCATACCTTCCAAAACTTTATGAGGACTTATATTTTGAATGTACAAATATGTTTGCAATGCTTCCCCCATAAGAAAAATGGCAAGTACAAATCATGCATCATGTCCTTGATAGATTCTTCAATGGACCTATTCTTTCATTCTACTCCACCATGTTGTTGTGGGTTGTATAAATTCCTTGTAGATTCAAACTTCTAATTGTAATTTTCTAAAATAATAGGCTTGAATCTACTCTACTCATTAGTGGAAACAATTAAACGATTGTGAAATCATCAATCATACAAGAGAAAGAATTCAATCAACACATTACACAATGATTTTCTAGGGAAAGACAGCTAAAAACCCCTGCTCTATGTATATCGCATTAGTAAAAAAATATGAGAAGATTACAATGCTTTGCTAAAGCCCGAGCAACCTTTGCATTATCTCTATCTGTCTCACAACTTCCTAGATAAGCCTAGGCCAATAATTAACCAATTTCTCGCTTGACCAAGTCCTTATTTCCTTGCATTGTTTCCTTACGAATTAACCCCCTACTAATTAGGGAAATTCCTCAATTTGAATTGTGAAATCCTCATAGGCCTTCCTCTGACTACATGCACCACCTGTACAATTCATATGATTATACAATTGATAGAACACTATCCTTGAACTCAAATATCAACTGGGTAACTCTCATATCTGACATGCATGAGTTATTTATGAGTGTGTTGGCTTGAGGGGACCTGACCCAGAGTTATTTATCCAAATAAATCCCTACACTACTGGCCCTTTCGGCATTAGCCCACGGAGCGTGGACTAAAGTCTCACCCGAAGTAGTTTGGGGGTGCTGCAGGAACCAAGCTTTTACACCCTTGAGATGTATGTGGTGTCGATTTAGTCCAACTGTGCCTATCTTCGTGCAGGTTACTTCACGCACTATTCTAACCTTCAATACCCTCACAATATGTTATAATCACCTTTCGCGCAACCCTATTCAGGGGTTGAGATGCTTTCGCGTTGCTATGGTAGCAAACTGCACTATTTCCCCAAACTACACCGCGAATCTTACTTATCTTCTTACAGATGTTAGTCAACTTCGCGTAAATAGATATTCTATCTTGTATTCACTTAATCAATACAATCATATATATTCGCGCATCATATAAACAATAGAAGTGCAATTTATACCCAATATATTCAATGCATAAAACAAGAAATAAATACACATAATTGATATGAAACTTCTCTTTATTAATGCTTTCAACTGTTACAGACTCAACTCGCCCTGCACACTCAGCTGCAGGGGTCCACACACTCAGCTGTGGACTACTAGGCCTTTGTGCACTTAGTTGCAGAGCCTTCTCCTACTCTACGACCCAAACTAGAATTTACACTTCCGTTCTTCCACTATGCTTCTATTCCATGATTAAATTATTCTTCCATTGATGCCTTGACTACTTAGAGCCTTGCTCTATTTATACAATCCCATCATTCGCGGACCATGGGTAGATCTCTACAATTGACATTACATTAACAAAATTGAGGGTGGACAACCCTATGACTCTTTTACAAGCTACGTGCTCCGTGCCCACAAAATGCAAAGTTTTTACATCGGAGTTACAAATTTTGACCAAAATCTGGGCTCTAAGCCCCAAAACTTCCCTTGGGGGATCTTGCACCCAACGGGACCCAACACAAACATCGTGACTCGCCCTTGAGTCTCTCTGTTGGTGCGAAGATCTTTGCGTGAAGACCTCCCAATTCTACCAGAATCGCTGCAAGATTGGTAGCGCACTGAACGACTGCATGTTGTACTTCCTCGACTTGTTGTGCAAAGACCGTTGTAGCTGAACTGCTACCCTGAACCTTTTCCTATGTTGCTTGTAGCTACATGAAATTTGCTTCAATGTAGGTGGTAATGATGTATGCCTCATCAATCCATGGTTATAAGTGCACCTTCAAAACGGCTTCCTTATGTCAAGCATCATCTACCTGTTCCTTGAGTGCTTTCGCCTGTTGCATCCTCGCGAGCCTCTATGTAAGGGAAACCATCTGAATGGTCCCTTTTACTTTGTTGTATTTCAATTGTAACTCGCGCGCCTTTGTCTCTAGGTAATGTATGTTCGGGTCCTCCTGTAGGGTAGTGAGAACCTCGAACAATTACTTGAACAGCTTTGTACAGTTTTTCACTGCACTGTTAACCTCTGCTATTGCTATTGTAATTGCGCTAGTGCATTGTTCCCTAACTTTGGTGGGGTTGAAGGTTGCACCTTCAATTGTAGTTCAGCTATTTGAAGGTTCAGTTCAAGCTGAACCCTGGGCATTTCTTCCTTTGCCTCGCACACCCCTGCTGATAGTTTCTAGATGCGTGCCTCCATTGGTTATTTTGCTTGGATGGCCAACTTAGGGACCATCTGGCAGGCTTCCTCGACCAGCTACATGAGCTTTCTATTCTATGCCACTGCCTCGCCACCCTGCAGGCTCAACTATTCAATGTTGATGTGTTGCTTGCTCATTACCTAAAGCACGCGACCCTCCCTGGATCGTAGTTCTATAGTAACTCCATCCTGCGAAAGATAGAGCATCTACCAAGGGAGCGCAACCATGTTTATCCCGATTCCCTTTAGCCCACTCACTGTAGGCCTATCGGCCTCATTTTCTATAACTAGCACTCCCTCTAGCGGCATTATTGTGTTAGTCATCTGGGCGTGCATCATTTCTTCGGCTGCGGCCGTGCCTAGTGCGAGGCTAGTTGACACAGTGCCAGCCTGTGGGGTGCGCGCTTGCAACTCTTGTATCCGCACTCGGAGAGCCCCCAACACCATCTAGTGTTCCTCCACGAACTGCTGGAGGGTCTCCGTGGTGACATCCCTCACCGTCTCTCCAACGTCGTGAAGATCCCCCTCAGTCAGGGTGATTGGGTCGAAAGAAGTCTTGGAATCCTTCAACTTCTTCCGCAACCCTACATGTTGTCTTGGTCACGGTCGTTTCAGCTGGGCGGATGCTGTCTGTGGGTCCACACCACCACCTTGCTCTGTATCTGTCTCTTGTTCAGGTGAAGGTGACTTTTCTCCCTCGCGCGCTTCCTTGGCTGCCTTCTACTACTATTCCACCAACTTTGCAGCGTCGCACGCCACCTGGGACATAGCTATTGCTGCTTCATTCCTACATTTTTCTGCCAACTGTACCATCCATAGTTTCACCTCATCTTTTTTCCATTGTGCGGTGGACTTTTCTTCTTCTATCGCGGAGCTAGCTGGAGCGCGCCACTCCAGTAGCCATGACTCAAGGACTGCGAAGATGACGTCGTCTGTCACTAGGTAGGGTAGCTCGTGCCATGCCTTTGTGGGGTCCTTCTGCGCCCTAATATAAACGTGATGGAAATCTGCCTTGAACTCCGCAAAGCTGCAGATTGTTGTAGACCGTGAGTGATAACCGCAGCTTGCGATTAATCCCCATTCTGATGTTCATCTCCATGAACATCCAGAATATTTTACCATCCTTTATCCTTTGTGCATCTGGAGTTGCCCACAGTGAAGCGTACTTCGCTGCCTCCGGAAGGTCTTGCACGAGCATCAGAAACTAGCTGTCTTCAGGCAATTCCCATGCCACTAGTACTATGGAAAACAAAATCCAGGCATAGTGAAAAGTCTTCTCCTACACCTGTGCCTCGCGACAGTTTTCAAGGAACTCTCTGAATAAGTATTTTTCCTAGTTGAACTGAACCCCTTCTGCACATTGTGCTACAAGTGCAACCACTGATGCGGCACCTCATCCACGCGACACTTTTGCATAACCTTCCCTACCAATATCTGCATCGTGACTTTGACCGCAGGGTTATTGATGCTGGAAAATGCGTACCCTCTCTTCTTCT
Organism: Pinus tabuliformis; assembly: GCA_031772625.1. Taxonomy (NCBI): domain Eukaryota; kingdom Viridiplantae; phylum Streptophyta; class Pinopsida; order Pinales; family Pinaceae; genus Pinus; species Pinus tabuliformis. Next base: position 693,118,361 of record CM062820.1, read on the forward strand.
TCTCTAGTTTGAACTTCTTCTTCATGGCCTCTTTGATGGCCAAATCATCACTCTTACCCTCTGAGATGTTCGTTGGGTCCTCCTCTTTACAAGGGAGCTGGGTAATTTTGTGAATCAAGTGGTCTGTGATGGGGATGGGCTCCTCTATCCATAAGCACCCATCATGCACGAAGTAAAGCAACTACCTGATGACAAAAATGGTCACTGGGGTGCGATGGTAATGTGGCACCCAGAGCAGGTTTAACAATCCTGCCTTTTCTACACCCCTCAGCCACTTACGTGGCTCCAACTCTATGACTCCAATCGACGCGTCTTTCTTTTGGCACATTAGTTGCGCGGTTACCAAATGTGGGAACTTCTCATGGTCCGCGAGATCACAGTCTTTAAATTTTAGTACAGGCACTCACCCCAAGTGCGCTCCTTCAAAAATAATGTCATCGAAAGCAGCAGAGTTTGTAGACAACTCTTGCTCTCATCCATATCTTTAGGCACCTTGGCTTTACCCTTTCGCGGAGGAACATATGCGGGCAGCCTGGTAAGAGGGTCCGCGCCCCAAGTGTCAACCTCAATTTCCACATCCTCCTCCTCCTCTACCAGGATTTCTTCAAATTCTTCCTCCTCATCGACCTCTAAATTAATAGCTTTCCCATTTTCTTCCATTGTAAGCTTAGTCCTTAACGAGTTTCTAGGGGATACGCACATTGGTACCACAGCCTACTTGTCTTTCTTGGGTCTCAATGTGCGTAGAGGCTTAGGGATTTCTGCGACTATCCCGGCACTTTATGGGACTTCTACTTCTGTAATGGCCTATGCGGCTTCCTCAGCGGTCATTACTCCGGTATCCATGGCTTCCTCAGGTGCTACCATAGTTCTATTCCACAATTCTCTTAACAGCTCAGGTAAATGCTCAAACAATGAATTCGGCTTCAGAAGATCGAACATATATGGGTTCATGAATGTCTGTGTGTGCAACAACTCAGTCCTCAAATTTCCAAGTGTTGTTTTCTGGACATCTCTTTGTAATTTATAGCGCCTTTTGAATTTTAATTCGACTGTTCCCCCCACATTCAGTCCATTAATGCTCGATTGGCGGTAGATTTTCAAGAATCTAGCCCATAAAGTTTGCCTTAAATTCCTGCCACCCGCTCCATTTGGTCACAAACCAGGAATCACATTGTGAATAGTAACTGTAACGATCACTTTCCAGCTAACCCGTGTGGTAGCACAACTACCCTCACGCTGTCACGGACCCTATGACACTTCGCTACTGCGCGTAGTCTTGACATCGCATAGCTCTCGGGAAGAGTAGTTTATAGTCCCGCGCCTCCTTTCAGCTACCTGGAGCACTAATATTGTGCTTCTGTTAACCAGTCAAATGGTCGAGCCCCCTATGTACGCCTTCAAATGACTGCCATTGACTTTGCCTGGGAAGAGTTCTCCATTTAACTTTACCAACTGCGTCATGCCACCATCTGTGATCTCCTTAATAACATAAGGTCCTAGCCAATGCATTTTGAGCTTCCCTGGGAATTTATCGAACTTACTATCATACAATAACACCAAATCATTTGCCTTAAAGGTGCGCAACTTAATATGTCAATCGTGCCAAGCCTTTTCGCATTGCTTTTGGACCTGCTGGTGAAATCCAGCCAAAAATCTTTCTTCTCGAGCTCCTCCAACTGTGTGAGCCTCTCCTCTAGGGATCCACGGTCTGTCATGCCTATGAGCACTGCTATGTGCAGACTAGGCATGATGTATTCCATAAGCATTATAGCTTCCACTCCATAAACAAGCCTAAAAGGCGTCTATCCTGTCAGTTTCTTGCATGTCATCCTATAAGCCCATAATACTAGAAGTACGTGCAAGTCCCAATAACTTCGCTACGTGTTACATACTTTGGTCAGTGTGGTCTCTAGAAATTTTTTGAACACTTCTACTCTCCCGTTAACCTTTGGGTGATACAGTGTGCTTTTTTGATGATACATCTGAAATTCTTGTGTCACTGCACTGATTGTCTCGTTCAGGAAATGTATACTTCGGTCACTTATCAAGATCTTCAGACATCTAAATCATGTCAATACATGTTCAAACACAAAATTCACAACCATCGCCGCTGTACAATCCTTTATCGATTGTGCTTCTGCCCAACAAGTCAGGTACTCTTTTGCAGTGATAATATATCTCACGCCTGTCTTTCCTCGAGGTTTGATAGGTCCTACAAAGTTGATTGCCCACTTTTTGAAGGGCTGCAACGTCATTTGTGGATTCAAAGGAATCTCGTCCCTCCATGATGGTTTACCTGTTCTTTGACATACATCATAGGCCTTGCAATGTGCTTTTGAATCCTGATGAAAGGTTGGCCACCACAACCCTACGTGGAGAACCTTCTACGTGGTTTCTCCCTACATAATGTCCTCTTGTAGCACCCCCATTAGTGTCCTCGAGGATTTTGCTTCGTTCAAACTCAAGTACATACCTTCATAGTATCTCATCTTTCCCCATATTATATAGATGCCTCGCAATGATAGAGAAATCTATCGCGCACACAACTAGTTCCTTCTTCTGTTGGACAGAGTACCCTGCCGGTGTTATTCCAGTTGTTAAAAAGTGAATTATACCTTCAAAATGTCCATCTGCCATGCACAAAGCAAAGAGCTGCGTGTCGGGTAGTCCTTCCTTCAAACTAGTAGGTTCCTCCCGTGTCTCAATGTGCGACAAGTGATCCGGTCCCACGTTTAATTGTCCAGTGTTCACAACAACTTCAAAATCATATTCTTGGAATAATAAAAGCCACCTGCATATGTGCCCCCCCAAAACAGGCTTATTGACCAAGTACTTTAGCGCGGAATGATCTGTATACATCTTAAAGTGACCTCCTAGCAAGTAGTGTCGATACTTCTGGAGCATATATACCATAGCCAGTCCCTCACATTCAGTGGTGGAATATTTCTTTTTTTCTTTAGATAATCTGTGACTCACGAACACGATAGGGTGATCCAAGCCTTCTCCACCATCATGTGTTAGTACTGCCCCAAACGCTATACTCGACACATCCACATGGACATGAAACTCTTTCTTCCAATTCGGGAAGACCAGAATTAGTGCAGTAACCATATTTTCTTTTAATACATCGAGACTTTTCTTACAGTCATCAGTCCACCAGAACGTGACATCCTTTTTCAACAGATTTTCCGTCGACAGAGTGATCTGGGCATAGCCTTTGATGAATTTCCTGTAGTACCCTGTATGGCCCAGACTAGCGAGCAACTATTTCGCACTCCATGGTGCTTCCAAATTTAGAATCACTGTGATTTTCACGGGGTCTACCATCAGCCCTTGTTTACAAACACATGCCCCAATAGGTTCCCAAAAGGAACGAGGAACATACACTTGTTGAGGTTGAGCGCGATCTGGTATCTTTATCATGTATCCAATATCAATCGCAAGCTCTCTACATGGCACCTAACCAACCCAAATACAGTCCAGTCATCAAAATAGACCTCTTAGAACTTATGGATATATTCCTTGAATGCCGCAACAACCACGCGTGAAAAGATAGCAGGGGAATTCTTCAATCCAAACAACATGATAGTATATTGAAAGAAACCCCACTCAATCGCGAAGGTTGTCTTGATCCTAACCTCCAGCGCGATTTTCATCTATTGGTACCCTGAGAACCCATCAGTGAAAGAATATTCTTCTTGACCACCTACATTGTCCAACACCTCATTTGTGAACGGAGTTGGGAATGGATCATGTACACACACGTCATTCAACTTTCTAAGATCCACACATATTCTTATTTCATCCTTCTGATTCTTCTCTTGTATCACCATCAGGCTTACCCAATAGGATTCCTCCATAGGCTCAATGATGTCTACCATGAGCATCTTTTCTAATTCTACACAGACCTTCTCCTTGTATTTCAGATTTAAGTGATACGGCCTCTGCTTAACTGGCTTCGCGTCGGGTTTTAACGTGATCTTCATTACCCCTAAATCTTTGATTATTCCCTTCAAATCCGTAAACTTGGTTGGGAATAAGTCCTGATATTCACGGAGTAATTCAACGACCTTATCCACTGTCGCATCGTCCCAATAGTCTCCAATCTTCGCGAATTTAGGTTCTGCCTCCGTACCAATATTCACCTGCTTAGTCTTCACCGATGTGGTTATGTCAGGGTTCTCAATCTGTGGTCCTTGAACCTTGCGGTGGCCTTCCATTTCTAGAATGTTAATTTTCTGTGGATCTTCATCTTCTTCTTCAACAGTTACATTATAACATTCTAGCATGCAACTCAGCTGAGTAGCCCATTCAGGCTAAATCGATTCTATCGGCTCCTGTTGTATTCTAAAGATGATTGCTTTTACCTCTTGTAGCACTTCATCAATAATATCCCACCCATCCTCAAAATTGAAGGTCATTACGAACCCTTCACGTAGAAAATCCCATTCACCTATCCTGTGGCGAAGCTCTGTTTCTATATACCAGTTCATTGGTATAACATCTAAGGTATGACAGAATAGGTGCACCCACTTAGGCTGTGACTTTTCGCCATAGGCATGCGTCCATTTGGTCACATGCATGCATGGATCATTCTGCCCATTGTACTTATATGTTAGTCACACCCTAGGCTTCCCAAATCACATGTGCATCATTCTCCTACACTCGCGCTAGTCGTCAAAGCTCCCTTTATGCGTACCCCACCACCTTGCTAGTGTAGCACGCAGTACCTAGTCCAAGGCCTGGAAGCATTGCTTTTCTGACACCTTCCTTTCAAATTTATTCAAGAATGTATCTACCTCACTTAGGCCATCATAAGTAGGAAGGTATCTTACTTTTGTTGATATGTAGTGCAGCGACCTTGTCATCATATTACAATTTAGTGTAGTTACCTCATGTAACCAATTTTTCCATTGCTTCGTCAGTCCTCATCTGAATCCACAGTATAAGAGCTTTCATGCTCCCATGCAATCCGCCCATCCGCATGGGATTCACCCAGTCCTATTTTCTCACTGTTATCTTATAGATGAAGTCCAAATCATCATCACTTTCATAGTCGCGCACCAGCTTCATATAGCACGATCCTTCAGCAGGGTCCAGGGGTATAATTATGCGTAGTGACTTCTTTTCAAAAATAATTTTTCGCTTTTTCAGATTAATCACCCCATTCATGTCAGTGGCCCAATCAATTCCTAAGAGTGTGGGGTAGGGATTTTTGTCATCAACAATCTCTATCACTTCAAAGTCTGCTAGTGCGCTCGCTCCCTCAATATCCACGGTTATTCCCTGCAATCGCCCCATGGGTATTATTTTCTGTTGGTTCGACATTCTTAGCTAAATTAGAGACCACAGCAGTGCAGGTCGCCCCATTCACATCCGATCCTAAATCCAGGATAACTTGATCCATATCATATTCTCCGATCTGTGCAATTAGTCTCATTTCTTTTCTCGTTCTTGTCTTATGTTTTCTGATCTTCCTGACTACACGCGGTTCTCCTTGCGTGGTCCCAACGCATATGTTAATGAGTTCCTGTAACCCTTTCACCACCTTACTATCACGTAGTAGCTTCATATATGTTTCCAAGAATGTTGTGAGCATAGATGGGTCCATCTCCAGCTCCAGTTTATCTTTGCTTTCGGAAGTGGAGGCATCAGCGAATCTCTTCTTAGCTTCCAAGAAGGTTTCCTGAGTGTACTCCAAATCAAACTTTGCTTCCTTTGTCAGAGCTTTGCAAACCCAAGTACTATCTTCTGGTTGTTTTCCCTTGTCATCTCCCATTTCGATTCCACTTCAGAGCGCAATGTTCACATTTGGATCTTCCTCGCACGGCTCAGATCTCATCATCTGTAGGTTCTAAGTTGGTGGAGGTGGTAGTGCTCCTTTGTCACGTATCCTAGCTATCAGTGTAGGACAATGTTTTGTCTCATGATCAAATAGGTTGCAATACAAACACGATGGATGCGTTGGATTTGTGCAATCGCGGGCATAATGTCTTGGCCCTCTGTAATTGTAGCATATCAATTGTCCACGACCTCTTCCATGTCCTCCTTGGGCTCGGCCTTGTTCGTGCCCTTGAAATCTTGTTCGTGCCATTCCTACATTTTGATCAAGGGGTCGCGTTTTGGCCTAAACTCTGTAGGTGGGAGTTCTATCCATCATTAACTCATAGCTTCTACAAGTGCACTCATAATTTCCTACTTACCTACAAAAGTTGTAGAACAACTGTTGCAAATTTTGCGTATACTTCTGTAACAAGTGACAATTGTTCGTGGAATGTTTTCCTGCTATTTGACAAATCACGCATCACAAAGCAAGTGCCATGCTAGGTCCTACTTGCACTTTTGGTCTTAAGGGCATCAGTCTTCCTCCTGTAAGGTAATTTGAGAAAACTGGGCAGTGGTCCTTGTCATGACCCTGACCCTGACCCTTGCATTTTATGCACCATACCTCTTCGTGCACTTTTGGTCGAGCTGTCCTATCCTATTTCAGACTTTGCATCTCAAGGCATAAATTCTTAAGCTGCGCGTGGGTCTGTTGAACTCCTAAGTTAGGATCCTACATCGGGGTCCCATGTAGCCTCATAGAAATCTCTAAGGCCTCCACCTGAGTCATTATCTTCTGCTATGATAGCACACTTATTAAATGTGGCATTAGTGAAGCTACAAACCATTCGCAATGTTTTCCATCCGTCAGATTCATATTAGCTTCATAAATCATACATTTCAAACTCTGATTAAACTCCCAAGGAGTCTCGCCTGGTAGCATCGCGATCTCTTTGAATCCAATGATCGATTGTGCTTCAGACTTCGGCCTGCTAAATTCTTTGTTTAGTGCTGCTTAGATATCCACCATTCCCACATTTGGATTATCATTGGAGTGCTTAATATACCAGGTCAGTGCGCAGTCCTGCAGGGTGCTAACCAGTGTCTCTTTATATTGTCATCTATAACTCCTTGTGCTTCCCATACAACCCTTACCATGAACCAGAATTGGTTTGAATCCTCATTTCCCAAACCTTTGAACACAGGAAACTTCATTGTGCCTGCCATATTGAATTGCGGTGGTGGTGGAGGTGGTATGGGTGAAGATGGAGGTGATGGTGGCAGTGTGGGTGGAGGTGGCATTCATGGAATTCTTTGCCTTATTAGATGGATCACACTTCGTGGTGAGACCTTCGTGAGCTCTTCCTCGTTCACTTGTAGAGATGAAATCAAGGGGCTAGTTTCTGGTCCCTTACTTCCTTCATTCCTATAAGATTTTCCACTTCGTGTAGCCCTGAATATCAAGGTAACTGCATAAACCTCTTTTCACACGATAGCATTTTAATCCAAGTATTCAAATATTTTATGTACTTACCTCACAGTCCTTTGAGAAAGCGTCGCTCTGCTTCATTGTAGCTAACTGAGGTGTCAACCGCGAACTCAATAATGCATCCTCCTATAATACGATCGAGCCAATGATCAACGACGCGCACGATCTTATTCTCTGATGCTTCCAACCTTTGCACTAGATCTGGGGTCCACACAATAGGACCGTCAAGTTTCCACCTCCCTTGGCTATCTGCTAGCTTCGCGATCCACTCATATAGCTCAATAGGGAAGGACGTGAAGAATATTTCGTGGATCTCTGTGTATAGGTAGTAATCTAACCACTCTTCTTTTGACAATCATGGGTTCCTGTTCTCCTGTGCTGCGAACTCGTGAATTCTTTTGTCCAACCAGCCTTCAATTTCCTTCTTAGTTGGATTCCAATGATATGAAATTATACATCTCTATGCAGATTCTGGTCTTGACAACAGAACCATCTGTTGGCTTAAGGGGGCCTGACCCAGGTTCGAAGTTATTTAGCCAAACAAATCCCTACACTACTGGCCCTTTCGGCATCATCTCGCGGAGCGCGGATTGAAGTCTCACCCAAAGCAGTATGGGGGGATGCTGGAAATAAGTTTCCACACCCTTGAGATGTTTGTGGTGTCGATTTAGTCCAATTGTGCCTATCTTTGTGCAGGTTACTTCGCACACTGTTCTAACCTTCAATACCCTCACAATCTGTTATAATCACCTTTCGTGCAGCCCTAATTAGGGGCTAAGACGCTTTCGCGCTGCTATGGTAGAAAACTGCACTATTTCTCCAAACTACATTGCGAATCTTACTTATCTTCTTACAGATGTTAGTCAACTTCACGTAAATAGATATTTTATTTTGTATTCACTTAATTGATACAATCATATATATTCACAAATCATATAAACAATATAAGTGCAATTTATGCCCAATACATTCAATGCATAAAACAGGAAATAAATACACAGAATTGATATGAAACTTCTCTTTATTAATGCTTTCAACTATTACAGACTTGACTCACCTTGTGCACTCAGTTGTAGGGTTCCACGCACTCAGCTGCGGACTACTAGGCCTCTGCACACTCAGCTGTACAGCCTTCTCTTACTCTACGACCCAAACTAGACTTTATAATTATTTTCTTCCACTATGCTTCTATTCCATGATTATATTATTCTTCCATTGATTCCTTGACTACTTAGAGCCTCACTATATTTATACAATCCAATGGTCCGCAGACATTACATTAAAAAATTGAGGGCGGACAACCCTATGACTCTTTTACAAGTTACGCGCTCTGTGCCCACAAAATGCGGAGTTTTTACATCGGCGTTATAATTTTTTACCAAAATCTAGGCTCAAAGCCCCAAAACTTCCCTTGGGGGATCCCGCACCCAACAGAGTGAATCATCAGTTAATTGGTTGATCATTGTAGGCAACACCACATTATTATACCTCCCACTGGTTACTCCAACATTTGGAACTAGTTTTACTGACTTTAACTCAATTAAATTGAATTGATTACAACTCAAAATAAACTCAACCAGGGCTCCTATAATGTAGGAGACACTTTACATGACTAAGGTTAGACTCTCAAATCGAATTAACTAAGCCAGCTAAGTCAAATTAACTTAGTTAACTAATACAAGTTTTCATGAGATGTGGAATTACAATATTATTCCCGATTTAATTCAAGGACAAAATTAAATTAGGATTTTCTTGTTGCATTTTCAACACCCCCTCTCAACAAGAAAGGGATTATATGCTACCCCAATCCTGACTCTATGAAACTTGAACTTTCATATTAACAATGCCTCTGTCAAAATATATGAATCATGTTCCTCTATAGGAATGTACTCCAGCAACATGATTCTCCTCTTCACACAATCTTGTAGATGGTGATACTGAATGTCAATATGCTTGGATCGATCATGAAAAACTGGATTCTCAGAGAGTTTCATATAAATCTGGTTGTCATAGTCAACGAATGTAGGATCCATCTAATGACCAAGTAACTCAACAAGGATCTTCCTCATCTAGATAGTCTCACAAGTTGCTTGACTAGCATCCATGTACTCTTCTTTTGTTGAACTGAGTGTAACTAATCTTTTCTTCTTGTTGTACCAAGAAACTGATGTTGACCCAATACTTAATATTCCCCCTGATGTTCTCTTCCTGTCAGATGGACTCCCCTCCCAATCTGCATTTGTGAAACCTTGAAGCTTCACTCCCTTTGTATGTTTGTACCAAAGATTAAACTAAGTGGTACCTCTGAGGTATCTAAACACATGTTTAGATGCCTTCCAATAGATTTGTTGGCTTAACCATTTCTTATCTAAGTTGGTTAACTGCAAAACATATGTATGATTGTGTGTTCACCAAATACATAAGTGAATCCACAAGCTGCCTGTAAATAGTAGCCTCTGCTACTTCACCTAAAGTAGCATCTTCCTCCCTCCAATTTCTTGCTAAAGGAGTCTCCATGGGTTTGCTTCTCTTCATGTGGAACTTCTTCAGTATCTCCTTGGCATAATTTCCATGAGAGACAAAAAATTCCTCATCTCCTTGCCATACTTCCATACCAAGGAAATAATGCATGAACCCCGGGTCCTTCATCTTGAATTCTCTTGCAAGATCCCCTTTGCAATATTTTACTAGCTTCTCATCACCTCTTAGAATTAAATCATCGACATATAATACTATAACCAAAAATTTACCTTCAACCACAATATGTTAAAGGTTCTCATTTACTTCACTTTTGGTGAAGCCCAACCTAGTAAAATAGTTGTCAATCCTGATGTACCAAGAAAAAAGTACTTGTTTCAGTCCATACAATGATCTCTTGAGTCTGTACAAATGTGACTCTCTATTGAAGTTCTCAAATCCTTTCAAAATCTCAATGTACACCTCTTCCTCAATCACTTCATTGAGGAATGTTGTCTTCACATCCATCTGATGTATCTTCCATCCCATCTACGCTGAAAGTGCTAGAATAGATCTGATTGAAGAGTACCTTGCTATTGGAGAAAAGGTCTCCTTGTAATCAATTCCCTCCACCTAAGAGAACCCTCTGGCCACAAATTTGGCCTTTTGTTTCTCCACACTCCCATATTTTTCTTTCTTTACCTTGTAAATCCATCTAGAACTCACCACTGACTTGTCTTCTGGTCTTGGGACCACTTCCCAAACATTGTTTCTGATAATGGAGTCATACTCCTCTACCATGGTGTTGTAGGGGCTACAACCACCCTCCAAAATTTTGGCTCAGATCCAAATTTTGGAGCCTACCTTGGATCTTGTGATCAATCATCCTTGGTCACTTGTTGGTAAGTTGATGATTTCAAGCTCCCCTCCTTGATCTTAATATTTGTTCGTTTTCTCATCTTTATGCAGCATGTGTAATCTTTAGGCATAAGGAAATGTTGTTTTGCTTCATGGGAATTGTGTGCGTATGAGTGGTTTTCATCACATAGACATGTTTCACACTCACTTCATGTACTCTTGTCACGAAGGTTGTTGCATTGAGAAAAGTATGCCTTATGCATTCTAGATGGTCTATGTTGTGTCACTAAGTGTCCGTAGCGATCATAGTCGAGTCCTATCACTGTTTACATCTGCATCACTGATCTCACACTTAGCAATTTCCCTAGCAACCTAGCCTCATTCAGCTTCTTGGAACTTTGCAATTTTCTTCTGCAGCCATCAAGCTTCCTCCCTTGTCTATTGAAACCCTACAGCTCGAAGAGATCCCAACCAACACTGCTCTCCAGAAATGCACAGAGTAGTCAGGAAGCTAGCACTACTCTCGAGAAATGTGCAAAGCAATCCAGCTGCCCTGTATTCAGAAGCTACGTAGAGGTGTCCTCCCAGGACCCCCATCCCACAGTAGTGTCTTGTGCCTCAAAAATACGTAGTGTTGTACATGTGGTCCTGTCAGTCTTGCACTACAGAGATGGGCCTCCCATGGCCTCATCCCGACAACAGTCACCTCTTGCTGAAACCACATTGATCCATCACTCAGTGACGACTGGAAAAGGTGACATGTTGAGATCACTCCCAAGGAGTCGAGGAGAAGGACCAAGAGACCAAGTAATGGAAAAGATGAGGACCACATGAAAACTCCGTCAGATGCATGATCATCTTGAGGGTAAGTATGGTAAGTAAACAACACCTTTATAAGTACACCTCTTAGTTGAGTTTGTAGGACTGCTTATCATTTTCATATCATCCTGTCCTTAGTAACATGCACGTGCGAAAACATGAAAAGTCATCTCATGTGCTTGCTCTACATGTCTTGCTTCCTTTTCACTTGTTTGACCAATTGTCGTCTTCGACATGTTGATTGCTATGTCATGCTTGTGACCTCGTTCTGGTGATGTTAAAGGTTGTGTTTAATTTGTATTCACTATGTAAATCACACTCACACATGAAGTTGTATGCATGTTGCACAAGTGTCGTTGCAGTCACTCAACAAACTATCTCAAGCGTTGCACTTGTCACCCACACCTGTTGGTCAGTCACACTGAGCATGTTGTCTTGTTGGTTCGAGGTGTCTTCTCGTCGAGTCATGTTGAGTGTGTTTTCACAAGGTCATGCATGCACAAGTTCACTCACTCACACACTTAGTCATTTTGTTGAAACTTTGTCGACTGGATCACCCTCCAACAGTTGGACCTCTGCTGAGTTGCATTCTGTAGTCTTAGCCCTCAATGATCATGTACTGCTTCCCATAATTGCATAGATCTTAAGGCTGCCTCCTAGGTGTTCTTCCCTGCGTAATCTTGGAATCAACCCGACTAACTGTCACCCATAACATCACAGAAGTTTCTTAGCAAGCCATCTCAATCTATGCTGCCCACAAGAAAATCTATCAAGCTTCCTGCTGGTCAACTGGAGAGTTTGACCGGGCAGTGACCCCAGGCTTCACTCCCCTAAAAGTTTTTACAGAAATTGCCAGCATGACCACCTCTACTGACTAAAGAAATTGCGCAGAAATGCAGGACAAGCACCCACTACCTGTCACTGCATTGTCCTCAAAATTTGCGCAGTTTTGTCAATCGACCTTCTACTCCTTCTGAAAACTACATAGTTTTCTTGGGTTTTCCTCCAGCTTCCTAGCACCCCACTCAGCCCAGAAACTACGTAGAGATATCTTGCAGGATAGCCTCCCAGTTCTGTGCAGTTTTGTCCAGTAATATCCTGTAGCCCGCTGCCAGCCTCCCTGGAGAATCTATGAAGTTTTCACTGCCAATGTCCTCCCTACTACCTACACTGCCTCCCTAGAAAATTTGCGCAGTTCTGCCCTTTAGCCGAGCCAGATCCCATAGATGGTCACTGCTGATCTGGATTGCCCATCTTAGCCTCCCAGAGACCTCTCTTCAATTTTCCTTGATAATTCCCGGAGCTCGCATCCCAGCCTGAAATATCCTCTGTGGAGTTTCAGAGCCTTGTCTTCTCTCCCGGTTGCCTGCACTTGAAAACAAAATATGATGCATCATGTTAGACTAGGATATTTCTAGATTTGATGTCATCCCATGATGAGTGATTGCAGATATAGGTACATGGATGAGACATGGTGCGACAATGAATGGGATGAATAAGGAGCGCATGCTAGGATACTTGTTCGTGAATGGATGAACACATGAAGCATGCCAAGTACAAGTGAAGGAGAGACATGCACGTGAAACATCAAGTGAACACCAAGACCATTGAAGACTCCACACACCTTGCTATGTAGAGGTGAACCTATGATACATTAAGAGCACATTCATCACTCAGCAACACTGTAGCTCGACATGGACACAACCAACATCATGAACATACTAGTATTGTCTTTTCGAGTCATGTCATGTGTCATCTTAGCCACATCACTATTGTAATCAATGTAATGTAATGTGGAAGTCAAAGAGACCCACATGTAAAGTTGAAGAGTCATTTAAGTCAAACAGCCATGAGGGAAGTCGAATAGTCACAAGGGCCAGTTTCACCCTTGGCTATATATACCCCTCATTTGTACATGCAAAGGAATTTTCACCTTGTCTCCTCCCACATAGCCTTGATAGTATGTAGTCTTTTCTTTGAGGAGCAAGCAGTGGCTCCAATGCCCTGCTATCAAGGTTAGTGATGTAATGGTGTACCGATGTGTCTTGGAACTTTCGCTTAATTTAGAAGCCTGTTAATAGGCCATCACGTTTTCACGTATGTATTGTATTTGTTTGGAAGACTATTCATTGGATGCTTGTAATGCATGTGTGTTTTAACCTATATTAAGATAGTTGAACTATTTCAGTTGTTTTAGTACATATGCTATTAGAAATGCGTTGTATCAGTTGTTAACGTTGTCCCACTCGTGTGGATTATTCCATCAGACACTCAACATATTCATTCTGATAAACTTATAACGACCGTCGCACTTGTGTGGACTATTCCAATGGTTGTTGTACATGCTATCTGTTCACTTTTTGTTTGTGAATGCCACGTCCATGTGGACTACTCCATTGGAAGCTGCACATGTCCTATTGTGTTGTGTGCCTCTAATAGAGTTGGGACTATTCCCTTTTGACTTGAGACTCACTCTCACCCTCTCCCTCTATAGTGAAAGAACCTTGACACAAGCGACACTAAGCACTCACCAGGCACGCGAACCTCATTGTTCGAAGACAAAGTAAGCCACTCTCATGTGCTGAAAAGCAAGATCTAAGGCAAATCTTTAAGATAATGGTAACTAGGCCATCATACTAGTTGGGACTCCTACACCAAATGGTGTGAGGTCTAGTTGGGACTTCATACTAGGAGATCCCCTGAATGTTGGCGGGTCTAGCACCGTCAACACATGGCATCAACCCATACTGGTTTCTACATTGCTTCCTTGAATGGGGATGGCTCAATCTCTGCACTCTCACTCATTAGAGCCATGTAGCCAATGTATCAATCTGGTGACCTCCTCTTCCTACACTGTGATGTGGGTGCTCCCACATTCTCCCTAAGATCTCGCATCAATTTGTCATCCTCTATGATGTGATTCCTTCCATCTCTGGAATTCTCTGCATGAGTGGGTGCTTCCATTCTCTGCTCCTCTACATGTGGCTTCTCCACATCATCTTGAGGTTTTTCCTTTGGAGCTAAAATATCCTCATCTACATGCAACTAAAGTTCCCTCTCAAGGGAACATCTTATGGCCTTCTCTTCATCGAACTTCACATCTCTACGAACCATTTTCATCATGTGAGATGCAAGTACACCCAATAGCTATGAGGTGTATTAGCATAACCCACAAGTATGCCCAACTTAGTTGTTGGTTTTAGCTTTTTCCATGCATCCTTGGTAACATGAAAGTAAAATGATGAACCAAAGATCTTGAAGTGTGCCACATATTTTTTCTTACCTAAAAAAGCTTCTTCTAGTGTACTCATCTTGAGAATTCGATGAGGACTTTTGTTCTTCACATATACAACTATGTTGCATGCTTTAGCCCACAAGTGCAACAGTAGGTCCTGATCATGTAACATTTCCCATGCAGCTCCCAAAATACTTTTGTTCTTCCTTTCAGCCACCCCATTATGTTGTGGGTTATGGGGTGTTATTAATTCCCATCAAATGCCTTCTTATGCACAGAATTTCTTGAATTCATTCAACACATATTCTCCAACATTATCACTCCTGAGATATTTAACTTTCCTGCTAGTATCTTTCCTAACAAGTTCTTTAAATTCAAAAAAATTAGAGAACGTCTAATATTTCTTCTACATGAAGAAAATCTAGCACTTATGTGAGAAATCATCTACAAATATTACATAATACCTATGTCTAGTCGTGGAGGCTATGGAGAATGGTCCACACACATTTGAGTGAACTATTTCAAGGATTGCTTGCGCTCGACTGTCCTTATCATGAAAGGTAGATTTGGTGTACTTCCCTAATGTACACCCTTTGCATGTATCTCTCTTCTCTAGTGTACCCTTGGGAAGTCCTGTAGAAATATGTTGCATGATCTTCAAAGCTCTGTGGTGCAAGTGACCCAATCTTCTATGCCACAACTCATTGATGTCTCGGCTCTGCACCTTCTTTGCTTTTGTGCTCAAAGAAACACAATCTTCTACATCCAATTTGTAGAGGTTCTTCACCCAAACCCTGATCCGCTTCACTTGTCCTGAGGCTATGTGATGAAGGAAATCCTTTCCTTTGCTAAATATCACATCGTAGCCATGGTCCTCCAACATAGCAACTGAAACCAAATTCTTCTTCAGACCCAGAACATACATGACATCTTTTAATGTGAAAGGAGAACCAGACTCCTTCTGAAAAGTAATTGTACCAACATCGGTCACACTATAGCTTCCATCATCTCCCATTTCGATGTGCATCTAGAGGTCCTTCTCCTCAAAGTCACTGACGAATGCTTTGTTGTCAGTCATATGGAATGAGGCTCCACTATCCAAATATCACACACTACCCATCAATGATGCCACCATGAAAGCAATGAGGGTGAAATCCAACTTGAATTGTGAAGCAAGAGCTTCACCTTCCTCTCCTCTTGAGGGCTTATTTCCAACCTTCTTGTGCAGAAAATTTGTGTCAAAGTGTCCTAGCTCATGACAGTGAAAACATCTAATCTTCGACAAGTCCTTCTTTCTGCCCTGACTGGGATCTAAGTTGGAATGGGATGAATTTCCTTTCCCTTTCTTTTCCTTTCCAAATAAGGCATAATTCTCCTCATCATCATGCTTGGATGAGGATCCATCTCTGGTTTTCAGCCGAATCGCATCTTGCACCAAGTCGAACCACAAACGCTCCCACTCTGGTAGGTTCTCCCTTCCATTTACTGAATCCTGGTAGTTGTGACAGCTCTTAATAAGGCCTCGAAGACTAGAAGTGCTAGGCTAACCAGATCATCTTCAACAATTGTAACACCAACACTTCCAACCTCCTCCCAACATTGGGTGAACTTGGTCAAGTACTTTGGTATTATGTTGGCCTTCTCCATCTTGATTTTTCTGAGCTTTTCCTTTAGTGCCAGCTTGTTGTGGTCAATGTTGTTTTGAAACAGGCCTATCAAGGCCTTCCACATTGCATATGGTGTATCCTTACCATGGAGGTTCGATACAATATGATATCTAACTCATTCTAGGATAATCCTTCTCACCTTTGCAACACATTTTCTCCACTCTACCAGATCTTGAGCATCAGTTGCTCAAGTCTTAGGAATATATTCATCTATGAATTCCTTAAGCTTGTTTATCCAACGCTGCCTCCATCCTATCCTTCCAAGAAATATAGTTAAAACTACTCTCAAGGGCATATCCGAGTATTAATCCATAGAATGACATCATGCTGGCCCTGAAGTATGATACTGCAAATTCGATTTCACCTGCAAAAGACAAACTCGTATTCTCCTCTTTTAGAGTGATCTATGCATTGATACCATGTAGAAATTCCTTGTATATTCAAACTACTAATTGTAATTTTCTAAAACAATAGACTTGAATATACTCTACTCATCAGCGAAAAAAATTAAACGACCGTGAAATCATGAAGCATACAAGAGAAATAATTCAATCAACACATTACACAATGATTTCCTAGGGAAAGCCATGGCTAAAAACCCTTGCTAACTATATATTTCATTATTCAGAAAATATGAGAAGATTAAAATGCTTTTCTTAAGCCCGAGCAACCTTTGCATTATTTCTATCTTTCTCACAGCTTCCTAGACAAGCCCAGACCAATATTAAACTAAATTCTCACTTTCCCAAGTCCATATTTCCTTGCATTGTTTCCTTGGTAATTAGCCCCCTATTAATTAGGGAAATTCCTCAAATAGAATTGTGCAATCCTCATAGGCCTTCCTCTGACTGCATGCACCAAATGTACAATTCAAATGATTATACAATTGATAGTACATTGTCCCTGAACTCCAATCTCAACTGGGTAACTCTTAGATCTGACATGCATGAGTTATTTATGAGTGAATCATCAGTTAATTGGTTGATCACTATAGGCAACACCACACTACTAGACCTCCCACTAGTTCCTCCAATAGTTGGAACTAATTTAACTGACTTTAACTCAATTAAATTGAATTAATTAATTGAAACTCAAAATAAACTCAACCAGGGCTCCTATAATGTAGGAGACACTCTACATTACTCAAGTTAGACCCTCAATTCGAATTAAATGAACCAAATAAGTCAAATTAAATTAGTTAACTAATACAAGTTGTCATGAGATGTGGAATTACAATTTTATTTCCAATTTAATTCAGGGACAAAATTAAATTAGGATTTTCTTGTTTCATTTTCAACATGGATTATACGGGACAATTAGATCCCTCTTAATCCTAGCCTGCTCGCAAAAATCAACAAGCTCCTTTGAGGTGTATTTTCCTCCATTGTCAGATCTCAATATCTTGATCTTCTTGCCTATCAAGTTTTCCACTTTAGCTTTGAATTTATGGAACTTGTTGAATACCTCATCCTTAGTCTTCAAGAGATATATCCATGTCTTATGGGATAATTCATTAATAAATTTCACATAGTACAACGAACCACCAAGTGATTTCACATGCATTAGACCACATACATCAAAGTGAATCAAATCCAAAGCTTCCTTAGATATATTATCACTATTTGGAAATGATTTGTTGATGTTCTTCTCAAGAGCACGTCCTTTGCATAGACCATCATTTTTTATTTGTAGTTTAGGAACCCATAACATTATTTGACTCAACCCAAGCAGTGATCTAAAATGAATATGTCCATACCTTTTTTACCATAACTCACTTGGATTTATTTCTTCATGTACTAGCGCTTGATCTGGTTCACTTACAATTCTATACAATTGTCCATCACGAATCCCAATAACCCTAGAATCATCTATACTAGAGCCCAAGTACTTTTCCATCCACAAAAGAAACTCTAGTATCTCATTCATATTCTAAAAAGGAAACAAAAACAATATTTTTTTCAAACCTAGTACACAAACAACATTGTTGAGATGTACATTGTTACTAGATTCCATTTCTATGGATGCCTTTCCAACTCCTTTGACTGCATAGATTTTTATTGTCTCCCATTTCAACCCTTTGAGACTAATTCTTTTCTATCATGCTTGAAATATTCCTACACTCTCTATTCATGTTCCTTGATGCTACACTATCTACCAGCCACGTGGAATCATCATCTACAAGGAAACCTGTCAAAGTAAAATAGTATAAGAAATCTTTATCACCTTTGGCCTTCTTTGGTTTTTCATCTTCAACATCTACTTCAGAAGCATGTTTTTTCCATTTTCTCTTCTTATTACATCTTAGGAAAATATCTCTTGTAATGTCTATTTTCCTTAAAACCATAACATTGGAGCTTTGACAAGTGTTTTTTCTTCTTATAGGAAGCAGATCCCTTTCCTAACTTTTTGTGTTGAGGTCCAAACTTCTTCTTTCCCTTGTTCTTGAAATGGGCTACAAGGGCTTGAACTTCTTCATCTTTATGATCTCTAGTCATCAGTCTTACTTCTTCTTGAGCACACAATGTCCAATTTTTTTCAAATGTAGGAGCTTCCTTCCCATTGCTTATACATGCTGCAAAACCATCCCATGATCTAGGAAGACCATTAGGTGTTGTAATCATTAGTTCTTGATCAAGAATGGATTCTCCAATTTCTTGGATTTGATATCTTATTTAGGAAATCCTTACAAAGTAATAATCCCCAGTGTCATCATTAGTTATCCTTGTATTTCTAAGTTCATTCTTCAAGCTCATTTGATTAGCCAATGTTCTTGATAGTGTAGAGATTCATTAGGGAATTGTCCATCTTCTTTGAAGCATCAGGTTTTGCAATGTGGGTTACCAATGATCCCTAAAGGAGTCCACAATGATTTTCATAGCATTGATATCATCCTCCTTGAACTTTTCTTTTCATGCGTCATCTTCTAGTTCAAGTACCTTTCCATTCATAATGTCCAAAACCTTGTTCTTGGAAAGAAGAATATTTATTCTAACTTTACAAGCTCATACCGTTAGGTCACTATAATACTAGTGATTACCCCATTACTATTGTAGTTATATCCCTTATTAATATTTTTGTGCCCCTATTGTCCCCATATTGTTATTACTATGCCCCATAGAATCCCTCTATTGTTATTTTTGTGCCTTTATATTAGGTCGACTAGGTTATATTGTGACTCCTTAGACTCCTATATATAGAAAGGAGGTTTTGTCATTTGAATCATCAAAGAATCATTCATTTGTGTAATGTAAAGGAGGTTTCTCCCTTGAAGAGGCTGAATTCTAAGGCATTGATCTATCTTTTCTATCTTTTTGTGAGTTGGTTTCATAACATTTGGTATCAGAGCTTTGGATTCTAGGGTTTCGCTACTCCAAATAGGTCATCGTGGCATTTTCACTATAACTTTTTTCTGCAACATTTCAGAAGAGAAAAAAAAACCCATTTGAGATGAAATCACACTGAACCTTGGGTCCGAATTTCAGAGCTTTTCGCACTATATTTGCGGAGATATGATCTGAGGAAGTTGGTCTTTTTGCAGACTCCTGAATTACATTCCAAACAGGTGACCTGGGGAAAATCATCATGACTTTCTCTCTGAGCATCGGATTGAAGTTTCATAAGAAGGTATAGAAATAATACGGACTGTAGTTTCTTGTATATATTTTTCAAATCCAAAGGTCGAAACAGGGACATGTGGCATGTCGTACAAGTTCGCTCTATTGAACTAGTCTATAATCAGGTCATTGTGGGAGATTTGGCATAACTCTTCCTTGGAGAATCCAATTTGGATCAGATTAGTGGCATTGGAAAGAGGACACAGAGGGCTACTGCAAGTCATAGTTTTAGAACTGGATGATCCGAAATTACAGAGATACATCAGAGGCAATATCGAGCTCTTACAAAGTGAAAAAAGGTGTGTAGATTTTTTTAAATTTTTGCTTAAGCTTGGTTTGAAAAATTATTTTGAAGGAATTCAAAGGGCATAGTAGAGCATTATTATCAGTAACTGATGCTCCGAGGAAATAAAATGCAAACACCTAGTAAGAAACCTGAAATCTCTAGCATGACTCATGAAGAAGAGGAAGAAATGCTACATGATATATCAAAATTACAAGACCAAGTGCAACAATTGTCACTCTCACAAAAGCTAAGAGAAGCTAAGATAAATGACGTGGAATCTAAGATAAAGGGCATGGAAGCTAAGGTGAATGGTGTGGAAGCTAAGATGGATGATTTGAAGATAGATTTGAAGACATATTTGAAGAGAGACATGGCAGATTTGAAGACAGATTTGAAGACAAACATGGAAGATTTGAAGACAGATTTGACAAATTTTCTACAAGAAATACTTACAAATGGTGAAAGGGTAGTAAAGGAAACTCATGATGCGACCAAAAGAAATTTTAATCATGATTTCATAGACTCTAATGTTGGATCGAAGTCCCACCATATTCCAAAAATCGATATGAGGAAGTTTGATGGCAAGGATCCCGCAACATGGATATTACAGATGGAGCAATTTTTCAATCTCAATAATGTGCAAAACAGACAAAAGGTACGTATTGCAACTTTATATTTGGAACCAAAGTAGTTTGTATGGTATCAATGGATTTTCTCTTGTAAACAAATTATCACTTGGGATTTTTTTACGGAAGAATTGACAGCACATTATGAGGATACAAAAAGCAACACTTTTTTTAGCCAATTGATAAGTCTCAAACAAAAGGGTTCAATAATGGAGCACATTGAAGAATTCCAAAAATTGAACCTAAGGGTAAAAAATATTCCAGAGGAGCATAGGATTGATGTGTTCATAGGGACTTTAAAGGATAATATCCGACATGATGTTCACCTTTGGGAACCTGATTCATTAGAGAAGGCATTCAGGTTAGCAAGAAAAATGGAAATCAAAATTATGGCAACCAGGAAGCATACCACTCACAACTATAAATATGGAAGTGTTGTTGCCCCTAGTCTTCCACAACCTTTAAGGTTGACACCACAACAATTGGAAGAAAAAAGAGAAAAAGGGCTTTGTTACAGTTGTGATAGCAAATACACTAAAGGTCATAAGTGTGTTGAGAAGAAATTATTCTACATAGATTGTGAAGAGGAAGAAGAAAAGGAGCAAGAAAGGTCAAAAGAAGAGGATATACTCCAGGAACAAAGAATAAATAAAGAGGAAATGTATCCGACCATATCTTGTAATTCATTCCACTCCTCAAACCATCAAGATAGAAGGACAAATCAAGAAGAAAAAGGTAATAGTGTTGATTGATTCAAGAAGTACCCACAATTTTATTCATTGTAAGGTAGCAAAATAATTGAATTGCTTCCTATATGCAGCACCAGAGTATCAAGTGATGGTTGCAAATGGAGGAACACTAAATTTCTCTGGAAAGTGCCATAATATCAAGCTATCCATGGGAGAATATGTATTGACTAGCCCAACGCTTTCCATTCCAATGGGAGGTGCTGATGTTGTACTAGGAGTCCAGTGGCTACAATCCTTGGGTACAATAGCTTTTAATTTTCAAGAACTTTTCATGAAATTTTCTACGGAAGGAAAGGAAGTTGAATTAAGGGGTATTGTTGGGAAACCGGGAAAGATAATCAGCTCTAACGGTATGAAAAAGCTTCTAAAAAATGAACAAAGAGGTGTAATTGCACAATTATGTTCGCTAGATGTTTCCACATCGAAATCATCTATTTCTCCAGATCTCCAAAAAGTCTTGGACAATCATTCCAAGTTATTTGAGACTCCCAAAGGTCTCCCACCTATTCGTGATCATGATCATGCTATTCATCTGATTCCAGGAAGTGTTCCTCCAAACATCAGGTCGTACAGATATCCCTATTCCCAAAAGAGTGAAATTGAACATATGGTTGCAGAAATGCTAGAGGCTGGTATAATTCAACCTAGTCAAAGTTCTTTCTCTGCTCCAGTAGTATTTGGCACATGTGTCTGGATTATAGGGAGCTCAACAAGCTCACTATTAAAGATAAGTTTCCCATTCCTATCATTGATGAATTACTGGATGAATTGCATGGATCAATTTACTTCACCAAGTTGGATCTTCGTTCAGGATATCATCAAATCAGAACGAAGACTGAAGACATTCCAAAAACAACATTTAGAATAATGAGGGTCATTATGAATTTTTGGTCATGCCTTTTGGCCTTACCAATGCACCTTCTACATTTCAAGGTTTGATGAATTCCATTTTCAAACCCTTCCTTAGAAAATGTGTGTTAGTATTTTTTGATGATATACTAATCTACAGCAAGTCTTGGAAGGATCATGTTGAACATGTTGACAGGGTGCTACAACTATTGGAGGAGAAACAATTATATGCAAAAAGATCCAAATTTTTCTTAGGAGTACAAGAGGTGGAATATCTGGGTCATATTGTATCTCATGAAGGAGTTAAGGTAGACCCTAGCAAAATTAAAGCCATTAAGGAATGGAAAATCCCCACATCCATAAAGCATCTATGAGGATTTCTCGGGTTGACAGGGTATTATCGCAAGTTTGTTAAAAATTATGGGAGAATAGAAGCACCTCTAACAACATTATTGAAGAAAGATGCATTTTCATGGACTCCAGAAGCAACAAAGGCCTTCGAACATCTTAAAGAGGCAATGTGCCAAGCACTGGTCTTAGCTACACTGGTCTTCACAAAAACCTTTATTGTGGAATGTGATGCTTTAGGAAATGGAATTGGTGCTGTTTTAATGCAAGATGAAAGACCCATTGCTTTTGAAAGTCATCCAATCAAGTGAAAGTTTTTACACAAAGCCATTTATGAGAAGGAAATGTTGGCAATACTACATGCACTTAAGAAATGGCATCCCTACCTAATGGGAAGACACTTTAAGGTAAAAAAAGATCATGATAGCCTTAAATAATTTTTAGAACAAAGATTATCCTCTGAAGAGTAACAAAAGTGGGTCACAAAGATGTTGGGTTATGACTTTGAAATCATCTACAAAAAAGGGAAGCAAAATGTGGTGGCAGATGCACTCTCAAGAAAGGATGAGGATGTGGAAGCATTATTGTGTGCCATTTCTATTATCCAACCAGATTGGATAAACGAAGCAAGGGAGGAATGGAAGAATGATGAAGAAGTGTGGGCACTTATTCAAGAGTTACAACAAGATTCCAGTACATCTGATACAATTAGCTGGCAAAATGATTTGTTATGGTACAAAGATCTCTTATACCTCTGTAAGAATTCCCAACTCAAACAAATTATTCTTATGGAATTGCACACTTCTCCCTTAGGAGGGCACTCAGGATTTTTAAAAACTTACCATAGGGTTAAGAAGGAATTTTTTTGGGATGGCCTTAACTCGGATATTCAAAAGTTTTTGGCAGAATGTTAGGTTTTCCAACAAAATAAAGTTGAAACAATTAAGACCCCGGGTCTATTACAACCTTTATCCATTCCAAGCCAACGTTGGGAGGAGGTTTCAATGGATTTTATCATAAGTTTACCCAAGTCTGAGGGAAAGAGTGTCATCATGGTGGTAGTTGATAGACTTACCATGTATGCACACTTTTGTGCATTATCACATCCATTTAAAGCCAGTATAGTTTCTACTGCATTTATGGAAACAATTCAAAAGCTACATGGAAACCCAAAGATTATTGTAAGTGACAGAGATCCCATTTTCACTGGAAATTTTTGGACAGAATTATTTTCTTGTCTCGGTACTCAGTTAGCTCATAGCTCATCTTATCATCCTCAATCTAATGGGAAAACTAAGATAGTAAACAAATGTTTGGAAGGATATCTTCGTTGCTTTGTATCTAATAAACAAACATAATGGGTCAAATGGTTGCCTCTGGCTGAATGGTGGTATAACACTTCCTTCCATACAACAACAAAAATGACTCCATTTATGGCACTTTATGGATATCAACCACCATCCATCACATCATATTTAAGAGAAAATTCTAAGGTTCAAGCAGTGGAACATCACATCGAGCATCAACAACAAGTCCTCCAAATCTTAAAGGATAACCTCGTGTTGGTGCAGAATAGAATGAAACAACAGGCAGATCAACATCGCAGCGAAAGAATTTTTGATGTAGGTGATTGGGTATTCCTACAACTACAACCATATAAATAAATGTACCTCAAGCAAGCTAAGAAGGATAATTGATTATCACCAAAGTATTACGGTCCGTACAAGGTGTTGCAAAATATTGGTACTATGGCACACAAATTGGAGCTTCCTGCAGCTTCTCGAGTGCACCTAGTTTTCCATGTTTCATGTTTAAAGAAGGTTATAGGCGACAAGCTCCCAATTCAAAAATATTGCCAGAACTTGACGAGGAAGGAAAAATTATATTGGAACCGGAAGAAGTCATAGAAACAAGAACTCGACAGCTACGAAATCGATCAATTTTAGAGTATCTCATCAAGTGGAAGAACTTATCCGCTGAAGATTCCACATGGGAGGATGAGAATTTTATACAGAAGCATCCATAACTACTCAAGTGTTGAGGACAACACTTTTTTGAAGGAGAGGGGCATGTTAGGTCCCTATAATACTAGTGATTACCCCATTACTATTGTAGTTATATCCCTTATTAATATTGTTGTGCCCCTATTATCCCCATATTATTATTACTATGCCCCATAGAATCCCTCTATTGTTATTTTTGTGCCTTTATATTATTATTGTTAGGTCGGATGGGTTATATTATGACTCCTTAGACTCCTATATATAGAAGGTTTTGTCATTTGAATCATCAAAGAATCATTTATTTGTGTAATGTAAACGAGGTTGCCCCTCGAAGAGGCTGAATTCTAAGGCATTGATCTATCTTTTCTGTCTTTTTGTGAGCTGGTTTCATAACACATACATTAGATGCTCCCTCTAGCTTGTTTTCAACCTACAAGGACTTGAATAAAATGCTCTCTAGGTTTTTTTCAAGGTGTTCTTAATGTTCCCTTCTTCCTTCACCAAAGCTCTGATACCATGTTGATGTTCTTAGAGAAATTAGGGTTAGAACAATATTTCTGAAATTTTGATAGTTACTTTTGATGTAGATATTCTTTTAACTTATTCCAATACATCATTTAGAAATTATAATCTAGAAATTCAACCATAAAAAACAGTGGAATAGTAGAGATCACTACACATAAAAGAAGATAATATTTACCCTGGAAAAACCCACAAAGAGGAAAAACCCAACAATCTTTTTCAATAGAGAAATTCGTCTTGTTCAATGAGAGACACCTATACTTATCGTTAAACCTAGTCTTCTCCTCCAAGTCAAGTCACCCAATCTGATCCTACACTTCGCTCCACCTATCTGACCCAGAATTTCGCCCTCCTGCAATAGCCAGTGTCCCTAGAAATTTCGACCATACAACAATTACCTTAGTAACCTAGAATTTTTGTCTCCCAACAACAGTTTCCCTAGAAAAATGAGAATCACAGAGAGAGAGACGTGTGAGTTGAAAAAGAGATAAAAAGAGATATTTCAGCCTCCTTCTTCATCCTACCTTGTCCTTGTTGTCCTTCACTTGCTTACTCAAAAATTGTCTTGTATGAGAGAATGTGAATGCCCAAATGGAGAAGGTGGGGTTGCCTTTACATAATAGTAAGTCTTGGTTGAATGGACGTGTCTCTTTTCCAGGGATAAATTTTCTTGGAGGGAAGATGGCTTGTCACTTTTGGAGCCAAAATTTACATTTCAAAAATTCAAATTTTCATCTTTAAAAAGTTGCAATGGGACTTAGACTCAAAATAAATTTTCCTTTGACTCAAGCATTTATAAATATGTTTTACAATGATAAGTAATTACATCAAGTGACAAAATGTACATTATGAAGAACGACCATAGTTACGAATTCAACACGGAGCAATAAATTTACCATCGATTTCTATCAGGATTGCTGGAAAATTCTCAATTATGATGTTTTGCAAGTAGTAGAAGACTCTCAAAGCTCCTCCTTTATATTAACAACTCGTGATTCTACCTTTATATCTCTTATTCCTAAAAAAATTGTGTTCATTCTCCTTCATATTTTAGGCCTATTTCCCTATGTAATGTTATCTATAAAATTATCTCCAAATTTATTGCAAACTAACTAAAACCCATTCTCCCTTCACTTATCTCTTCTGAGAAAGGTGCTTATGTGGAATGTAACAACCCTGGTGAAAATTCCATGTAATAAAAGTAAATAAAGGAAAAATAATAACCACAATTGATGGGACACTTATTCCAAGCTGAATGTTGGGAAAAATCCTAGTGATGGGGATCACTTGTGATTTTTTATGGCTAAGGAAATTGGCAAAGGCAATGGCTAAGGCTTTGGAAAGGCAAAATAGCATTTTTGGCACATTTATTTATGAAAATAATGGAATTTGGGAGAAACGGAGGTGAAAGGTCACAGGTTGCATGTGAGGAGGAAATTGAAGGAAAACATTGGAAAATTAAGAAAATAGAGGCATCATTCATAAGAAGGCTTCTAAGGACCAGTTGGTAACATTTTGTCAGTTCAAATTTGGATCTCTCTCATTATTCTCTCTCTTTTATACTCTTGGAGACTTAGAGTTTTCTTGGAGAACTCTTGGTGGGTGTGGCATACTTGGATTCTTGGAGAAATAAGGCAAAGGAATAGCAGGAAAGCACAAGAGGGCATCAGGATCAACATCTATATCATATTTTCTTGAAGGTACCAAGTTTCATGTATGTTTTATTCACTAGTTCTGGCATGCATGGCATATGCATGTGGAATCTTGGTCATGATCTATCATTTAAATGGAGGATTGCTTGGATTGATAGTGGATTTCCTAGCCTTTCCATTTCCTAGATAGCCATGGTGATTGTGGGTTTACTTTCATTATTTGTTTTTGGTTGGTTCTCATGTTTCCTTAGCTTGGTTTGAGTTATTAGTTCCTAGAAGCTCTAGTTGGACAAACACTCTGGAAGCCCTGTAACAACTTGGGTTGAGTTACTAGTCTTGGAATCCTTGGTTCGACAAATGCTCTGGAAGCCCTTGGTGGGTTGAAATACTAGTCCTGGAAGCCTTGGTTGGACAAACACTCTAGTATCCCACCAACAATTGTGGGTTGAGTTACTAGTCCTAGAAGCCTTGGTTGGAACAAACACTCTAGAATCCCTGGAAGGCTTGGATGGAGACCAAACTAATGATGGTTTTGTGATGTACGGCTGTGAGGTGGAATCACTGTTTGATGGGTTGAGGTGGATGACATCTGGAAGCTCTGGATGAGTTTTGATTTATGTGTTCGATGAGATCCCACATTCATGCTTGAAATATGGAACATGGGTGAATGGATGAAGAGAGATTTGGCTTAGTCATTTTGCAGTCGGGTGGAACATGGAAGTCCCATCCCAAGTTTGGATTTTTCATCATTAATGAAAAGTTATTTCTCCTTGTATTTCTATGAGCATTTTGATAGATTATATGAGTTCTATATGGTTATACTTTCATGAGGATTTTTGCTGCTATTATGTTGGTTATGTATGTGTTTTATGACAACAGCCATGTATCGCTTTCATCATGTTTTTAATTGTAATTGAATGATCAATGAATCTATGACCTAATGAATGGAATGCAAGTTGAAGTATTGAGGCATCAATGGTTCTTATCAATTCTCAGCTAAGTATGAGAACCCTATGCTCAGAACTGTTATTTACACCTGTAGATTACATATTCATGATATGTTTTATGAAATTCCTACCATGGCTAGTGGGGGTCCAATTAAGGTCTTAAATAAGTATTTTCTTTAATATTGTCATTTCCATGTTGTTTTATTGTTCTGAAGAGATGGTTAAATTATGGGAAGTGCCCTGGGCTCTGGGCCTGAAAATGTGGCTCAAATCTTGGGGTCGCTAGCATAGCACTGACAAATTTAGTCTTTGGTCACTGGCAGACAAGCCTGTGAGACAGACTTTGGGTTTCTAGACGTTGTCATGCATATAGCATGAGAGCAGCTAAGGCTTAAGTTGTCTAAAGTTTAGTGGTAGCCAAGGTAAAGTTGTCTAAAGTATTAGATTAGTTCCTGAGGGTCCTGTAGTTGATGTTGAATGTTTGTATGGTGTGTTTTTTTTTATTCCACTTCTTTAACGTGACTTAGGAGGTCGAATCATATCAAAGTGGCCTCTCATCGCATATTTACCCCAGCTGGTCAGTTGCTTGGGTAGATGTGGGAGGAGGGTGTTATAGAGTGGTATCAGAGCATTGTTCACCCATCGGACTAGATGGGTTATGTTTTGTTCATGCATGCATGTTATTTGCATGTGTGTCTTTCACCCTTGAATTCCATGTGCTTGTTGCATTTGCATGATGTTGTTCATGGTTGTAGTGATGTCGTTGTGTGAAATTTGAGGTTGTTGTTGTGGAATGCATCATTGTGAGTGTATGACTGGTTACATGTCGATTTATGTCACTTACATGTATTGTTGTAGTATGCTTGGCTACATTCTTACATGTTGGGTTACATTCTTGTATGCTTGGTTGTATGTATCATTCTTGCAAGTTTGATTTCAAGTATCGTTCACTCATGCTTGATCATATGTTCTTATGCATGTGTAGTTAGTTACGTATTGCTTATGCATGTTCATGTTTTCATGTGGTCAAGAGTACAGTGATGTAGTGGTTGTTTTCATGCATGAGGTCACAGTGTGTGTTGTTGTTAAGGTCATGCATTGATGACTAGACCCCAACTAGAATAACAGTTGCATGGTCATATGATTATGTATTAAGTTTCTATATATTGTCATGATTATGTTATACATGTATCACACTAATTTGTTGATCTTGCAGATAAGGTATCCTCCCCAAGCTATGCTAAGCTACGTTTGTTTATTGTGATTTGGTTTAGCTGACATGATATACCTTGTAGGAAGACATATGAAATGGCTAGCAAGATGGTTGACTACAACGACTCTCCCTATGAATCCGAAGAGCATTATGGTGTTGGGAACTCTTTCGATGTGGAAGTTACACTAAGAATCTTAAAGGAAGAAATAAGAAAGTGTAAGATAGGTAATGACATAATCATGTAGGCATGGGAGAAACAAGCAAAGGTAAATGCAGTGATACTTCAGAGTTGTCAGATTTGCAGCGTCAGGGACCACGTCGGATCAACTATGAGCAGGAGGATAGAACTAATGGGGCATATGGTAGTCGGTTGCATGGTGGTCACAGGTTAGATAGAGATGACACAATTAGAGATGGCAGATTGTTGGACACTCCGAATAGGAGAGGGGATAGACACAGGTATTATTCTAGTTCTTATTCATATATGAATCATGATCGTCATCGTTATCATCCTTACAGGAGGAGTGATAGGGGATATTTGTCGGATGAGTTTAAGAAAGAAAATCCACCAAAATTTGATGGAGAGATGAAGAAACCACAAGATGCAGAGGCATGGTTTCTTGGCATGAGGAAATTCTTTAGATTGCATGACTATTCAAAGAACATGAAAGCTATAGTGGCTACATTTAGTCTCAAAGGTAAATAAAAAATTTGGTGGGAAGATGTGAAGAATGTCAGATGCATTCATGGGGAGGATTTGAATTGGAATGGATTTGAGCGGCTATTCAAGAAGAAGTATTTGTCAAAGAGATACTTTGATGACATGGTGAAAGAATTTTATGAGTTAAAGATGGGTTACATGACAGATGATGAGTACACAAGAAGATTCTTAGATTTGTTGGGGTATGTGCCTTATCTCATAGATGAAAATGCCAAGATTCATAGGTTCATTAGTGAGTTACCAGTTGCATTTAAAGACGATATTGAGTTCGATGAGCCTAGATCATTGGAGGAGGTCATTCGGAAGCTAAGCCAATGCTATGAACAATCAAAGCGCAGAACTAAGACTAAGCCAGATTGGAGAGGTAATGCAAAGAACAAAGGAAAATGGGATAGAAAGGAAGAAAGGACTTAGGATACAAGTAACAAGGAGAATGTTGAACCACCTAAGAAGTTCAATGCATCGAATAGAGGACAGGGATTTTGATAAGGAGAAAAAAACAAGGAGACGGGATAGAACCCTATAGAGTTTTGTATTTGTGGCAAGGATCATTGTAGGAGAGATTTTCCACAGAATCAGGGTGGTATACCTCAGATATACAATGCACAGGAGGCACAGACTGTTGGGGATGTTGTTCAGAGTATTCCACATATCTATGCAACATTGGATAACAAACAGAGAGATCATCAAGCATTTATCATTGAGATGGACGGTAAGCATTGTGATCAAGTTATTTCTATTTTTATTGACCCTGGATCTAATTATAGCTATGTTAGTCCTGACTTGGTGGATAAGTTTGGTTTGAGTAAGGAATTGCATGCAGAGTCTTGGTTAGTGCAGTTGGCTACAAGTACGAAGAAGCGAGTTCATCATTGGGTAAGATCTTGTGCATTTGACTTTAATGGTATGCCTACCACAACACATTTGAATGTATTTCTATTGGGATCATACATTATGTTTTTGGGCATGGATTGGTTGTATCTTCATAGAACCAAGGTATAATGTTATGACAAATCCATTGAGTGTGTTGATGAAAATGTATAACCAAGAGTCTTACAGGGTAAGAAGAAAGCTACATCGGTTAGGATGGTGACAACTATGCAAGAAAAGTGTATTCGTAGGAAAGGGTGTAAACTATTTGTAGTGCACATTTCCAGTGATAAGGGTAAGGAAGTTGAAGATGCAGATGTGTTGAGCAGGTACCCAGTTTTTCAACAGTTCAAGGATGTATTTCCTCAGGACATTACAGAGTTTTGCCTCACATGGAGGTAGAATTTTCTATTGAGGTAGTGTCAGGGGAAGCTCCACCATCGAAAGCACCTTACAGAATGAGCACATCTGAGTTGCTTGAGTTAAAGTTGCAATTGAAGGAAATGTTGGACAAGGGGTACATTAGGCCAAGTGTATCACCTTGGGGCGCATTGACATTGTTTGTAAAAAAGAAATATGGTACTCTCAGATTATGCATTGACTTCAGGAAGTTGAATAAAGTAACCATCAAGAATAGGTATCCATTGTCGAGGATTGATGACTTGTTCGGTTAGCTGAAGGGATCAGCAATGTTCTTTAAGATCAACTTGAGATCCAGATATCATCATGTACACATCAAAGTGGAGGAAATTTATAAGCCCACATTCAGGACCAAGTATGGGAATTATAAGTTTGTTATTGTTCCATTTGGCTTAACTAATGCTCCAGCTACATTTCTATGCTTGATGAATAATGTGTTGCAACCATATTTGGGTAAGTTTATTATTGTGTTCATTGATGATATACTGGTATATTCTAAAAATGAGGAAGAGCATGTCGAACATCTAGAAGCAGTGTTGATGTTGTTGAGAGAGAATGAGTTTTATGCTAAGCTCAGCAAGTGTAGTTTCTTTAAGACTGAGGTACACTACTTGGGGATGTTGTCTCGAAGGAAGGCATTGTAGTAGATCTAGAAAAGATAAGAGCCATCATGGAGTGGGTAGATACTAAGAATGTGGATGAGGTGAGATCCTTCATGGGTTTGGTAGGCTACTATAGGAAGTTCATCAGGAACTTCTCACATATTTCTTATCCTATCACATCATTGTAGAGGAAACATAAGAAGTTCAAATGGATAGAGGAGTGTGAGGCTAGTTTTGAGCAGCTCAAGTAGTTGTTGACACATGCACCATTGCTAATGATTGTATATCTAGTCAAAGAGTTTGTAGTATCTACAGATGCTTGCAAGAGAGGACTTAGTGGAGTCCTTATGCAAGATGGACATGTGGTATGCTATGATTCGCGGAAGTTGAATGAGCATGAGTAGAAATATCACACGCGTGATCTTGAGTTGGCAACGATTATACATGCATTGAAGATGTGGAGACACTATCTTCTAGGTAAGAGGTTCGCATTGAAGAGTGATCACAGTGGTTTGAAATATCTATTTGACCAACCAAACCTGAATGGTAGGCAGGCTCGGTGGTTGGCTATGATCAGTGAGTTTGATTTTGAGATCAAGTGTATCAAAGGTAATGAGAACAAAGTGGCAGATTCTCTTAGCAGCCAGATATAGGTAAATCACTTAGCAACTATGAGCTCCTATGGGACAAATTTGCAGGATAGGATCTTGTGGGTAGGTCAACAACATGTTAGATATATGGATATTGTGCACAAGTTATAGCAGAGTACTGGTACTGGTATAGGTACAGGTGATGGTACAGGTATAGGTATAGGTACAGGTACAGGTGATGGTACAAGTACATGTAGTGGTATAGGTGCAGGTGCACAAGATGTGGATTATTGCCTTACAACATATGGATTGTTCAGGTTTATAGATAGGATATATATGTGTTAGACAACAGTGAGATCAAGAAGATTATCTTGAGGCAGTTTCATGTGAAACCTTATTTAGTTCACCCAGGTTATCAGAAGACACTGAAAACAGTGAAGAGATTTTACTATTGGACAAATTTGAAGAGGGATGTAGTAGAGTTCGTGGCTAGGTGTTTTGATTGTCAGCACATGAAAGAAGAATGTAAGCATCCATGTGGATTGCTATAGCCGATCACGATTCCAAAGTGGAAATGTGAAGTCCTTTCCATGGACTTCATTTCAGGTTTTCTGAAGAAAGTGAGACAACATTATTCGATCATGGTTATTGTGGACAGGTTGACAAAGGTTGCACATTTCATTCTCGTGAATTCTACATTTTCAGCTCGCGATAAAGCACAAGTATTCATCTGAGATGTGGTCATATTGCATGGTGTTATGTTGATGGTGATGGACCCACCAACATGTAAGGGGATCTCCTCGGTAAAAAGACCTAATTAGACCTCAGACCATTTGGTGTAGGATTCCCAGCAGTGGGTCGTATGGCAATGCCTTGACTGCGATTTCGCACAGAGGCAAGTAAGATGACCTTGTTGGCAAGGGAGTGACAGCTCTAGTGAGTCAAGGAAGGTGCATGAGAGGTTCTAATAAATGGGGATTGAGATGTGTGCGCCCCTTCAAAACCTGTAATAGTACTCGACTTGGAAGGGAACACACGAGCAAAGATGCATCACCAGCTGGAAAGCGAGTTACCAAGCAATCCAAAGTGATGGTTAAACCAAGAAATTTTTTTAGAAAGATTCATACATACTCATACAGAATAGACCATACATGCATGCGTAAGAAAGAAAATACATATATCATTTAGAGTAAACCAGATAGAATAGAATACAATACAACATATGCATGAAACATGCTGGCTCTTATTATATAAAGAAGTGTAAGTTCCAATCATACAATACATCCATGTCCAACCACTAGTCCCAATAGTGGAACGTTACAGCCACATCCGCATGCTCCTTCAAAGAGATGTACTAGCTCTGCGTAGTGGAGAAGCCAAGGCACATTACAATACTATCCATGCTCTCTCCAAGATAGTCTTATCGGAAGCTTGGCTGACTAAAAAGCCTTTACAATGAGTTATGAGGTTCTATTTATAGCAAAGGCTGGGGTGACCCTTGACATTCCCCTTTGTGATAGTTCATCTACCCTCATGATTTTTCATCTGCTCTATGACTGTTACATCCAAATATTGACATTTTAACTTCCCCTTGACATGACGTTACATTACAATGCACATGTGCTCATGTGAGACAAAATTGCTTGAGCAAGCCATGCAAGAACTCACTGACACTTGGTCTATTGAGGTGAGACCAACTCTTTGACATGATTGTGATGGTAAAGGTGGTGAGCTGATGCCATGATTGGTCGTCTGTGATGGTGTGCATGCACCCCATGGTGACATTTTGCCAAAGAGAACTCTTTCCTCTGTTGCATTCGGTGCATTGGTATTGCTCCTTCATCCAACTCGTCTGCTAACATGCACATGGTCTTCTTGGGTGTGGCTGAACCAGCAACACACTGATGCATAGTGTCCATGCTGATCTTTGAGTGTGTGCTGGTAGTCATGCGCATCAACTTGCCAAAGTACATGCTCAGCTCCAGTTGGACTTTCTTATTATCTTCACCTTGGTGAGTGTGCTGAATGGGTTGGATCACATGCGTGTGCACAATTACATGCATGCTATTGAATCCCTTGCATGCAACCAACAACACTGCTCACCATGTCTGCTCTGTGCTAGTTGCTGGGACAGATCTTTAACTTGTACCAGTGCAGTTTCATCCGTGAATGTATGTTGCACCCCATGTTGTTCCTATTCCTAATACACTCATTCTCTTGTTTGTGTAGCTTCATGTTCTCTCTTGAGTTGCTGCTTCAGCACATGCAACTCCTTCTTTGTTCCATTCTCTATCTTCGCATGATCTTCATGTCGCGTCATCACCTCATAGCCTGAGTCTCCAAAGTTTCTTTCATCACCAATGGATCTACTTGAGCTTGCAACTTTGTTCCACCTTTGTGTTGTCAACAACCTTCCTCTCGTGTTTGCTGCATCCGGTATGCTGCCTTCAGCTATCGTTCATGATGTTGCTCACTGTGATGTTATTGTTTTC
The DNA here is from genome assembly GCA_031772625.1 of Pinus tabuliformis. Taxonomy (NCBI): domain Eukaryota; kingdom Viridiplantae; phylum Streptophyta; class Pinopsida; order Pinales; family Pinaceae; genus Pinus; species Pinus tabuliformis. The sequence goes on from CM062820.1 coordinate 693,153,216, forward strand.
ATATCTTGATGTCCTTGCCTATGAACAACTTGATGTCTTCGTGAGTAGGCAAGCTCATAGACACTTGATCGACTACATCCCCAAGTGTGGTATGAACAGTGTCTTCGACTCTTCTCTCCTGGAAACCATTGTACTTGTGTTGCTGAGAGGCAGATGAACACATGTGATACCTGGACACATGGCAACACTCATGGCAAGAAATCTGTCATTTGAAAACCAAAATGAACTTGAGAACTGATTTGCAACATACCTGTGTGACTGATCATGAAGGTCACGCAATTTCAGCCAGGAGGTCGAGAGACTAAGTGTCAAGACTACACAAGACATAGTCTGGGCCATTGGGAGGTTGTATGACTACTGAAACTATGCAATGCACAATCCAATTTGGCTACTGACTATTGGAATTGCACAATGTGCAATCTCAGCTGGCAATGATTGCAGCCTCAGTGACTGCATTGCGCAATTTTTTGGGCCAGCAGTCACTATGTCTTAGAAATGCGCAAAACAGTCCTGGAGGATAGTGGCTGGGAAGAAATGTGCATTTCTGGAGAGGAAGACAGAGCCTCACTTCCCCATATTGCGCAATGTTGTCTCTGTGAAGGCAGAGTCTGGGCCAAGGTTGGCTAGACTCGCCGACGAGAAATTGAAAGGGAATGTGAATACGAATGCATGTCGATACTGAGTGTAAGCATAAGTGAATGATCATGCATGCAAATGGTGAATGAAATATTCATAAAACGGAACAACATGCATGTGAGTGAGGCGAGTCACCGAATCAACGACTGTTCATGAAAAACAACTTCATGCATGTGAAATCAATGAGATGTTGACAAAAATTGATATGGTTCTATAACAAGCTAAAATGTATCAAAATGACATCAAGCACTCACTGAAACCAAGCAGAAAGCATTCATATGAAGCGAAACACAAAAAGCACCAGAAATGCAACACAAGTCATGGAAAGCAACCGTACCCCAAAACAACTAAACTGAGTGTGCCGACAACTCCTAGATGTGATGTAGGATGTCAAAGCTGCAAGGTTGTGTGAGGAATGAGCTATGTGGCATCTGGTTGATGAGTTTTGATAACATCAATGTTGTGACGCGCATGCCACAAATCTAGGGAAAGCGACACTTGGTGGGAGGTTTCTGAAATGATCCTTGCATGTAACCTCCAACTGCTAAAAATAGATCCCTAAAACAAGGGATGGCTTTGCATGCTGCCTTGGGAAAAGTAACCCATGCATGCAAGTCAATTTTCCTCAGTTCCAAAGGGAACCGGTCAACTCAGTTGCACATGCAAGAGACTGCTTGATTGCTGGGAGAAAATGAACATTTCTGGCTGGGAGCTGGGCTGGCTGCCCAGGAGATTTGCATAATTTCTAGGTAGAGCAGCTGACTATTGCCCAAATTTGTGCAATTTCTAGGTAGAACAGCTGACCATTGCCTAGATTTGTGCAAATTCTGGGCTAAGCACCCCTGCTAGGGAAAATTACGTAATTTTCACTATGAGTGTTGACTTTCGGAATTCTGCAATTCTGGAGCCCAACGGGTTGCCAGTTAGTGTTGCAAAATTTATGTAGGGAAGGTTGGTTTCCATCCAAAATTGCGCAATTTCTTGGAGGATCTACTTAGCTTGCAGCTAGACCAAGTTCGGATGATCAGCTTGTGAGGGGAATGCATCAAGCTATGATCAACAGGTTGCCTTTGTGCAAGAAAAACACTGAAGCTTGTGTACTTGATGAAGCAAGACATGTTGTTGTGAAGGTTGGAAGGGAGGCTCCAAAACAAAGCTAAGGAAAATGTTTTTAGGGTGGTTGTAGCCGCTACAACAATTGGCGACACACTGGTAAACTCCAGCTCTTTGAATGGACCTTGTTCGTGAAAAACAAGTCCTAACACCTCCAAAATTATTGTTCATTTCTCAACTCCTCTTGGTTTCCACACTAGCTTGATTGTAAGATGTAGCATCTGCCAAGATCTTGGTCGATTGACACACATTCCAAGCCAACGCAACATAGTTATTTTGATTGGGGTTGAGGGGCATATTGGTGCACAAGCAGTATAGTTGTTAGAGTCTTAGTTTCATCTCTGGTGTTGCTCTGCTGCCAGCAGGCTTGGACAGTACCACGACGGAGTCACATAGGAACACAAGCATGGCTCCACTACCAGCAAGCCTGGTCAGTACCTCGATGGAGTTACTTGCATCACCTCTCTGCACAAGAATCCCTTTCACTTATTTCGCCTTATTCATTTTCATTTTTTTCAAATTTTTTCACTTTTTCACTTTTTTCATTTTTCATATTTGTAACTGTGCATAACACTTATTCATTTTAGAGGCAGAAGAGGGATCTTGACTTATTCAGAGAAGAAGAGGTTGTTCCTATAGAGAAGTATTTTATTATACCTTTAACGTTCCTATTAAGGTTTTCCCCCTCACCTTACTCTACTTGACTGAGCTGACAAGGATTAACCCAAACACAACCGACTAGAGTAGGTGGTACTAGTTAGTGCACAAGCATTGTGATTTCACCAAGGTTCACTTTGAACAATATGTATTTTCCTTCGACGTATCATGGAATAAACATAACAAGTTCTTCATACAGAAGCAAGATGACAGATAACCATGTAGTGATAGCTGCACAAACCCTCTTATACTTTACCCAGCTTGTTTCTAGAGTCATACATGGTTTCATGCAAAACTAACCTACAAACAAAACAAGCAAACTAAAAAGCAACAAAGCAAAGCAAAAGCAGAAGCAAAAGTGAAAGAAAAGCGAGTAAGAAAATAGGCAAGAAGACAAACAAACAAACAAACGAAGCAAGTAAGTGAACAAGCATGTAAGCAAATTGACTGAAAGCAAACACTACTTCTACTCCTAAACTAATGGTGCATGGGCCATCTCACGTGAAGTGATACTTCCAATGTAGCCACTGGCGCATTGGTTGACCCATGTTGGTGAAGGCATGGTTCACGAACAAGGCAGTTTTTCGAACCAAGAACACAAATAACATGTAACAGTGAAGACAAACACACTCCGAGCTTACAAGCGACCACAGAACAAAGATGAGTGAAAGTGCATGACAACATTCTGTGGAGGTGCCATGAAGTTGCGCTGCACTGAATGCAGATGTTGAGTGTATGCATTCTCTTTACTGTGACATGCAATAAAATGTGAGAAAGGTAAGCCACTTGTGTTGTACATGTGTTCTTGTTGTGTAAGATCCCTCCAACGCATGAGCAATGGGATTGTGTAGTTCGAGTGGAGGAAGCGAAATATGAGTGCTTGGTTGATATTCAATGCAAAGTAGAGAGTGATGAGGAGCCCTGAGTGTTTCAACAATTTCCTAACCGAAAGTGAAACCAACCTTAGGACAGCAAGGGCCTGACATAGCCATCAGCTCAGGCTAAAGTGCCTCGATAGTTTGGTGGGTTTTGACTTCGTTGACAGATAGATCATCGTAGACCAGTGTCTTGGACAGACTAACAATGATTGAATCAACATCATGATCGGATGAGGAAGTGAATAGATCACAACAACCAAGATCAGAAAATTTGAGATGTTCATCGGCATCGTCATGATTTGATGAATTGGGCATAGGGGTAGATGGGAAGAAAATATATTCACCCTCTGCATTTTTAGGAAATATAGATGACAGATTGGATAGATTTTCCGAGGAAGATGTGTCCTCTCCACACTGTAATGACAAACTGACATCCAATATGTCCTGTCAATGATCGAAAGTAGAAACATCCAGAAATGGGTTTTCATAGGGAAAATCAGCAGTGGCAGAATCACAAGGGATGTCAGGATGAAGCGGATGAGGCGCGGCTGAAAATGAGTCATCCTTCACCGCAAGCTCTTCTTTAGATTCCGGCACACACTCATCATGAATGATGGTGTAGGTTGGCTACATAACACCAAATCCATCGACATCATGATCCTCGTTCACAACAGGTGAGGAGTTCGGAATGGAAGAACATAAGAAAATACAATCCAGAGGATCAACAGAACGCGAGGACGGAGGTTGAGGGAACAAATCCATGTGACAACCAACAGTCTTCCAAGACAAATCTATGCAGATATCAAGATTAGGTGGGGTGGGAGGATGTGATAGTTGAACATAGGTGTGTGCATGATCTCCCATCTCACTCCACGATGGTGGAGCTACTTGATGAGGTGAAGGCAGATAGTCACTTAGGACAACAACTGTGCCTGCATATGATTGTGTAGTTCCATCACTGGAGTATGAGCCGGATTCGAGTGATATCAAGAATTGAAAATTTTCAGATATGTGAAGAAGATACTCAAATCTCCCATCGAGAAATTCCCAATAAATATCATCTTCGGGGAATCCGTATACAAGATTGCAAAAGAGCGTGTAAAACTATTCAACGGATTCATCGGGTGCTTTTCATAATTCAATAATTTCTTTGTTGAGTGCTTTATAGTTAAAGTGATTGAAAGCATAGTCTTTCTCTGTGACTAGATGAGCAAGAGAATGAATAGATTTTTCAGGCAACATGGCACACCACTGCATGGGGTGACCTCAAAGTGTGTAGATGAACAACGCACAACTCATGTATTCTACAAAGAATCCATGTCTTTCGCCTGAGCCTACAATGCCAATTGTGTGCCTAACAAAGGCTTAGGCTATGTAGACTCCACCATCAAATGTTTTATGAGACAAGTTATTTGAAAGCTTTTCCGAGATAATGAATTCATTTCCATAAGACATACACTCTAGAAGAGAAACTTGGTAGTTAGTCATGATAGATATGTAGAGATTCAAAACAGATGTGAGGACTCAGCTTGTCATCTGGCCCTCCTTCTAGCACCAAAATGTTGATGGTGCTAGACCCACCAACATGTAAGGGGATCTCCTCGGTAAGAAGTCCCAATTAGACCTCAGACCATTTGGTGTAGGAGTCCCAGCAGTGGGTCGTATAGTAATGCCTTGACCGCGATTTTACATAGATGCAAGTAAGATGACTCTGTTGGTAGAAAGGGTGTGATAGTTGTAACGAGTAAAGGAAGGTGCATGAGAGGTTCTAACACATGGGGGTTGAGATGAGTGCGCCCCTTGGAAACCTATAATAGTACTCGGCTTGGAAGGGAACACACGAGCAAAGATGCATCACTAGCTGGAAAGCGAGTTAGCAAGCAATCCAAAGTGATGGTTAAACCAACAACACATTTCAGAAAGATTCATACATACTCATACAGAATAGTCCATACATGCATGTGTAAGAAAGAAAATACATATATCATTTAGAGTAAACCAGATAGCATAGAATACAATACAACATATGCATGAAATGTGCTGGCTCTTATTATATAAAGAAGTGTAAGTTCCAATCATATAATACATCCATGTCCAACCACTAGTCCCAATAGTGGAACGTTACAGCCACATCTGCCTGCTCCTCCAAAGAGATGTACTAGCTCTACACAATGGAGAAGCCAAGGTGCATTACAATATTGTCCATGCTCTCTCCAAGATAGTCTTATCTGAAGCTTGGCTGACCAAAAATTCTTTACAATGAGTTATGAGGTTCTATTTATAGCAAAGGGTGGGGTGACCCTTGACATTCCCCTTTGTGATAGTTCATCTACCCTCATGATTTTTCATCTGCTCTATGATTGTTACATCCAACTATTGACACTTTAACTTCCACTTGACATGACGTTACATTACAATGCACATGTGCTCATGTGAGACAAAATTTCTTAAGCAAGCCATGCAAGAAATCGTTGACACTCGGTCTGTTGAGGTGAGACCAACTCTTTGACATGCTTGTGATGGTGAAGGTAGTGAGTTGATACCAAGATTGGTCATCCATGATGGTGTTCATGCACCCCATGGTAACATTTTGCTAAGGCGAACTCTTGCCTCTGTTGCATCCAATGCATTGGTATGGCTCCTTCATCCAACTCGTCTGCTAACATGCACATGGTCTTCTTGGGTGTGGCTGAACCGACAACACACTGATGCATAGTGTCCATGCTGATCTTTAAGTGTGTGCTGGTAGTCATGCGCATCAACTTGCCAAAGTACATGTTCAACTCCAGTTGGACTTTCTCATTATCCTCGCCTTGGTGAGTGTGTTGAATGGGTTGGATCACATGCGTGTGCACAATGACATGCATGCTATTGAATCCCTTGCATGCGACCAAAAGCACTGCTCACCATGCCTGCTTCATGCCAGCTGTTGGGATGGATCTTTAACTTGTACGGGTGCAGTTTCATTTGTGAATGTATGTTGCGCCCCCTATTGTTCCTGTTCCTACTACACTCATTCTCTTGTTTGTGCACCTTCATGTTCTCTCTTGAGTTGCTGCTTCAGCACATGCAACTCCTTCTTTGTTTCGTTCTCTGTCTTAGCATGATCTTCATGTTGCATCATCACCTCATAGCCTGAGTCTCCAAAGTTTCTTTCATCACCAATGGATCTAATTGAGCTTGCAACTTTGTTCTGCCTTTGTGTTGTCAACAACCTTCCTCTCATGTTTGATGCATCTGGTATGTTACCTTCAGCTGTCATTCATGATGCTACTCACTGTGATGTTATTGTTGTCATATGGTCTTGATGTCCTTGCCTATGAATAGCTTGATGTCTTCGTGAGTAGGCAAGCTCATAGACACTTGATTGACTACATCACCAGGTGTGATATGAATAATGTCTTCAACTTTGCTCTACTGGAAACCATTGTACTTGTGTTGCTGATAGGCAGATGAACACATGTGATACCTAGACACATGGCAACACTCATGGCAAGCAATCTGTCATTTGAAAACCAAAATTAACTTGAGAACTGATTTACAACATACCTGTGTGACTGATCATGAAGGTCACGCAATTTCAGCTGGGAGGTTGGGAGACTAAGTGTCAAGACTACACAAGGCATAGTCTGGGCTGCTGGGAGGATGAATGACTGCTGGAACTGTGCAATGCACAGTCCAGTCTTCCTGCTGACTGCTGGAATTGTGCAATGTGCAATCTCAGCTGGCAATGATTGTAGCTTCAGTGACTGCATTGCGTAATTTTCTGGGCTAGCAGTCACTGTCCCTCAGAAATGTGCAAAACGGTCCTGGAGGACAGTGGCTGGGTAGAAATGCCCATTTCTGAAGAGGAATACAGAGCCCTCCTTCTCCAGTTTGAGTAATGTTGTGTCACTGAAGGCAGAGTCCATGCCAAGGTTGGCTAGACTCGCCGACGGGAAACTGAAAGCGAATGTGAATACGAATGCATGGCGATACTGAGTGTAAGCATAAGTGAATGATCATGCATGTAAACAGTGAATGACAGATTCAGAAAATGGAACAACATGCAGTGAGTGAGGTGAGTCATCGGATCGGTGACTATGATATGTTGACAAAAACTGAAACGGTGCTAGAAAAAGATAAAATGTATCAAAATGACATCAAGAACTCACTGAAATCAAGCAGACGACGTTCATATGAAGCAAAACACAAAAAGCACCAGAAATGCAACACAAGTCATGGAAATCAGGCTTACCTCAAAACAATTGAGTTGAGTGTGCTGATAGCTCCTAGATGTGATGTGGGATGTCAGAGTTGCAAGGTTGATGTGAGGAATGAGCTCTGTGGCATCCAGTTGATAAGTTTTGATAACATCGAGGTTGTGACGTGCATGCCACAAATCTAGGGAAAGTGACACTTGGTGGGAGATTTCTGAAATGATCCTTGCATGTAACCTCCAACTGCTAAAAATAGATCCCTAAAACAAGGGATGCCTTTGCATGCTACCTTGGGAAAAGCAGCCCATGCATGCAAGTCAATTTTGCTCAGTCTCGGAGGGAACTGATCAACTCAGCTGCACATGCAAGAAACTGATCGACTGCTGGGAGAAAATGCACATTTCTGGCTAGGAGCTGTGCTGGCTACCTAGGATATTTGTGTAATTTCTGGGCAGAGTAACTGAATGTTGCCAAGATTTGTGCAAATTCTGGGCTGAGCAGCCCTACTGGGGAAAATTGTGCAAATTTCACTGTGAGTGTTGACTCCGAGAATTGTGCAATTTTAGAGCCCGATAGGCTACCAGTCAGGATTGTGAAATTTTTGGAGGGAAGGTTGGTTGCCCTCCAGAATTTCACAATTTCTTGGGGAGTTTCTCTGCTTGTATGTAGACCAAGTCCAGGTGATCAACCTATGAGGGGAATTCATCGAGCTATAATTGACAAGTTGCCTTTGTCTAATAAAAACACTGAAGCTTGTGTACTTGACGAAGTAAGACATGCTGCTGTGAAGGTTGGAAGGGAGGCTCCAAAACGAAGCTAAGGCAAAATTTTGGAGGGTGGTTGTAGTTGCGACAACATGTTCCAAAGAAGATTGTGTGAGACAAGGATGCGAAGTTCACTTCCAAGTTTTTGAAGGAGTTATTTGTAGGTTTGGGCATATAGTTCACCTTTATTATGGATTATCACCCACATAAATATGGATAGGCAGAGAGGGTCAACAAGATATTGGAGGAAATGTTGAGGATGTATATGATGCATCAACAACGAAAGTGGGAAGAGTACCTTCCATTGGTAGAGTTCGCATACAACAATGGGTATAAAAAATCTTTGAGAATGAGTCCTTTTGAGGTATTTTATGGATAGAGTTGTAACAATCCCATAAGTTGGAGTGATTTTGTTAATAGGGTATTGATTGGATAAGATTTGTTGGCAGACATGGAATAGGAAATGCAGGTTATAAAGAAAAATCTAAAGGCATCACAAGATAGGAAGAAAACCTATGCAGATTAGAACAGGTTGTTCAAGGAGTTCTAGGTTGGGGAACAGGTGTACTTGTGCATCAAACCAAAGAAGAGCTCCTTGTGGATTGGATCATGTGCCAAGATGGAACCACGGTTTTGTGGACCCTTTAGTATCGTTGAGAGGATTGGGCCAGTAGCCTATCAACTTGCACTAACTCCAACAATGAAATTTCAAGATTTTTTCCATGTGTCATTACTAAAGAAGTATGTTAAAGATGTTGATCATGTGATTGACTAGTCTTTATTGCAAGTGGAACCAGATGGAGAATTCTAGCTAAAGCCTCAGTGTATATTGTAGAAAAAAGTGCTCATGCTCTGGAACTGAGCAATTGAGCAAGTTAAGGTGCAGTGGAAGCACTTTGGGCCTGATGAAGCTACATGGAAGATGGCGAATCAAATCCGAGCTATGTATCCTTGTTTGTTGGTTGAGGCAAATCATTTTTGGCTTGGTGTTTTGGTGTGGTTTGTGGTATATATTTTGGTATATGTTTTGATGATGATGGTTTATGTACATATGTATATGGATGTAAATACTACCATGAGCTATGTTATAAAGCTCCAATAATTGGTAAGGGTGTCATATCATGATTATGTTATGTTGTTATGTTTCATTTTGGTTTGTTTCTCAACAGGTTTATCATTATAAATACTGCATCGAGCAAAGTAATAAAGCTCCATCGGCCGTATATTTTTCTTCCAACAATTTTGTGGTTATAGGTGTTGTTGAACACTGAGGTCGATGTTCCCTCAAGGGGGAGGGTTCTATAACAACCCTGGTGAAAATTCCATGTAATAAAAGTAAATAAAGGAAAATAATAACCATGGTTACACTTATTTCTAGTTGAATGTTGGGAAAAATCCTAGTGATGGGGATCACTTGTGATTGTTTATGGCTAAGGAAATTGGCAAAGGAAATTGCTAAGGCTTTGGAAAGGAAAAATAGAATTTTTGGCACATTTATTTATGAAAATAATGGAACTTAGGAGAAATGGGAGGTGAAAGGTCACAGGTTGCATGTGAGGAGGAAATTGAAGGAAAACAATGGAAAATGAAGAAAATAGAGGCCTCATTCATAAGAAGGCTTCTGAGGATCAATTGGTAACCTTTTGTTAGTTCAAATTTAGATCTCTCCCATTATTGTATCTCTCTCATACTCTTGGAGACTTAGAGTCTTCTTGGAGCACTCTTGGTGGGTGTGGCATACTTGGATTCTTGGAGCAAGAAGGAAAAGGAAAAGAAGGAAACCACAAGAGGGCATCAGGATCAACAACTACATCAAATTTTCTTGCAGGTATCAAGTTGCATGTATGTTTTCTTCACTAGTTATGGAATGCATGGCATATGCATGTGGATTCTTGGTCATGATCTGTCATTCACATGGAGGATTTCTTGAATTGAGAATGGATTTTCAAGCCTTTTCATTTCCTAGATAGCCATGGTGATTTTGGGTTTACTTTTATTATTTATTTTTGGTTGGTTCTCATGTTTCCTTAGCTTGGGTTGACTTATTAGTTCCTAGAAGCCCTGGTTGGACAAACACTCTAGAAGCCCTATAACAACTTAGGCTGAGTTACTAGTCTTGGAAGCCTTGGTTGGAAAAACACTCTGGAAGCCCTTGGTGGGTTGAGTTACTAGTCTTGGAAGCTTTGGATGGACAAACACTCTGGAAGCTCGATGATAGTTGTGGGTTGAGTTACTAGTCCTGGAAGCCTTGGTTGGAATAAATGCTCTGGAAGCCCTGGAAGGCTTGGATGGAGACCAATCTGATGATGGTTTTGTGATGTCTGGTCGTGAGGTGGAATCATTGTTTGATGGGTTGAGGTGGATGGCCTCTGGAAGCCCTAGATGAGTTTCAATTGATGGGTTCTATGAGATCCCTCATTCATGCTTGGAATATGGCATGAGGGTGAATGGCTGAAGAGAGATTTGGCTCAACCATTCTACAGTTGGGTGAAACGTGGAAGTCCCATCTTGGGTTTGGATTTCACATCATTAATGAAAGGTTATTTATCCTTGTATTTTTATGAGAATTTTGATAGATTATATGTCGTCTATCTAGTTATAATTTCATGAGTGTTTCTACTACTATTACGTTGGTTATGTATGTATTTTATGACAACAGTCATGTATGGATTTCATCATGTATTTACCTGTAATTGAATGTTCAATGTATCTATGACCTAATGGATGGAATGGTAGTTGATGTATTGAGTGTTAGAAAATTATATATTACGGAGCAATGGAACACATAAAATATTGCAGAAATATAAACACAGAAAACGCACAAAAAAAGAGAGACACGGATATATGTGGTTCACCCAGTTTGGGCTACGTCCACCCCGAACAGCCAGTCCTTCCTTTCTATTATCCAGCAAAATGAAGAGACACAACCTACAACAAATCCGCTATAATATCCTCTGTTTTCTCTCACAGTCTCACCTCTCTGTTTCTCGCTCACAGAATACACATCTATCACACAACCTCAAATACAATACCCTCATACAAAGAGAGGGGTTGCCTTCTAGGGCAAAAAACCCTAAACTAAACATAAGTTCTACCGTCAGATCATCCGCCTAATGAACGGCCCAGATTGACTAGAAATTACTATACTTTTACAAGGCAATTTTACAGCTGTTTTTAGCTTCGGGGGCGCTGCCCCCGAAACCCCCCGCCAGGGAGGGGCTCCCAAAGGTCGCAGCCGCCCCCCCTGGACCCCCCCTGCAGCGAACATTTTACGGGCGGCGTTGCCGCCCCCATTTCGAGCTGGGGTCCTATGTGGCGATACCTTTGAATATAGAAGATAATCAGGCTCCACACCCAACAATCTCCCACTTGGAGACTGATTGTAGCAACTCCACCGCTGCTCCATTTGTGTGACAACGACTCCTCTTTGGATTTGGCTGTTTCTCATCTTCATCGTCATCCTTGAAGACCAACTGAAACTGAGCATATTCTCAGTTTCTCCCTGGTTACAACTTTTGTTAGCATATCTGCAGGATTCTCGCTAGTGTGTATCTTTTCCAACTTCAACTCTCCATCTTCCAACACTGATCGTATGAAATGGTACTTGAGCTGTATGTGTTTAGTCCTGGAATGAAATGCTGAGTTCTTTGCAAGATGAATGGCACTTTGGCTATAACTGTATAACGTGCCCATATCATGCTCCTTACCCAATTCACCCATAAACCTTTGTAACCAAATCATTTCTTTACTAACCTCTGTAGCAGCAACATACTCTGCTTCTGTTGTTGAAAGTGCAACAACACTTTGGATTTTTGAAACCCAACTGACAGCTGTTCCTCCAACAGTAAATACATATCCTGTAGTGCTCCTCCTGTTATCTCTGTCACCTGCCATATCTGCATCAACATATCCTTGTAGGGAGATGTTTGAACCACCAAAGCATAATGCTTGATTTGTGGTACCTTTCAAATATCTGAGAATCCATTTCACTGCCATCCAATGTTCCTTTCCTGGATTGTTCATGTACCTACTTACAACTCCACTGCATGTGCAATATCAGGCCTTGTGCAGACCATTGCATACATTAAGCTTCCAACTGCTGATGCATATGGAACTTTAGACATATAATCCATGTCTTCTTGGGTCTTTGGGCACATTTCTTTGCTAAGTTTGAAATGGCTAGCAAAAAGTGTACTAACTGGTTTTGCATTGTGCATGTTAAATCTTTTCAACACCTTTTGTATGTACTCATTCTGATACAATGTTAATTTATGATTTTTCCTGTCTCTAGTTATTCTCATACCAAGGATTTGTTTCGCAGCTCCCAAATCCTTCATTGCAAATGAATTTGCCAATTTTCTTTTGAGCACATTTATTTCCTGCATGTTAGATCCTGCAACAAGCATGTCATCTACATACAATAACAATATAATATAGCTGCCATCATTTTTCTTTTTCAAATAAACACAATGATCAGAGTGACATCTAGTATAACCTTGTTCAGACATAAACTTGTCAAATTTTAGATACCACTGCCTTGGAGCCTGTTTTAAGCCATACAAGCTCTTCTTCAACCTGCACACTAGTTTCTCCTTCCCTTTCACCTCATATCCTTGTGGCTGCTGCATATATATCTCTTCCTCCAAATCCCCATGGAGAAAGGTTGTCTTTACATCTAACTACTCAAGATGCAAATCTTCAGCTGCTACAAGACTTAAAATAGTTCTGATTGAAGTCATTTTAACAACAGGAGAAAATATTTCATCAAAATCAATACCTTTCTTCTGTGCAAACCCCTTCACCACAAGTCTAGCTTTATACCTTTGTTTTCCTCCATCTTCTTCCTTCAGCCTGTAAACCCATTTATTCTTCAATGTAGTTTTTCCTACAGGAAACCTGACTAAATCCCAAGTCTGGTTATGCATTAAGGAGTCCATCTCTTCTTCCATGGCTACCTCCCACTTCTTCTTGCTTTCAACCTGCATTGCTTCTTCATAACATTCGGGTTCACCGGAATCAGTCAGCAATAAATAATATAATGAAGGAGAGTATCGTTCAGGGGGTCTACTTATCCTGGTAGATCTTCTAACACCACTTTCAGGTGTTTCGGGTGCCTGTCGTTGTTGTGGTGGTTTCTGTTGTTGTGGTTGTTGATTATTATTATTTTCAGGCACCTTTACTTTTTCAGTGATTTCATCAAAAACTGTGTATTCCTTGTTTTCCTTTTCCTGTTTCTTTTCCTGCAACTGATTCTTATACAAGACCTTTTCATTGAATATTACATCTCTGCTCCTAATGATTTTGTGATTTTCGTAATCATATAAGCGATAACCAAAATCATTAACACCATATCCAATAAAGGTACATTTCTTTGACTTTGCCTCAAGCTTTGTTCTATTTTCTTTATCAATATGGACAAAGGCCTCACAACCAAAAGGCTTTAAAATAGAGTAGTTTACCTTTTTACCTGTCCATGCTTCCTCTGGAACACCACCATCCAAGGAACTTGAAGGCCCTCTGTTTATTAGATAAACAGCAGTATCTACAGGCCCAAAACTGTAAAGGCAATCCTGCATGCAATCTCATGCACCTTGCACGCTCCATGATTGTTCTGTTCATCCTTTCTGACACACCATTTTCTTGTGGTGTTCTTGGAACTGTCTTCTCTCTGCGAATTCCATGTTCTGAACAGTACCTATCAAACTCTTTGCTGCAATATTCACCTCCATTGTCTGATCTAAGACACTTCAATTTCTTTCCTGTCTCAATCTCAACCAAAGCTTTCCATTTCTTGAAAGTATCAAATACATCAGATTTATTCTTAATACAATAAATCCAAGTTTTTCTAGTTGCATCATCAATAAAAGTAACATAATAACGAGAGCCACCGAGAGATGATACCTGAGCAGGTCCCCATACGTTTGTATGCACAAGCTCTAATTTTTCGTTCTTCTTTTCTTTCCCAACTCTGAGAAATCTGACTCTCTTCTGTTTTCCATAAATGCAATTCTCACAGAATTCCAAATCAACATTCTTCAAACCCGGCAACAAATTCCTTGAGTGAAGAATCTTCATCCCCTTTTCGCTCATGTGTCCGAGCCTATGATTCCATAATGTTGCATCTGCTCCTCTAGAAGTTAAAGCATTAACAGAGTTAGAAATACCATTGCATAGATACAATGTACCAACCTTTTTGCCTTTTGCTATTACCAGGGCTCCTTTAGTGACCTTCCAGGCTTTATCTGTGAAAGTTGTCACAAAACCTTCACCGCCTAACTGCCCTGTTGAAATCAGATTTTTCTTTAGATCTGGAACATGCCTTACCTCCTTTAATAGCCATTGGTTTCCATTCTGCTGTTTTACAAGAACCTTACCCATTCCAACGATTTTACAGGGTTTATCATCACCCAAACGAACTTGTCCAAAATCTCCTTGAACATAGTCATGAAAGTATTTCTTATCAGGTGTGGCATGGAATGAAGCCCCTGAATCTACCACCCAGGAATCAGTAATATTTTCGAAAGAAAGAATCAAAGCATCTTGTAACACCTCACCTGTCACATTTGCTTCATGATTGTTTTCTTGTTGTGCATCTCCTTCTTTTCCCTTTCGAGATCTACAGTCTTTCTTTAGGTGTCCTTTCTTTCCACATTTCCAGCACACTATCCCCGATCTGGACTTGGATCTGCCTTTCCTTGATTTACTGCGATATCCTGAGCTCTTTCCTCTTTCCATTTTTCTTTCTCTAGACTCTGCACTCAAAGCATTTCCCGATGTCTCACCGGAGCTTTTCCGTCGCATTTCCTCGCTAAGGATAGCACCGACAACATCATCAAACTTTAAAGTACTAGATCCAGAAACGGAGTTACTAATGGCCATTACCAAACCATTCCAACTTTCTGGTAATGAGCACAAGAATAACAGAGCTCTAACTTCATCATCAAAGTTTACCCCTACAGAAATTAACTGACTTGTAACTGTATTAAAATCATTTAAATGGTTTGCAACAGATCCACCTTCCGACATATTCATATTAAATAACCGTTTCATAAGAAATACCTTGTTTGAGGCCGAGGGTTTTTCATATAGTTTTGACAACGTTTGAATCAAACCCTCTGTCGTGGTTTCCTTCGAAATATTGAAGGCGACTGACACAGCAAGGCACAACCGTATTGTTCCGAGTGCCTTTCTATCGAGAAGGTTCCGTTCTTCGTCTTTCATACCTGTCGGCATCTTTGTTTTTCCGCCCAATGGTAGGTATAGATCTTTCTGATACAGATAATCTTCCATCTGCATCTTCCACAGCGAGAAGTTTTGGCCGTTAAATTTCTCAACCCTAAACTTACCATCTTCCGCCATTGCTCCCACTCGAACCAGGAACCCTTCTTTCCTGCGAGTTTATCAGCCAAATAGACCTTTGGCTCTGATACTAGTTGTTAGAAAATTATATATTACGGAGCAATGGAACACATAAAATATTGCAGAAATATAAACATAGAAAACGCACAAAACAAGAGAGACACAGATATACATGGTTCACCCAGTTTGGGCTACGTCCACCCCGAACAGCCAGTCCTTCCTTTCTATTATCCAGCAAAATGAAGAGACACAACCTACAGCAAATCCACTGTAATATCCTCTATTTTCTCTCACAGTCTCACCTCTCTGTTTCTCACTCACAGAATACACATCTATCACACAGCCTCAAATACAATACCCTCATACAAAGAGAGGGGTTGCCTTCTAGGGCAAAAAACCCTAAACTAAACATAAGTTCTACCGTCAGATCATCCGCCTAATGAACGGCCCAGATTGACTAGAAATTACTATACTTTTACAAGGCAATTTTACAGCTGTTTTTAGCTTCGGGGGCACTGCCCCCGAAACCCCCCGCCAGGGAGGGGCTCCCAAAGGTCGCAGCCGCCCCCCCCTGGACCCCCCCTGCAGCGAACATTTTACGCCGCCCCCATTTCGAGCTGGGGTCCTATGTGGCGATACCTTTGAATATAGAAGATAATCAGGCTCCACACCCAACATTGAGGCATCAATGGTTCTTAGCGATTCTCGGCTAAGTATGAGACCCCTATGCTCAAAACTTTTATTTACACTTGTAGATTACATATTCGTGATATGTTTGATGAAATTCCTGTCATGGCTAGTAGGGGTCCAGTCAAGGTCTTAAATGAGTATTTTCTTTAATACTGTCATTTTCATGTTGTTTTACTATTATGAATAGATGGTTCAATTGTGGGCAGTGATCTGGGCTCTGAGTATGAAAAAGTGGCTCAAATCTCGGGGTCGTTGGCATAGCACTAACAAATTTAGTCTTTGGTCGCTGGCACACAAGCCTATAAGAGCGAATTTTGGTTTCTTGATGACTTCATGCCTATAGAATGAGAGCGACTTAGGCTTAAGTTGTCTAAAAGTTCAGTGGGACCCGAGGGAAAGTTGTCTAAAGTATTAGATTAGTTCTTGAGAGTCCTGTAGCTGATGTTGAATATCTGTATGGTGTGTTTCTATCGGTTCCACTTCCTTAACATGACTTAGGAGGTCGAATCATATCATAGTGGCCTCTCGTTGCATGTTTACCCCGACTGGTTGGTTGC
This sequence comes from Pinus tabuliformis, assembly GCA_031772625.1. NCBI lineage: Eukaryota > Viridiplantae > Streptophyta > Pinopsida > Pinales > Pinaceae > Pinus > Pinus tabuliformis. The sequence continues at coordinate 693,170,069 of CM062820.1, forward strand.
TTGGGTAGATGTGGGAGGAGGGTGTTACATGGAAGCTAGACAAATTATGGACAACATAATACTAGTCCTTGAAAAAATTCACTTGCTTAATTCCAATAAGTCTCAAGGTATGATCATCAACCTTGATAAAGAAAAATCATTTGACAAATTGAGATGCAAATTTACTTTTCACATGCTCATTTATTTTGGGTTTGCAGAAATATGGATTCATTGGGTTCTTGCCCTCATTTCCAAAACTCTCTTCTCCGTCCTAGTTAATGGGTCTCCCTCTCCCACTTTTTTCTCTTCAAGGGCTATTAGGTAGGGATACCCCATTTCCCCTTAATTTTTTCTGCTCATGGTTGAAGGGATAGGCAGATCTATCAACTCATCCATACAACTTGGCTAGCTAAAGGCCTTCCTCTTCGTTCCCCTGATGTTAGGTCCCAATAATACTAGTGATTACCCCATTACTATTGTAGTTGTATCCCTTATTAATATTGTTGTGCCCCTATTTATCCCCATATTGTTATTAATGTGCCCCATAGAATCCCTCTATTGTTATTTTTGTGGCTATATATTATTATTGTTAGGTTGGCTGGGTTATATTGTGACTCCTTAGACTCCTATATATAGAAAGGAGGTTTTGTCATTTGAATCATAAAAGAATCATTCATTTGTGTAATGTAAAGGAGGTTGCCCCCTCAAAGAGGCTGAATTCTAAGGCATTGATCTATCTTTTCTATCTTTTTGTGAGTTGGTTTCATAACATTTGGTATCAGAGCTTTGGATTTTAGGGTTTCGCTGCTCCAAATAGGTCATTGTGGCATTTTCGCTATAACTTTTTTTCTACGACGTTTCAGAAGCGAAAAAAAAAATCTGTTTGAGACGAAATTGCACTGAACCTCCGGTCTAAATTTTTAGAGCTTTTCACGCTATATTTACAGAGATATGATCTGAGGAAGTTGGTATTTTTGCAGACTCCTGAATTACATTCCAAACAGGTGACCTAGGGAAAATCGTCATAACTTTCTCTCTGAGCATTAGATTGAAATTTCATAAGAAGGTACAGAAAGAGGATGGACTGTATTTTCTTGTATATATTTTTTAGAGCCAAATGTCGAAACAGAGACACATGGCATGTCGTACAAGTTTTCTCTACTGAACTAGTCTATAATCAGGTCACTGTGGTAGATTTGGCATAACTCTTCCTTGGAGAATCCAATTTGGATCAAACGGGTGGCATTGGAAAGAGGACATAGAGGGCTACTGCAAAGCACAATTTTAGAACTAGATGATCCGAAATTACATAGATAAATCAGAGGCAATATCGAGCTCCTACAAAGTGAAACAAGGTGTGTAGATTTTTTAAAATTTTTTCTTAAGCTTGGTTTGAAAAATTATTTTGAAGGAATTCAAAGGGAATAGTAGAGCACTATTATCGATAACTAATGCCCCGAGGAAAGAAAATGCAAACACCTAGTAAGCAACCTGAAAGATCTAGCATGACTCATGAAGAAGATGAAGAAATGCTACATGATATATCAAAATTACAAGACCAAGTGCAACAAATGTCACTCTCACAAAAGCTAACAGAAGCTAAGATAAATGGTGTGGAATCTAAGAAAAAGGGCATGAAAGCTAAGATGAATGGCATGGAAGCTAAGATGGATGATTTGAAGATAGATTTGAAGACAAATTTGACGACAGGTATGGCAGATTTGAAGACAGATTTGACAAATTTTCTACAAGAAATACTTACTAATGGTGAAAGGGCAGTAAAGGAAACTCATGATGCAAACAAAAGAAATTTTAATCATGATTTCATAGACTCTATTGTTGGATCAGAGACCCACCATATTCCAAAAATCGATATGAGGAAGTTTGATGGCAAGGATCCCGCAACATGGATATTACAGATGGAGCAATTTTTCGACCTCAATAATGTGCAAAACACACAAAAGGTACGTATTGCAACTTTATATTTGGAACCAAATCATTTTGTATGGTATCAATGGCTTTGCTCTCATAAACAAATTATCGCTTGGGCAATTTTTATGGAAGAATTGACAACACATTATGAGGATACAAAAAGCAACACTTTTTTTAGCCAATTGATAAGTCTCAAACAAAAGGGTTCAATAATGGAGCACATTGAGGAGTTCCAAAAATTGAACATAAGGGTAAAAAATATTCCAGAGGAGCATAGGATTGATGTGTTCATAGGGACTTTAAAGGATAATATCCAACATGATGTTCACCTTTGGGAACCTAATTCATTAGAGAAGGCATTCAGGTTAGCAAGAAAAATGGAAAGCAAAATTATGGCAACCAGGAAGCATACCACTCACAACTATAAAGATGGAAGTGTTGTTGCCCCTAGTCTTCCACAACCTTTAAGGTTGACACCACAACAATTGGAAGAAAAAAGAGCAAAAGGGCTTTGTTACAGTTGTGATAGAAAATACACTAAAGGTCATAAGTGTGCTGAGAAGAAATTATTCTACATAGATTGTGAAGAGGAAGAAGAAAAGGAGCAAGAAAGGTCAAAGGAAGAGGATATACTCTAGGAACAAAGCCTAGATAAAGAAGAAATGAATCCGACCATATCTTGTAATGCATTGGCTGGAATTACCACTCCTCAAACCATTAAGATAGAAGGACAAATCAAGAAGAAAAAGGTAATAGTGTTGATTGATTCAAGAAGTACCCACAATTTTATTCATTGTAAGGTAGCAAATGAATTGAATTGCTTCCTATATCTAGCACCAGAGTGTCAAGTGATGGCTGCAAATGGAGGAAAAATAAATTGCTCTGGAAAGTGCCATAATATCAAGCTATCCATGGGAGAATATGTATTGACTAGCCCAATGCTTTCCATTCCAATGGGAGGTGCTGATGTTGTACTAGGAGTCAAATGGCTACAATCCTTGGGTATAATAGCTTTTAATTTTCAAGAACTTTTCATGAAATTTTCTGCAGAAGGAAAGAAAGTTGAATTAAGGGGTATTGCAGGGAAATCAGGAAAGATAATTAGCTCTAACGGTATGACCACGCTTCTAAAAAAGGAACAAAGAGGTGTAATTGCACAATTATGTTCGCTAGATGTTTCCACATCAGAATCATCTATTTCTCTAGATCTCCAAAAAGTCTTGGACAATCATTCCAAGGTATTTGAGACTCCCAAAGGTCTCCCACCTATTCATGATCATGATCATTCTATTCATCTAATTCCAAGAAGTGTTCCTCCAAACATCAGGCCGTACAGATATCCCTATGCCCAAAAGAGTGAAATTGAACGTATGGTTGCAGAAATGCTAGAGGCTGGTATAATTCAACCTAGTCAAATTTCTTTCTCTACTACAGTAGTATTGGTGCACAAGAAGGATGGGTGCATGTGTCCAGCTTATAGGGAGCTCAACAAGCTCACTATTAAAGATAAGTTTCCCATTCCTGTCATTGATGAATTACTGGATGAATTGCATGGATCAATTTATTTCACCAAGTTGGATCTTCGTTTAGGATATCATCAAATAAGAATGAAGACTGAAGACATTCTGAAAAACAACATTTAGAACTCATGAGGGTCAATATGAATTTTTGGTCATGCCTTTTGGCCTTACCAATGCACCTTCTACATTTCAAGGTTTAATGAATTCCATTTTCAAACCCTTCCTTAAAAAATTTGTGTTAGTATTTTTTGATGATATACTAATCTACAGGAAGTCTTGGAAGGATCATGTTGAACATGTTGACAGGGTGCTACAACTATTGGAGGAGAAACAATTATATGCAAAAACATCCAATTGTTTCTTTGGAGTACAAGAGGTGGAATATTTGGGTCATATTGTATCTCATGAAGAAGTTAAGGTAGACCCTAGAAAAATTAAAGCCATTAAGGAATGGAATATCCCCATATCCATAAAGCATCTGTGAGGATTTCTCGGGTTGACAGGGTATTATCGCAATTTTGTTAAGAATTATGGGAGAATAGCAACACCTCTAACAACATTATTGAAGAAAGATGCATTTTCATGGACTCCAGAAGCAACAAAGGCCTTCAAACATCTTAAAGAGGCAATGTGCCAAGCACCAATCTCAGCTACACCAGACTTCACAAAAATCTTTATTGTGGAATGCGATGCATTAGGAAATGGAATTGGTGCTGTTTTAATGCAAGATGAAAGACCCATTGCTTTTGAAAGTCGTCCAATCAAGGGAAAGTTTTTACACAAAGCTATTTATGAGAAGAAAATGTTGGCAATACTACATGCGCTTAAGAAATGGTGACCCTACCTAATGGGAAGACACTTTAAGGTAAAAACAGATCATGATAGCCTTAAATAATTTTTAGAACAAATATTATTCTCTGAAGAGCAACAGAAGTGGGTCACAAATACGTTGGGCTATGAATTTGAAATCATCTACAAAAAAGGGAAGCAAAATGTGGTGGCAGATGCACTCTCAAGAAAGGATGAGGATGTGGAAGCATTGTTGTGCACCATTTCTATTATCCAACTAGATTGGATAAACGAAGCAAGGGAGGAATGGAAGAATGATGAAGAAGTGTGGGCACTTATTCGAAAGTTACAACAAGATTCCAATACATCTGATACATTTTGCTGGCAAAATGATTCGTTATGGTACAAAGATCGCTTATACCTTTGTAAGAATTCCCAACTCAAACAAAATATTCTTATGGAAGTGCACACTTCTCCCTTAGGAGGGCACTCAGGATTTTTAAAAACTTACCACAAGGTTAAGAAGGAATCTTTTTGGGATGGCCTTAAATCGGATATTCAAAATTTTGTGGCGGAATGTTTGGTTTGCCAACAAAATAAAGTTGAAACAATTAAGACCCCGGGTTTAATACAACCTTTATCCATTCCAAGCCAACATTGGGAGGAGGTTTCAATGGATTTTATCACAGGTTTACCCAAGTCTGAGGGAAAGAGTGTCATCATGGTGGTAGTTGACAGACTTACCAAGTATGCACACTTTTGTGCATTATCACATCCATTTAAAGCCAGTATAGTTTCTACTGCATTTATGGAAACAATTCAAAAGCTACATGGAAACCCAAAGATTATTGTAAGTGACAGAGATCTAATTTTCACTGGAAATTTTTGGACATAATTATTTTCTTGTCTTGGTACTCAGTTAGCTCATAGCTCATCTTATCATCCTCAATCTGATGGGAAAACTGAGATAGTAAACAAATGTTTGGAAGGATATCTTCATTGCTTTGTATATGATAAACAGACACAATGGGTCAAATGGTTGCCTCTGGCCGAATGGTGGTATAAAACTTCCTTCCATACAGCAACAAAAATGACCCCATTTATGACACTTTATGGATATCAGACACCATCCATCACATCATATTTACGAGAAAATTCTAAGGTTCAAGCAGTGGAACATCACATCGAACATCAACAACAAGTCCTCCAACTCTTAAAGGATAAGCTTGTGTTGGCACAGAATAGAATGAAACAACATGCAGATCAACATCGCAGCGAAAAAAGTTTTGATGTAGGTGATTGGGTATTCCTACAACTACAACCATATAAACAAATGTCCCTCAAGCAAGCTAAGAAGGATAATAAATTATCACCAAAGTATTATGGTCCATACAAGGTGTTGCAAAAGATTGGTACTATGGCATACAAATTGGAGCTTCTTGCAACTTCTCGAGTGCACCCAGTTTTCCATGTTTCATGTTTAAAGAAGGTTATAGGCGACAAGCTCCCAGTTCAAATAATATTGCCAGAACTTGATGAGGAAGGAAAAATTATATTGGAACCGGAAGCAATCACAGAAACAAGAACTTGACAGCTATGAAATCAATCAATTTTGGAGTATCTCATCAAGTGGAAGAACTTATCCACTGAAGATTCCACATGGGAGGATGAGAATTTTATATAGAAGCATCCAGAACTACTCAAGCATTGAGGACAACACTTTTTTGAAGGAGAGGGGCATGTTAGGTCCCTATAATACTAGTGATTACCCCATTACTATTGTAGTTGTATCCCTTATTAATATTGTTGTGCCCTTATTTGTCCCCATATTGTTATTACTGTGCCCCATAGAATCCATATATTGTTCTTTTTGTGGATATATATTATTATTGTTAGGTCGGTTGGGTTATATTGTGACTCCTTAGACTCCTATATATAGAAAGGAGGTTTTGTCATTTGAATCATAAAATAATCATTCATTTGTGTAATGTAAAGGAGTTTGCCCCCTCAAAGAGGCTGAATTCTAAGGCATTGATCTATCTTTTTTATCTTTTTTTGAGTTGGTATCATAACACCTGATATCTCTTCTTCACACCAAAAGTTTGTGGAAGATACTATTCTCTTGGGAATCCCCACTATGAAAGAATTCACTACTCTTAAAAACATGCTTCAAGAATTCCTTGACGTTTTGGGCATCTCCATTAACATGAAAAAATACCAAATCTTCCTTTTTAATACCTAAATAGCTGTCCAAATTCACATATATCATTTAATTAGTTTTTAAAAGAGCTCTCTTCCATCCAAATACATGGGATTCCCTTTAAATAAAAATCCTCTCAAACAAAATGTATGGGAAAATATTCTTCTTAAATTTGAAGCTAGACTTTATTGTTGGTATTTCAGATCGCTCAATCAGTTTCTTGATCTTACTCGTATATGTAATTAAATCCCTCACTATGTATCTTCTCTTAGCAATGACTTCTCGTAAATCCATCGTAAATAAGATTAGAAATATTCAACACAACTTCCTCTATGAGGGGGAACCAAAAGAGACCAAAAATATGGGCTTTAGTTCCATGGGACAATTTTTTTTGTTTAGGAAAAGGAGGCCTTGGTATCGGCGATCCAGATATTCTTAGCAGAGCCTTAAGTGTTGAAGCTTGGTGGAGATGGATTAAAAACCTAGGGGATTTATGGCAAACAATGTGGAAATATAAGTCATATCAAGTCATCATAATGATGGACAACATCAATGGTTCTCATATCTAGAATGTTTCTTGGAGCAACAAACATCTTGTCCAAGAGCATAACTTTTGGGAAATCAAAAGCAGGAACAATGAACTATTTTAGGATGGATCACAACATCAATGGCGAAAATTAGCTTAGAAAAAACAACTCCGCCCACCTAGGGACTCCCTCCTCTCCAAGGGCCAAATATTAGCTGCATATTACTGGGAATCATCCCACTGCACTTGCCAATGGTACAATTGGACATCAAGTGAGGAATGGATTGAGCCTGCCTCCCAAAATGAAAGCATAGTTATCAAGCAAGAATTAGCAAACAAAATAATAGTGGTTTGAGAGGGAAATGATATTCTTTGCTTGATTTATCGTCCTTCAAGAAATTTTAAGCTCTCTAAAGCTTGCAATCTTTTCACAAGAAACAAATATTATGATGATTAAGGAAAATGGAATAAAATATGGAATCTCAAACACTTATCCAAAATCTCTCTTTTTTTGTGGCTTCTATTATGGAGAAAACCTTTGACATGGGAAAAGCTTCAAATTCAGGGTTTTCAGGGCCCCTTAATATTCCTTATTTGTTTCTCTAATTTAGAAAATATCAATCATCTTCTAAATAGTTGTAGTTTCTCTACTTCTATCTAGGACCACCTTGTTACGATCTTTTGACAAACTGACATAATAAAAAATAATGTCCTCTCAACTCTACAATTATGGCATGACTACCCTTTTACTAATCCCATTGTCAATAGAGCATGGAAACTAATCCCGGGATTCATCCTATGGGAGATTTGGAAGGAGCGTAATAGACAAAATTTAAGAATATAAGGGCCTCCATAGAATTTATTTGGTAAGCTATTCTAAAAGAAATAAGGGAAACAATTTCTTCTCTTCATTGGTCCTCCAAATATTTGGAATGAAATCAATGTGAAAAAATCATTCTAACCAAAATGGGTCTCTCCTCCTATTCTTATGGTAAACTCCCTCTATCCCCAATTTCTTCCCTTCCAACTCTTCGTTTTTCCCTCCCCCCACCAAAGAGGACTTCATCAAAATTAATGTCAATAGGGCCTCGAAAGGAAATCCAAGCCAAGCTAGTTGTGGTGGTTGGTTTCTTATTTGCATTCCCCCCCTCTTCCTTCCCTCTGCTAGACTCTCTCTGATATCATTACCTCTTCTTCCTTCCTCCCTTTCCCCCCCCTCTCCTCCTTTCATCTCTTTCCTATGCCTCATCTCTTGTCCTTTCCTCCTAGGATTCCATTCCTTTCATCTTTTCCTCCTTTCCTTGTGTCACATTTCCCACTTTTATGTATTTCTCTCCTTATCTTAGTCCTTCTCATTTTCTTTTCCTTTCTATCCTTTCCTATCTATGATTGTCTTCAAATTTCCTTTGTTCATTACCTTTTTTCTTTCCTCCCTCTCCCCATCCCTCTCTTCTAGTATCCCCTCTTATTACATTTCCTCCCCTTCCCTTGCATTGCACTTTCTCCTTGTTCCCCCCCTTCTCTTTCCCTCTTTTTGTCGTTCTCTATTCATCCCCTACCCTACCATCCCTTAACTTTATTTCTATTGTCTCCCCTTTCCATGAGCTTATTTTTTCCTTAAGCTTTCCCTTTAGGTTTCCCCTTGCAGGTTCCCTTGTCTCTTATTTCTTTTGTTGATCAATTAATTGTTATAAAAAACCACCTCTATGTTAGAAGGAAAAAACACACACACACACACACACCTTTTTTCCTTAAAAAATCACGGGAAAAAAACAATTATTTTTTTGAATGAATAAATAAAAACTTCAAAGTTAAAAATAATAATAAAAGATTAAAACTTAAAAAAAAAATAGAAAAAAAGGAAAAAAATTAAAAATTAAAATATGTTTTCCCCACTGGGGAAGAGGAACAACATGAGTACATCAGAGGAGGGTGGGAAAGTGGTATGGTGCTTATCCTCAGGCGAGCCAGATAATGAGACATGACACATGATGAAATGAAGGGTGACAACGACAAGTGGTGCCATCTACTCAAAACAATCAAGAAGAAGGTAGTTGGTTACAGAGCTCGCCTCTTCAAAGCCTTACGTTTCATTTGGTTCCTTTCTATGAGAGGTTGGTTGAGTGGTTTTATTGAGACAAAGTGTGCATGGGTTTTACACCTATGCATGCCCATGGGCTTGGACAAATTGCTTTTGAGAGGAGATGATTGTGAGTGGTTTGAGCAAAATGCTAGTTGTGCTCAAGCGCTGGTGAGAGGCGTGTGGTATCCTGGATATCCTAGTTGGGGGAATTTATTGATAGCTTATGAGGAGGATAATATAGCTCCGGACCCCTCGAGTTTTGGAGATAGAGCTTGCTTTAGACCAAATTTGTTGTGCCAGTGAGAGAATTTTGATAGGAGGTGACACCCATCCTTATTTTGACTTCTCTCAAATATATGCATTGTATTACAATTGGGCCACCCCAGTTGGTTCCCCCTTAAGCGAGGTTAGTGTTTTGAGCCAAAGCTTCGTCTCAGAGTGCTAGGGTGACCAATTTAGGTTCCTACCTTGTCAGAGAGCCCCAATGGAGGGTTCACCCCTGGACAATTTGATAAATCTGGTTGACATTTGGTTCATAAGCCAATTTTGTGCATTTTACAGTGATTGAGTGGTCATGGTCCCTTTCATGGGTGAGGTCAATAGGCAGGGTCGAAGGGAGTGGGGCCTTACCCTGAGCTATCCTTTAACTTTCTTTCTATTGTCTCCCATTTCCCTAAGCTTATTTTTTACTTAAGCTTCTCGTTTAGGCTTCCCCTTGTAGGTTCCCTGGTCTCTTATTCATTTTTTTGATCAAGTAATTTTAGTAGGCCCATATACATTAACTTATATTCTTTTTATATATATATATATATATATATATATCTGTGTGTGTGTGTAAATATACACACACACACACACACACACACACACACACACATATATATATATATATATATATATATATATATATATATATAGATATATATATATATATATATATATATATATATATATATATATATATATATATATATATATATATATATAATACATACATACATACATGCATATACATATATATATATATATATATATATATATATATATATATATATTCACTACTACCACTACACCTCTAGGTGAACCCATACATGCCCCCATGCACAGTCTACACGGTAAATCAAAGGATTTGAACCTCAAACCTCAAATTTGCACAACATCTACATAATACGATGATCATCAATCGAACTACACCCCTTGGGGAATTTCTAGTATTAATTTATACATCTTATTATACTTTTAATTAATATACTATATTGGCATTTTAAAAGACATTAACATACCAATTTCTCTGTACATTATATAATAGTTTTTAAAAGTTCACTATTGGTTATATAATACATTAATTAAGGGTAATTATATTAATTAATATATTATATTATACTTTTGACATTTATAATGTTATATTAATGTTCCTACACATACTATATTATTTCTCAAAGGTTCCCTATTAATACTATAATACATTGATTAATATTTTTACATTTATGAAACATTATACTATTAATCGTAATTAGAATAAAAAAATTAATATATAATTTTTATTATTACATATCTATAATAAATTATTATAATTAGGTTTAGTATTTTAATAACATTTATCCTCTTGAATCCATGCAATTTTTGTTTTATTGTGTTCTTCTCTAAGCTCTTTGCTCTCTTGTTTCCCTAGCAACCATGCTTTAGTATATGTTCTCCCTAACCTCATCTTGTACCTATACCTTACCTTTTTTAATTATTATTTTTATTTTTATCATATACTTTTGTTTATTTAACTTTAGGGGTACTTGTGCAACTATGTGACTAGGCAGCAACGCACATGGGTGCAGTGGCATCACCATGGAGATCAATATTGCTACAACACCATGTTCCACATGTCGATAGGTATGTCTCCATTTCATGCTCTATATGGCTATGATGCTCTAACATTTGTTGATTTGGTGTTTGGAGAAAGCAGGGCCTTAGGGGCCAAAGATTGGGTACATGACAACCAAAACATCCGTAGGGCTCTCAATGATAATTTACAGATGGCCCAAAATCAGTAGAAGATCTATGCAAACATGCACAGGGTTGAGAGACATTTAAAGGTTGGGGACCTAGTCATTTTGAGTCTCCAACCATACAGGCAGTCCAATCTAAAGAAGAAGGGAGTTGAGAAGCTCATACCACATCCCTATGGGCCTTACAAGGTGACTAGGCAAGTTGGAGAGGTGGCCTATGAGTAGTGCTCCCACCTGGCAGCAAGGTGCACAATTTATTTCATGTCTCATGCCTGAAAAAGGCCTTGGGGAAGCAGGTGACAGTAGCTACTTATGTACCCCCTTTGGATGATGAGGGGCATTTGGTGCTAGTGTCGAAGGCCATTTTTGAGGTGAGAAAGGTAAGGCTAAAAAACATGACCATTCGGGAGTTTCTAGTGAAGTGGAAATATTTTCTAGAGGAGGATGCCACATGGGAGGGGGAACATGTACTCCAATGCTAATCACTATAGTTGCTTGGGGACAAGCAACATCTGGGTAGGGAGGACTAAGATGTTCCTTAGAGTTTTTCTAAGTAGTCACAATTTTGCATAATGTTGAGTTTTGCTAAGGAGGACTTAGGAAAAGTGGGTTAGGAGGGCCCCACTTTAAAATATTTGCTAAGGGAGGGTCCAACATAGGATAAGAGAGGAAAATCGAAACTTTAGTGGATGGTGGAGGCCACCCTAGGAGGAATATGCTCCCCTTGGAACAACACACACTTGGGGAGAGAGAGGAAAAACAAGGGTCGATGTATGAGACCCACATGGAGAGAGAATGGGATCAAGGATAAATAGGAGGAGAATACATCATTTTGGGGCTTTTGATCATTTGAAATTTGAACTCTCTTGTACTCTTGAGTTATTGAGCCAAGTCTACGAAGTGTTTTTCAACACGCGAGTTTTCTAAGGGGATACCTCACCTCCCATTACTAAACTTGGGAGCTATTCCAGGAGACTCTATAGGGGAAATTATAACTATATTTGGAGTAGTCTGGGCACATGCATTATTGGGGGGGATAACTTATGTTCAGAGCTGGTGTCGGATTTTAGCAGCACATGTCCTTCGTATTTTGTAGTGATTTTGTAGTGGTTTGGAGGGTTTATTTGGTGATCATCACTCAGGTCGAATTCCTTTCTTTCCGGGCATGCACAGAGGTGGTTTGGAAGGATTACACAATCACTTGTAGAGCGAGTGTAATGTGGGAGGCTTGTTCAGGAGTTTGAGGATGAGTTTTTCGAGGGGTCATAAGGAGAATTGTTGGAAGTATTTCCTAGCATTTTTGAGGTCTTTGGGAAGTATATTCATAGGGGGTGTGAATATCTAGTTGGAGGAGGAACTCGTACTATTTGGTGGTATTTTTGAAAGGTCAAAACAAAGGCAAAACCCTTTCTAGGTCTTTATGGGTTTGGTGAGGAGAGACCACAGTTAATTTTACATAATTTTCTTAGCACTCTAGAGGGGTAAAACTCCAGTTCCTTTCTAGCCAATAGAAATATATTTTTTGGTCTAGTGTAGGGGTTGAAGGAGAATTACTTCCTATCATCAGGGTAGCACATTTTCTCACATGGGACTTGTCTAGATTTCTTTTGCAAGCCCAAGTGCACATACTCCATACATATATTGTACTCTCCTTGATATATTAATAAAATGGCTTAGATTGGTGCAATTTTTGGAAATTTATGGGTGTCTAATTGAATGTTTTAATTTTTGTGTTGCATATGGTGTTTTTGCTTTATTGTCACTATTAAATTCCTAGCACGAATATTACACCAACCTTGTATCTGAAGTACACAAACGTGTCTTTCGGCAATGACTTCATCAGAACATCAGTCGTCTACTCATCCGTGGAGATGTATTCAAGCCTTATTTCTCTCCTCTACACCATGTCACATATGTAGTGGTACTTGATCTCAATATGATTTGACCTATCATGGAATACAAGATTCTATGGAATCTTCACACAACTTTCATTATCATAGTGTATCACCGTTGGTTCTAAATCTTGGCAGAAAATTTTGCAAACAACTTCTAGAGCCCTACAACTTATTGGCTACAATGTACTCTGCTTCAATAGTGATGAGAGAAATAAACCTCTACTTCTTATTCATCCACGATGTCGTAGTAGATCCCAAACTAAAGCATACTCATGAGGTTCTCTTCCTATCTTCAACATTTTCTGCCCAATCAAAATTTGTATATCCCTGAAGTTGTACATCCTTGTTTGCAAAAAATATCAATCCATAATTCATTATTCCACACAAATACATCGAAATGTGATTTGTTGCATTCCAATTCTCATGTCTCGGTTCAACATGGAACTGCATCAATGTGTTCACAAAAAAAATATGTTCGACTTGGTATTAACCAAATGCATCAATGAACCAATCAACCTTCAGTACATAGATGGATCTACCAATCTAGAGTTAGAGCCTCTTAACTTCTTCAAGTTAGTCACCATGGGAGTCACTGTGTATTTGCAAATGATCATACCAAAGATATGAAGGATATCTATCACATACTTTCCTTGACCAAAGAAGACTCCACCAAGTTGTTTCCATACTTCTAATCCCAAGTAATAGTGTGTCAACCCAAGGTGCTCCTTATCTAACTTATAATTCAACTTCTTCTTGCACTAAATAATAAGAGGCTTAACACCTGTCATAAAAAATTCATCAACATATAATAACAATATCATAGGTGCATTATTTACAACCATAAATTAAAGGTTTAGATCAACATCAATCTTGGTAAATCCCAGTCTCATCAGATAGTTGTTAATATGAGCATACCCAACTCTTGGAGCTTTCTTGAGTCCATACAAGGCCTTATTCAACCTACAAATATGAGATTCCTTTCCAAATACCTCAAATTCTTATGGTTTATCTATGTGCACCTCTTCCTCAATCACACCATTGAGGAATGCAATCTTCACATCCATTTGGTGCAATTTCCATCCTAATGAAGAAAGAAGAGAGATAATGAATCTAATAGAGGTGTACCTGACAATTGGAGAAACAACCTCATCATAGTCTTCTCCCTCTTTCTGAGAGAATCCACTATCCAAAAACCATGCCTTTTTTCTGTCAATACTACCATCTAGAACATGCTTAATCTTGTATATCCACTTGGAAGTCGCCATTGACTTCCCTTCAGGTCTTGGCACAATCTCCCAAACATCATTATTCTTGATCGATTGGTACTCTTCATTCTTCACTTCCTTCCACACCTACTGGCTAGTTGCTTCCTCATATGTGGAAGGTTATTGATCAATAAGTCTTTTCATGAGATCTACATAGCTAGAGAACCTATTAGGTTTCTTCACCTCTCTAGATGTGCCATCAAGAGTTGCATGTCCTTCTACCTCTCCCAATTCGAATCTAATCCATGTTTGTGTCTTCTTGATATTTGGAATTATGACTCATTCTGCTGGATGTTGAGGCCCTTCTAGCCTTCCAGTATATTCTAGAGAACTCTAATTCTCCTTCCTTGAGGCCTCATGTTTCACTTCATCCAAGGAATCTATGGATACTTCCTTATACTTCCAATATAACACTTTCTCATCAAAGGTGGCATCTTGGCTAACCTCAATTCTTTGTTGCTCTATAATGTATATTATGTAGGCCTTCGATGATCTGTTCTATCCAAAAAATATGCTTTTCTTTCCTGAAGGTTCAAGCTTGTTACTCTTATCCTTAGGAACATGAATATACACAAGACAACCAAAGATCCTCATGTGACCAACCTATGACTTCATTTTAGAGAATTATTCTTCAAGAGTCATACCTTCCAAAACTTTATGAGGACTTATATTTTGAATGTACACATCTGTTTGCAATTCTCCCCCCCATAAGAACAACGATAAGTCCAAATCATGCATCATGTCCTTGACATATTCTTTAATGGACCCATTCTTTCGTTCTGCTACAACATTTTTTTGTGGATTATAGGGGACAATTAGCTCCCTCTTAATCCTAGCCTGCTTGCAAAAATCAACAAGCTCCTTTGAGGTGTATTCTCCTCCATTATCAGATCTCAATATCTTGATCTTCCTACCTATCAAGTTTTCCACTTCATCTTTGAAATCATGGAAATTGTCGAATACCTTATCCTTAGTCTTCAAGAGATATATCCTTGTCTTATGGGAGAAGTCATCAATAAATGTCATATAGTACAATGAACCACCATGTGATTTAATAGGCATCAGATCACATACATCAGAGTGAATCAAGTCCAAATCTTCCTTATATCTATTATCACTATTTGGAAATGGTTTTTTGATGTTCTTCCCAAGAGCACAGCCTTTGCTTACACCATCATTATTTATTTGTAGTTCAAGAACCCTTGACACTATTTGACTAACCTCAGGAAATGCTCTAAAATTAAGATTTTAATACCTTTTGTACCATAAATCACTTGGATTTATTTCTTTAGTTACTAGTGCTTGATCTAGTTGACCTACAAGTCTATAAAAGCTTCCATCATAAATCCCAATAAGCCTAGCATCATCTATACTAGATCCCAAGTACTTTTCCATCCATAAAAGAAACTCTAGAATCTCATCTATATTATAAGCATGAAGCAAAAACAATATTCTTTTTCAAATAGAGTACACAGAGAACATTTTATTAGATGTACATTGTTACCAAATTCCATCTCTATGGATGCCTTTCCAACTTCTTTGATTGCATAATTGTTATTGTCTCCCAATTCAACCCTTTGAGACAACTTATTTTCTCTCGTGGTTGAAAGATTCCCATGCTCTTTGTTCATATGCCTTGATGCTCCACTATCTACCATCCACATGTCATCATCATCTACAAGGGAACCTGTCAAAGTAAAATAGTAAAAGAAATCCTTATCACCTTTGGCCTTCTTTGGTTTTCCATCTTCATCATTTACTACGGAAGCGTGTTGTTTCCATTTTCTATTCTTATTATTAGCCATGTTAGGAAAATATCTCTTGTGATTTTCACTTTCCGGATAGGCATAACATTGGATCTTTGAAAATTCTTTCTTCTTCTTGTAGGAAGAAGATCCCTTTCGTGACTTTTTGTTTTGAGGTCCAAACTTCTTCTTTCCCTTGTTCTTGAAATGAACTTCAAGGGTTGAACTTATTCATCTTGATGATCTCTAGTCATCAGTCTTAATTCTCCTTGAGCACATGATGTCCATAGTTTTTCAAATGTAGGAGCTTATTTCCAACTGCTTATACCTACTGCAAAGCATTCCATGATCTAGGAAGACCATTAAGTGTTGTAATCACTATTTCATGATCAGGAATGGATTATCCAATTGCTTGGATCTGATCTCTTATTTGGGAAATACTTACAAAGTAGGAAACCGAAGTGTTGTCATTAGTAATCCTTGTATTTCAAAGTTTATTCTTCAAGCTCGTTGATTGGCCAACATTCTTGATAGTGTAAATATTCATTAGGGAATTGTACATCTTCTTTGAAGTATCAAGTTTTGCACTGTGGGTTACCAACAATCCCTAAAGGAGTTCAGTATGATGCTCATAGCATTGATGTTATCCTCCTTGAACTTTTCTTTTCAATCATCATATTCTAGTTCAAGAACCTTTCCTTTCACAATGTCCAAAACCCTACTCTTGGAAAGAAGAATATATATTCTAACTTTCCAAGCTCAGAAATTAGATGCTCCCTCTAGATTATTTTCAACCTATAAGAAGAAATTGAATAAAATGCTCTCTATGGTTTTGTCAAGGTGATCTCAATGTTCCCTTCCTCTTCACCAAAGCTTTGATACCATGTTGATTTTCATAGAGCAATTAGGGTTAGTACAATATTTCTGAAATTATGATAATTACTTTTGATGTAGATATTAGTTTAACTTCTTCCAATACATCATTCAACAATTACACTTTAGAAATTCAACCATAAAGAACAATGGAACAATAGAGATCAATACACACAAAGGAAGACAATATTTACCCTGGGAAAACCCACAAAGAGGAACAACCCAAAAATATTTTTCAATAGAAAAATTATTCTTGTTCAATGAGAGACACCTCGACTTATGGTTAAAACCAGCCTTATCCTCCAAGTTGAGTCACCTAATTTAATCCTATGTGTCACTCTACCTGTCTGACCCATAATTCCAACTCTTCTGCAATAGCCAGTTTACCTAGAAATTTTGACCCTACAACAATTGCCTTAGTAACCCAGAAATTTCATCCCCCTGTAACTTATTCCCAGAAAAAAGAGAACCGCGGAGAGAGAGACGTGTGAGTTTCAAGAGAGATAAAAAAAGAGATATTTCAGCCTCCTTCTTCATCCTACTTTGCCCTTCTTGTCTTTTTCTTTCTTTCTTAGAAATTGTCTTCTGTGAGAGAATGTGAATGCTCAAATGGAGAAGATCGCCCTGCCTTTATATAGTAGTATGTCTAGGAAAAATGGACATGTCCCTTGGCCAAGACTAACTTGACTTGGAGGGAAGTCGATTTGTCACTTTTAAAGCAAAAATTTACATTTCAAAAATTCAAATTTTCATCTTTAAAAAATTGCAATGGGACTTTGACTCAAAATAAATTTTCCTTTTACTTAAGAATTTATAAATATGTTTTACAATGATAATTAATTACATCAAGGCACCAAATGTAAATTATGAATACCGGCCATAATTACAAATTCAATAGGTCCCAACGACTTTACCATCGATTTCTATAAGGCTTGCTGGAAAATTCTCGAGTATGATGTTTTGCAAGTAGTAGAAGACTCTCGAAGCTCCTCCTTTATATTAACAACCTGTGATGCTACCTTTATATCTCTTATACCTAAAAAATCTTGTGTTGATTCTCCTTCATATTATTAGGCCTATTGACATAGAACCCATTCTCCCCTCATTTATCTCTCATAAAATTTCTTATGTAGAATCCAAACAAATTATGAAAAACATAATATTAGTCCATGAACAAATTCACTTGCTTGATTCCAGTAAGTCTCAAGGTATGCTCATCAAACTTGATATGTCAAAATGATTTGACAAATTGAGCTGGAAATTTACTTTTAGATGCTAATTACTTTTGGGTTTGCATAAAAATGTATTCATTGGTTTCTTTCCCTCATTTCCAAAACTTTATTCTCCATCCTAGTTAATGGCTCTCCCTCTCCCACTTTTTTTTCTCTTTGAGAGCTATTAGGTAGGGATACCCTGTTTCCCCTTACATCTTTCTGCTCATGGCTGAAGGGCTAGGAAGATATATCAACTCATCCCTACAACTTGGCCAACTAAAATGTCTTCCTCTTGGTTCACATAATATAATTTCTTCACACCAACAGTTTGTGGAAGATACTCTTCTCTTGGGTATCCCCACTATCAAAGAATTCATTACTCTTAAAAATATCCTTCAATACTTCTTTGATGTTTTGGGAACCTCCATTAACATGAAAAAATACCAAATCTTCTTTTTTAATACCCCACTAGCTATCCAAATTTACAAATCTCATTTACTTAGTTTAAAGGAACTCTCTTCCATCCAAATACATGGGAATCCCTTTAATTAGAAATCCTCTCAGAAAAAATGTATTGGAAAATATTCTTCTTAAATTTGAAGCTAAAATTTCTTGTTGGTCTTTCAAATCACTCAATCAGTTGCTTGATTCTACTAAAATCTATATTTCAATCCCTCACTACTTATATTCTCCTAGTAATGGATTCCCCTAAATCAATCCTAAATAAGATTAAAAATATTCAGCACAAATTCCTCTAGGGGGGGGGGCACCAAAAGAGACCAAAAAATGGGTTTTAGTTGCATGGGATAAAATTTGTTGTTTAGAAAAACAAGGAGGCCTTAGTCATGGCGGTCCATATATACTCAATAGAGCCTTAAGTGCTAAAACTTGGTGGAGATGGATTAAAAACCTAGAGGATTTATGGATAAAACTGTGGAAATGTAAGTATGCCCCCAATACCTAGGAATATCAGGTCATCAGAATGATGGACAACATTGGTGGTTCTCATATCTAAAATGTTGCTTGGAGAAACAAACATCTTGTCTAGGAGCATAAATTTTGGGAAATCAAAGCGGGAACAATGCACTATTTTGGGATGGCTTGTGGCATTAGTGGCCAAAGTTAACTCAGAATGAACAACTCCACCCAACTAAGGACTCCCTCGTCTCCAAGGGCCAAATATTAGTTGCATATTATTGGGAACCACCCCCCTGCACTTGTCAATGGTACAATTGGACATCATGTGAGGAATGGATTGAGCCTCCCTCCCAAAATGAAAGCATAATTATCAACCAAGAATTAGAAAATAAAATAATATTGGTTCAAGAGAGAAATGATATTGTTTGTACGGTTTATCGTCCTTCAGACAATTTTAACCTCTCTAAACCTTGCAATATTCTCACAAGAAATAAAGATTAGGACGATATAGGAAAATGGTATAAAATGTGAAATCTCAAACACTGATCCAAAAACACTCTTTTTTGTGGCTTCTATTATGGAGAAAACCTTTGACATGGGACAAGCTTCAAAGTCATGGTTTTCAGGGCCCCTTAATATTCCTTCTTTGTCTCTCCAATTTAGAAAATGTCAATCATCTTCTCAATAGTTGTATTTCTCTACTTCTATCTGGGACCACCTTGCTATGCTCTTTTGACAAACTAACATAATGAAAAATGATGTCCTTTCCACTCTACAATTATGGCATGACTCCCCTTTTACTAATACCATTGTCAATAGAGCATGGAAACTAATCACAAGATTCATCCTATGGGAGATTTTATAGGAGCGTAATAAACAAACATTTAAGAATATAAGGGCCTCCATAAACTTTATTTGGCAAGCTATCATAAAAAAAATAAGGGAAACAATATCTTCTCTTCCTTGGTCTGCCAAATATTGGTAATGCAATCAACCTGAAAAAATCATTCTAACCAAAATGGTTCTCTCCCCTTATTCCTTATGGTAGACTCCCTCTGTCCCTAATTTCTTCCCTTCCAGCCCTTTCTTCTGCCCTCCCCCCACCCAAGAGTACTTCATAAAAAAAAACTTCAACAGGGCCTCAAAAGGAAATCCAAGCCAAGCCAGTTGTGGTGGTTGGTTTCTTCTTCCCATTGCCCCCCTCTTCCTTCCCTCCCCAATCTTCTCTCTGATTGCATTACCCCTTCCTGCTTTCCCCCCCTCTTCTCCTCCTTTCATCTCTTTCGTATGCCTCGTCTCTTGTCCTTTCCTCCTAGGATTCCATACATTTCCTCTTTTCCTCCTTGCCTTGTGTTACCTTTCCCACCTTTATGTATTTCTCTCCTTATCTTATTCCTTCTCCTTTTATTTTCATTTCTCTCATTTCCTATCTTTGATTGTCTTCAAATTTCCTTCTTTCATTCCCATTTGTTCTTTCCTCCCTCTCCCCCTCCCTCTCCTCTAGTATCCACTCCTCTTACATTTCCTCCCATTCCCTTGCATTGTTCTTTCTCCTTGTTTCCCCCCTTCTCTTTCCCTCTTTTTGTCGTTATCTATTCGTCTCCTACCTTACTATCCCTTAACTTTCTTTCTATTGTCTCCCCTTTCCCTGAACTTATTTTTTCCTTAAGCTTTCCCCTTAGGTTTCCCCTTGTAGGTTCCCTTATCTCTTATTTATTTTTTTGATCAAGTAATTGTAGTAGGCCCTTATACATTAACTTATATTCTATTCTAAATAATAAAAAAATTTGTCTAGAGGAATAAAAAACTGGGCTAGGCTCGTACTTGCATGATGCAGGGTGGATTCCGACTACTACCACTATAACTCTAGGTGAACCCGTACAATAGGACAAAAGCATATGCTTTATGGTAATCACCCAAACTACCTAAGGAACTGGAGGTGCATTCGTAATTCTCCATAGGAGGTTCTAAAGAATCATATAGTACATAATTCAACATTGGGAGATTATCCTTTAGTAGTCATTCTAGATAAGAATCAAATTCTTGTATCTCCATATCTTTCTTTCATGTATTTACTAACATGCATATTCACATCGACAGGCACGTTTATTTTGTAATAGGGATTCCATAATTTTAACTTACTTATCAATTATTATTCGAGTTAGACTTTTTGGAATCTTTTCCGATGGGTTTTTCCGGTCTAATTTCTCTAAAATCCAGCAAGAATTTATTGAAAACACAAGTTTTATTGGTAACCCCTACACAATCGAAGTGCCTTAGGGTTTTTTCATGGTGTTGAATCCATATATAATGTCAAAAAACCAGTTTAAATAACACAAATAAAAATTTCACCTCAAATTTTTCCTTCGGATTCTGACACCGAAAAGTCCAAAATGTTGCACTAAAGACAACTCCATTATTGTTAAGATAGTCTTCGGCAAAATCACATAACCAATCTTTTGTCGACGCGTTTCGAACCAACCAGTGTGGTGGTAAGGATTTAACCTCCATACAATATTCTATAATATTTTGTGTAGGAGTCACAGATCAAACCTGTGAGTTTACCTTTTAGTGAATGTGTGGAATTCTTTCAAGTTCTTTAGCCATAGTGAAAAAGTCCACCAATGTACTTGCTAACCCCAATCTATAGAAAGTGTGTCCCCCATTAAACAATGGATTTTTTCACAATATGAAAGTTGTTGAATGATATTTGGGGCATAAGGGACTTTTCCATATTGCTAAAAAACAAATAACATAATATCTATAATTACAAAAACTCAGGAAAAAGCCAAACCCACAAAAGAACATAAAACTACCTAATAATGCTTTGAAAAATAGGTGCCATGTGATGAATAAGAATTCAAGAGTAAAACCAAGGGTATCAAACTAATTTTTTTTCATATAGACAAAAATCCACATCTCCATATTAATCATCTCATTCTTTCAATCATCTAGTTTATCAAACTTGCCAAAAATATCACCATGTTCATTTTCCTATCTTTTTCCTATTTTGGGAAAATTTGAACCTTTTTCCTTGGATAAAAATTCAATCATGTGCATTATATATGATGTTGTATGTGACTTCTCCCGATCCCCAAAAGGCATTCACTCGTTTATTTTAGGAAAAAAATGGATAATCTTTCTACGATTGAGTTTTTCTCTACTTAATAAAATACAATAAGCTATGAAGGAAACAAGAGAACTCATGACTAAAAAATTAAGATGATTGAAACTAGAACATAAATAAATCATACCTACCTAAGCTACTTGATGAAAGTAGAAAAGCTAGGAAAAAATGCCACAACCAATGAAATCAAGAACATAGTTTACTTTTTGAGTCATTCTCATACATGCATTATTTTGACATTTGAAGGAGAACCATGAAAGAATGGAATATAGGTAAGCAAGAAAGTGATATCAAAAAATTTAAAATCTTACTTGCCACACACCTTTCTACCCATCTACACAACATTATATTTGGTTTGAATTGGTAGAATTGAATGTAACACCCTCCTCCCACATCCACCAAAGTAACCATGCCAACCGGAGTTAACATCAGACGAGAGGCTACTATGATTAGATTCAACCTCCTATGTGACCTTAAGGAAGTGGAATCGACAGAAAATCACACACAGTCATCCAATATCATCAACAGAACCCTCAGAAGACAAGTCAGCCACTCAGGCAACCTGTCCCTCGGTCCCACTGATGTTCTGGATCTCTTAGGCCATAGTTGCTTTCATCCTATGGGAAAAGGAGTTACCAACAACCCAAAGTCACTCTCACAGGCTTTCCTACCACCGATCAGGGACCAAAATTTCCATTTTTGTGCCAACGACCCTAGGATTTAGCTACTTTTTCAGGCCTAGAGCCCAGGCCACTACCCAAAATGGAGTGATTGCTTAGAATCATTAAAAATACAAGGAAAAAATGATACAAAAGGAATAAACTGAACAAGACCATAGCCGGACCCCTACTAGCCATGAGAGAAATTTCATCAAACATATCATCGATGTGATGCATGAAAGTGTTCCCTCTGCAGACATAGGCAACCCCTCTAGCCCTAGAGTGGGTCTAGTCACAAACAAGGACAGATCAACAATAGCTTTCCTTAAACAATCATAGTTGGAGGCCTACCTCAACTGGTGGTCGATGGAGTTCCATTGCACTGCTCCAGCTTCCACTTCCTTCTCCCCAATGAGTGATCAACCTGCAACAATGCAAAGGAAATACAACAAAGCACGTAACTGGAAAACAACAATGATCTATTTACTCACAAAGTCAAGAAGTCATGAGCTATCAAGTAAATTACATATAAGACATAGGAAAACATCATTGATTGTATTAATAATGAAATAAGAGCAAGATTACAACCAAAGTCTTGATGTCGCAAGCATTCTCAGAGGAATCCAGCCAGCATGTGCTTCAAGCATTCACTATTTGAAGATGGATCTTCCAACATTACAAGATTCTCTCTCTCACTCATAAGTTTTACACAAAGTGAAGGGCACTTCACAACCTTCCACAAGCTATCAACAATCCCACACTTGTCACACTCACACTAGCTATCTAGCAAACTCACAAACACTAATAGCACTACTCAATCCAAGAGTTTACCAACTAGCCAACTATCCAACTATCCAAAACTAGCAATGCATAGAAATGGTGAGAGTTTAAATAGGAGAAGGAGTCTCCATGAAAGGTGGAAAAGTGAGCTTATCTCAAAGGAAGGTATCACAAATGACGGAACTGCTACACTAGAGGAGGAAGGGTGACACAACCTATGCCAACAACCAGGTCTGGAGTAATCCAAAAGGCCGATTGTTGGAACAAATTCACCCAATCTGGATCATCGCAGGTGCATAACTGAGTTTTAGCGCTGACATCGCTAGTGAGCAATGTAGCTAGTTAGATCATCACTAAAGATAATAAGTAACCTCACGCTGGAGCATGAAATCAGACCATCGCGGGAATCAGATGTACTTTCATGCTGGCAGCATGGCTGAACCGTTTGTGAGTGCCGTTCAGCGCGTATATTAAGTCCATAGTTGCGATGAGGCAGATAACTTAGGAAAAGTGGGTCATTTGGCAACATCAGAGAGCATTTATTTAGTATGAGCATGTTTGACTTGGACACATGTCACAGTAGAAGGACTGGGGTGAAGGCAATGACAAATTACTATGTAACAGATGCCCCCTAAAGTATGAAGCCCAAGAGAGTGGGAGGGGTGAAATGCTTTACGAAACTGACTGAGCTAGAACACCATCTGAAGGAACCTGCACGCAAGTACAACTGATATCTATGATAGTGAAATACATGTAGTCTAGGCATGGGCGCAGCCATCCAAAAGACATACGAACTAGGTCTATGGTATGGATGCAGCCATCCAGCTAATAATACCATGATAGTGATAAAGGTATGGTTGTAGCCATCCATGAAGACTCAGGTATGGTCGCAGACATCCATCAATGAGTCATGTAATCACGAACCAATCCACGCAGCCTGAACATGTGTAATCTGAGTTCGGGGTCTTGAACCTGACCGATCATAGTACAAATTCTAAGATGCGAATAGATGTGCTGGAGTCGAGCATGATAGGAAGTCGCTTGATTACCGGTCAATGAGGAAAACCATTAACAAGCACGAGAGAAACCACCAATAATGCCAATGGTTCTCAAGGTACTATTTAGCATAATCCACGAAGTGTGAGGAAGGAACTGAAGTCAAACACTTGTGGAATCACCCAATCGACGACCAATGATGAAAGTCAACCATTAGGTTTGAAGAACTTGCCATTGAGGCATGCAAGCTCTAAGGTACCAAAGGGGATCTCTAGATCAATCTCCTGGATAATGAGCTGATGTTGACAGGAGACGACCCATCACAGGAGGGCCATAATGTTTCCCCCATCAATGACACAAGATAAGGAACAAGAGATAGATGGTGAAACAGAGTATCAGAGGAGGAGGCAAGGATGTAAACTGGAGAAAGATTATACTCTTGAACATGTCAGCAACACGACTCCGGAGGGCGGTAGCATTCAGGTACCAAGGGATCAGAGGCTCGATGGAGACGGTGTGAATCAGATGGAATGAGGCTAAATGACAACCCAAACCCACGGAAGGCCAAATGACGATGTATGGATGTCCCAACCTGACAAGAAGCAAAAGTGTCGATGTTCAAGAGTGACTAGCTGCCAATGATGATTTCCAAATTTTCCCCCACCATTACTGGCGAGTACCCCAATTATTTTTGAAAACAAGCTTGAAGGGGATAACATATGCTTGTAATATAAGTTCAACTGTCGGTCGAATCCAACCTAGTAATAGTTTAATGAGCCCTAGGGAGGAGAAGCTCGAGTCTCGTGATGGTGACGAGTCCAATGTCGTCAGGGTTTAACAAGTCCGACATAGGTAAAACTCAAAGTATTTTTCATGTTTAGAGAGTTTGAAAAAGACACGGAAAAGAAAACTCCAGGGGGGTCCTTTTTCGTAGATTTGTGTCTCTCGAGCCCGAAAAAGTATAAAATGATACTCGAAAGAACCGCTCGACCATTACGATCGAGGAGTACTTTTTGTGATTAGTGATTTCAACTTAAAAAAGTAGAAAAGTGATCGAAATCACGTCGTTTTGTAACCAGTAATGAACCCAAAACGACAAAGGCCTGGAAAAATTTTCGTGTTTACACGGTCGGAAAAGAGCTTAAAGCTGACCGCCTCTTATTTCGTTTAATGAGTCAAGAGGAATAACTCGGCTATCTTTTCATCTTTTAAGTCGGAAAAGAGCATTAAAGAAGACTTTACGGATCAAGTGTACACGAAGCATGACATAACTCCTTGACCTGTAGCTCTGCACAAAACACGTCAAACTTAAACCCATTTGACATAAAATGAACAATATATGCGGAAACATAGTTAAAAAGCCAAACATTTTAACTAACCATGTGATAAAAATGAGGAAAAACCCACATTTTAAAAACATAATTTTTTAATTTTCAAAAATTACTATAAAAAGGGGGTAATCCATTTATTTTTACCATTGGCACTGTTCAACCTTGGAGCATTTTTGAGCACCAACCTGAGCAAAGTTGGCGCGCTGATTTTAGCCTCATTCGTCCACGATTCATCTTGAAACTTCTACCAAGTAAGTAGACTTCTTCCTATGCTTCATTTCAGTATCTTTTTTATGCATTTTGGCGTTAGACATGTAAGTTTAGATGGATTTTTGAGTCGGAGTCCACCGCTCGGTCATCGCAGGTATGCCACTCGGGTCCGCGATGACTGAGCATGCTTTACACATAACGCTTTCTGATCATCGTGAGAATATGATGTACTTCCACGATGACCGTGAGAAAATTGAACTGTCAACTTCACGCCATCGCGACTGTTTTAAAAACAGTCGCGATGATGACAAAAAAATATTTTTGTACAAATTATGGATTGAAACTTGTAAACGAAGTTCTAATTCATTTTTTCTCGTCATGCAGGACATCATGGCGTTTTTTTGGCAGGAACGAATGCACGATGATAATGATGTGGAAGCTTTTGTTGATGCTGGGTGCCGAAATGCTTTACGTGTGTGCGGGTTGCTAAAATTCTTCCTTACTCCGCACCTTCGGTCCCAACCCGATTTACTAGAGCTACTGATTCGTGCCTGGAATCCGACAGATGGAAAATTCATAATCCGAGGCCGAGACATTGAGTTCGATGCCACGGACGTATATTTCCTGACCAGGTTGTCTCATCGCGGTGAGAGGCCAATTCTAGAGGGGCAGTGACCCGGGGGCGAATCTCTAGAGATGCTGATGGCACGAGTGTGCCCACGGGCATGCAAAACGAGAAGCGGGAAGGTGGCAATCCCGACGGTGGAAGATGTGGTTCTTCGTGCAATGCTATTTATGGTGACGCGGGCAGCGGGCTCCCAAGCCCAACACGAGGCATCGAAGACCCATCTCCGGTTGGCTCTCGAATGTCTCAATCCGACCATGTTCAACTGGGTGGAAACAGTGATGGCCAATATGAAGAGACAACTTACCAACTACCGTCGAGGAGAGACGAAACAGTTTGGCTACGGGTCCATCTTGGTCCCGCTCATGCTAGAGCGGGTGCCAGCGTTGCAGTTATAGGACATGGACTTGGATTTTCCCAGACCATGGGAGACGAGGATCACACAGTGGGCACACGTTATGCCACAAGGAGGTGGCGGATGACCAGTGTCATGGGGGACATTGTTCCGTGAGTGGCTGGAGTGCTAGACGATCTTTGTTGAGGACTGGCCATATGCTGGCATGGACTTTCGTAGAGACCCTGACATGCAGCTACTCACTGGAAAGTAGTGGGATGATGGTGGTAAGACACTTGATCACATTATTTTTGCATTTTATTTTTATGATGTTTTTTAGATTTTTTCATGTATATGTCCTAATGACGTACTCTATGGTATTTGCAGATGTGGGACCAGTGAGACCTGTAGGGCTGGCTCCAGAGGCATGGAGGGATGCACAGGGCATCACAGTACTGGCCTTGGCTCCCCCAGCTAATGATCCAGTGGAGACAGTGGCCCGAAATCTTGAGGGCCTGACGGTGGGGATCCTTGATTACATGGGGATCGAGGAGGTCCCCATAGAGTTCCAGATTCACACAGTAGGAGTGATACCCAGGGTGCACCACCTGTTGAGGTGAGTGGCACGAGTGGTGGTGTGCTATAGGGAGCATAACCCACCGTAGTAGATGCCTAGGTTTTATTTCCTACTGATTTTTTGAGAGACATGTGTCTCGGATGTATGGGAAACACAGACTCTATTTGGACATATACACTTATTTTTTGAGCGCCTCAATGGGTCACACGAGATATATATATATATCTATATATATATATATATATATATATATATATATATATATATATATATATATATATATATATATATATATACATATACATATTCCTATGGTTCATTATTGTGTTTTGCATGCTTCTTATATGCTATTTTGATTACATGTTACACAAATGTCTGTCTAATACATGGTTTGCTAATGCATCAGTTAACGTGTTTAATCTTCGTGGAATGTGTTGATATGTAATAAAATCAAAATTCCTTTCTAACAATTTAACACATAAATACAACCTTAAAATCCGATGGTCTCTAACAGAATAATGCCCATTAAGCTGGTGGACGACAAGCTGAGAATCCAGATTCACAACCAATGTACGAATACTGAGATTGATAGCCTCGGTCAGTAACTCAATAACAACACTATATTCAGTGACATTGTTTGTGGTACAACCTAGACAAACACCTTGAAGGTCTACTAACTCACCGTGAGGATTGTAGATCACCCATGCCGCAGAAGAAAGGTTGTAGGTACTGCGGCAGGCACCATCAGTGAAACCAACGTAAGGTGTACTAGACATCTGCACAAGAAGCAAAAGACACAATAAGCGGCAATTATGCCTACACACCAAGCCAAACATGAAAACACACACACAACACACCTGCTAAAAACACACGTATGTACAAATCAGAGTGCATGGAGTTCACGCATAATATTTTTCAGGTAAAGCCCATTTCGGGGCTTATCCAGAGGGTTCCCTTCATAATCAATCAGCTCATAGGCCCCTTTTTGTAAAACTTGCTTCACAATATAAGGCCTGTGCCACATGGGCTCAAACTTACCTGCCCCTAGCTTATCATTTTATTGATCATAGAGCAGGACTAAATATCCTTCAACGAAGGAACAAGGATGGACAGTATGATCGAAGTGATTTTTCACTCTCTTCTTCTGTGCTTCAATAACTATAGAGGCTAGTTGAAGAGTCTCGTCCAGCCGCTCTAGGTAGAGAAGGCGTTCTTCTACCGGAGTAGTGTTGGGGAGTAATTCGACGGCTAATTTCAAAGAAGGGATCTCACATTCAATTGGAAGGGTAGCCTCTAGCCTGTAAACCAATTGGAATGGGGTGAACCCGGTGGCATCCTTCACAGAGTTTCAGTAGGCCCATAAGGCGGAGAACAACATCAAGTGCCAGTTGGACTTGTGCATGCCAATGGTGCATTGAAGCATCGTAACTAGAACCTTGTTGACGACTTCTACTTGGCCATTGGCCTGAGGATAGTAAGGTGTCGAGCTATCATGCCGCAAGCCTAGTTGGGTTGTTAACTCAGTCATCATATGATTACGAAAATGCTTGCCATGATCAGTGATGATAGCCTGAGGGACTCTGAACCGTGAGATACCATGATTAAATAAAAATTGCGCCGTTGTGTGACTGTCTTCAGATAGTGTAGGCATCACCTTGGCCCATTTTGTGAAATATTCAACGGCAACGATGATATACCCATGCCCCCCTTCCGAGCGAGGGTTATAGGTCATATAATCAATGCCCCATTTGACAAAAGGGCCGATGGTAACAACAGGGTGCAATGGAGAAAACCGCTTGAGACAGGTAAGCATCTCTCGATGGGCAGCGAGAAACGGGGAACAATGGTGATGATCGGACCAAGGGGGTTCCTCGAAAGACATGGGCTCAATAATGGCTTCATCAGAAGGAAAAATTTCCTTTAAAGGGTCTAAAGAAGCGCCATCTCCAAGCCAAGGGGAATAAGCGTACAAGTCGAGAGCTCTGCTCGAAGGAGCAGATTCGAAAGGTAGAGCCGATGCAGAAACAATTTCAACATAGTTGAGCTCGGCAGGACTCAACGGCATCTCATCGCCCCAAGATTCTATCTGATCAGTGAAATGAAGAACCCACGGATCAGAGCGAATAGAAATCATATTAATAGGAGCGATGTTGGGAGGTGGGAGCGAAAAGACACCCATAAGGGCAGGGTCTTTAAAGAGTCTAGCTCCCACACTCTCACATGGAATGGAGGTATGCTCCACAAAATGCACGTTTCCATCAGAAGAGGAGGAGGCAAAGAAAGACAACTGGTCTGCTGTGACGATCTTCCGCTGATGAGGGAAACGAATGACATGAAATAGAGATGAAGCCACGGCTCACATGGCATATGTCTAGCTTCGTCCCAAAAGGAGATTGTAAGTTAGATTGGCATCAACGACTTCAATCTCCACTTCGACCGTCTTTCCTTCCAAGGTAATACGCAAGCATTGGAGTATACCATAAGGGCGAGACTCTCTCCCATCAAAGGCTTCCAAGGTCGTAGGAGACTGGCTCAGAGTCGGAGAACCAATAGCCTTCCAATAAGCAACAGACATTATGCAAGTAGAAGCGCCTTCATCAATGACGATACAATGAATCATTTTAGAATTGATGATGACCTGAATAAGGAAGGCAATTTGGTGAGGTAGTCTCGATATATGGCTATCGAGATCAAAAGTGATCAAATCCAAGTCGGCCGGGTCAATGCCACTGATAGCTGATAGCAAGGACTTCCTTTGAGAGGGGCAACTCTAGAGAACTTCTAAAGCGGACATAGTTAACGGAGCCTGGGCTAAGTCCTCAACGATGCTATAGTGTTGAGTAGCACGAGCATTAGGGTTGTAAGAAGACTTCCGAAGTACACCTTTAGGAGGGGGTCAGATGGTCGTCTCAGTGCTAGGTCTCTTGATATGGAGGGGACAAGAACTGGACAGAGGAGTGCTAGAGGGGACCTCAGGCTCCTTCCCGATAGGCGACAGATACTCTTTTGCCCGAGTACTAATGTGGACGGGAATCGTCCCAGCCATAAATACCTGAGAACCGAAGGGAGAAGAGGATTGGGATGGATCAGCCACCATTTGCATTTGCTGCGAGGGAAAGGGATCTTTGAGCATGGCAGGAGTCTCGATGGCGCCTTTCAACAAACGACTAACTTTAAACCGCTTGGGGCAGTCTTTGGTATAGTGATCCTCGTCACAGATAAGGCAACGATACTTAGGCTTGCATTTGGCACCTTCCTTGGGTGGAGGTTTAGGGGAATCCTGCTTCGGTTGATCAGCTTTATTCTTCCCTTTTCCCTTCTTCTTCCCTTTCAAGGCTTTGTCTGCCGTGGTGGACTGGACGACGTTAACCTTGGAAGTATTACCGGAATTGGATACAGCCTGAGAAGTATTTTCATTTGGAGCATTCGACTTTTGCTTCCCAGGGTTCGTGGAAGATTTCTTAGAGGACGGATTAATAGAACCAATGACGCCGTCAACAGATGGTGTTGGCGGGGCTTTGGAAGTTCTGGGCCTCGGGGCATCAGGCAAATAATCATATAGTGTACCAGATTAGGAGTAAACCAAGTCAAGGTACTGAGCACGCACAATAGCCTGCTCTTCAGTTACACATGCCCCCATAGCAATGTCCCGTGCTATTGGACCGACAAATGAGGTCATGAACTAGTCGATCAAAAGCTGATCGGGAATCCAAAACTTAATCAAACAGTGACGCTGTCTCCATTCATGGATATGATCAGAGATATGTGTAGCCGTTGTTTGTTTCAAGGATGTCAAGAGATGTGTGCCCATTTCATATCGACTCGGCAACTAAAAATGAGTTAAAAATTCCATAGCCAACGAGTTAAAGTCCTGAAAAGATCCACGAGCTAACTCAATATACCATTTAGCAGCAGAGCCAATGGGAGTCCGTTGAAAAAGGTAGAGCCGGATTGAATCATCAAGCCACGAATTTGATGAACACCATAGATGATAAGTCATGATGTGGGCTTGGGGATCTTCTCCAGCTTTACCATCAAACTTGGGACAATCACCAGGAATCTTAGTTGGAACCGGTGGCCAATACGGATTATGAAGAATAGGATCATTTGTCAGTTTGGACACATCCGGTAACTCCAATGTTGCTAAAAAGGGTAATTAAGGGTTAAAGGACATCTGAGGCCACGGGTAGGAGGTAGCACCAAAGTTCCAGCCAGCTGCTTGTTGCCCCCATTGATTCTGTCCAGACAGATTTGGCCCAGAAGGGTTCTGTCCATAGGGATTTTGTCCATAGGGGTTATAGCTATAACTGGATGGCTGACCCTGGATCTGCCCCCCAACATTCCATTGATTACCAACTTGGCCTGCAGGAGCAACATACGGTTGCTAGTAATTCTAGTAAGGACTCACCTGCAGTTGTTGATAATTTTGGTATGGGGCAAATTAGGTTTGCCCTTGGGATTTCTGGAAACCATAAGGCAGCTAGGTTCCAAACTGAGCCTGGGGGCCAGGCTATGTTTGATAAGCAGGTTGAGATTGAGATCTAACCTGCATTTGAGGACCGGATTGGGTTTGGAGCCCAGACTGGGACTGAAAACCGAGTGGATCTTGAGAAGCAACAATCATTTGAGTGCCCGGTTGAGCAGGCCCAGATGGATTTCCTTGAGAGAACTGAGGTTGAGCCGTCTAGCCAGAAGGTTGACCTAGTTGAGATTGAGACTGACCCATTTTCCCAGACGGTTGAGCTTGCTGGGTATTGGGTTGTCCTTGCACAACTGAGGGTTGTCCTGATGGGCCAGATGGCTGAGCAGATTGGACGGTTGGTTGGTCTGATTGGATTTGAGGCTAACCAACTTGTCCAGATGGTTGACTAGACTGGACAGTGGGTTGGCCTTGCTGAATGTAAGGCTGACCGACTTGCCCATAAGGGTAGCCTTGCTGGACACCAAGTTGGCCTTGTTGTATGTAAGGTTGTCCTGGATTACTAGAAGGCTGCCCGAAATAGGTAAAAGGAAAACCACCAGAGGCTGAAGGTTGTCCTTGGAAGGGTTGTCCTTGTGGGCCTCCAGGTTGCCCTAGATAAGGTTGTCTGTAATACTGCTATCCATGGGAGGGTTGCACGTAAGACAACTGACCTTGATAAGGTGGTCCTTGAAAATTCGCAGGGGGTACTTGGCCACCATGATAAGCGGTGGTACCCCAAGCAATAGACAATGGAACCGATACCTCAATCACAGGTTGAGATGGCAAAGGTTTGGGGTAATAAATATGAGCTCCTCGAGAATCGTAATAATGAAATAGATCTTGGGGGTCCGGATTCTAAAGAGCTTGTAAATATTGATCGTAGGCCCCCCCTGCTGGAATGGAACTAGAAGAATGTGGGGAATTTAGTGTAGGATCAACAACTCCAGATGTAGATGCCGATGGGCCACTATTTTCCGATCTGGATGAAGGTCCAGCAATAGTGGTCACAACTGAGGATGCAGTGACGACACCAACAACAGGGGCTGAAGAAGCCACACAGACAGTTGGAATAGTCGGGACTGAGGTGACAGACACATTGTGAATTTGAGGGATAAAAGACTCCGAAGTCGGAGTGACGGTATGAGACCACATGGAACTCGTAAGGGGAGTCCTAGAACCCATAACATCCCTCAAAGCCTTATAGCGTAAAGGCAGCGTGACACCGAGAGGGGTGACACGGAAGGGTGAAGTTTCTGTTGGGATAGGAATTTCACCGCTCGTCACAACGGATTCTTCACTCGTGATGGGGGATGTGTCATCCATGTCAGAAGAAGACATTGGGACCAAAACACTAGGAGGAGTACCAGGAATATCTTCTTCGAAAGGCTCCCAAATGGGGTTCCAGTGAATATTGTAAGACTCGTCTTCTGGAGCGCAAGAGTTAATCGGTTGGATACTCGGAATAACAGGGAGAGTATCACTAACAACCGGTATCTCAGGAGCAACAGAAGAGGGAGACCCTTGGTCACTTGGAATGGGAGACGGGATCGATGATTCCGCCAGGATGATTCGATTCAAAAATCCTAGGAAAACTAACGAGAAAGAACCCTACTCAAGCTAACGCAAACAAGATCTAACAGGGTAAATGTGAACGTGGCTGAATAAATTTTAAGACACAGGAACAAAACTTGACCTTTTCATCTTTAAAGAGTTGAGAAAAGGACAAAAAGATGACTCTAGTCACCTTCGAATATTTAATGAGCCTGAAGTGACAAGTGCTCAGATGGACCTTTTCTTTTAGGGAGTCCAAAAAGGAACGAAAGTGACTACTTTGGAGAACTAGGCAAAAGGTTTACCAAACAACCCGTAAAACTGCATATACACCTTGGCAGTCATATGAAAACCAAGGACTTTCCGTACGGCAGTCAATCTTCCTGAATGTTGTGTTCAGTGCGTTACGGTTTGCAAGGCGACAGACACGGCTTCCTAAGGATAAAGGATGATAACCTAGTGGGGTCTCCCAACATATACTCGATGGTACATGGGAGCACAATTCCGTACTAGACTGCTATTGAGTCACAGAAGGAGGAATCACCCAACCTTGAGTGAAAACAATAGTGACTAGGTTTAATGACGCCGGAGCACGTCTCTAGCCTAGAACTCTAAATAGTGTGCGTTATGTTCCAATGCATTGTTAGGTTTATTCAGTTCATTTTAGAGTTGATCTTGAATTATGTTTCTGTTTTCAGGCCTTACCGTATGTATACAACAAATCCTAGGATGCAGCTAGAATGAGCAAAATTTACTTCAATGAACACCCACCTACGAAGGGTAGAGAGATCATTCCCAAACCAAGAAAACCAAGATAAACAAAGTTAGTCACTCAATGAATACAGACATCAATTCCTAAAGTGCACGAATACTACTAATGAGAGATTTTATCATTCACTTTCCAATATGCAAACTTGAGATGCAAATTCACTTTCACTTTCGTATGCTAATGAATGCAATCTTTTTTATTTTGATGTCTTTAAATCTAGAAGAAACAAATAAGCAAACAAACAAGTGCGGAAAAATCCCGGTTGATCCAAACAATCGTGATCTGTGTTCGGTAGTGAAAAGAAATCGAATCAATACCAAAGATTGGTTCAATAACAGTCACTAATCAATCAACCAAAAACGAGCAATGGGGAAGGCTCAATCAAACCAACAAGAAAGTTGCAAACGAACCTTGAGAAAACCAGTAACCAATCCAACAGATTCAAGAAACTTGAAATAATGAACTAGGTCACACAGGCGAAAATGCAAGATTCATTCAATAAAGCTAATGAAAGAGTGCCTTAACCATAAACAGTGAAAAAAAAGCTACTAAGAAAGCGAGAAAAGCAAGGGACCAGCAGGACTGATGGACTCAGGAGGCAGAATTGAGAAAATCAATTCTACAGGAATTAGCGCGGGTAATACACAAGCAACTAGCGCTGATAAAGAACTAACTGCAGCAACAGAGCGATGTCGTCGCGGAAGTACATGACTTTTCCGCGATGGTCGGATTTTCAGAACTGTCGCAACTGTGAGACGTTATTACGGGACGCACAAGATCTTACAAAAGGGTGGATGTGATGACAGCGCGACTGTTAAACTATTATCTGCGATGATGTTCAAAACAATGACAGGCGAACAAAAACTCCCAAACCAAAAACAATCAATCAAATAGAGGTATTTCCCAGATCAACCCAGGAAACTCAAAAGACTGATAACTAATCCCCAAACTTCAAAAGATACCAAATCAAAATCAAAACAAGAGCAAAAAAGAGAATAACATAGGTTAGATTCCCCAGTGGAGTCACCAATTTGTGATGCAGGAAAGTGTTCCCTCTGCGGACAGAGGCAACCCCTCTAGCCCTAGAGCGGGTCTAGTCACAAACAAGGACAGATCAACGATAGGCCTACCTCAACCGATGGTCGATGGAGTTCCTTTGCGCTACTCCAGCTTCCGCTTCCTTCTCCCCAACGAGTGATCAATCTGAAACAATGCAAAGGAAATAAAACAAAGCACGTAACTAGAAAACAATAATGATCTATTTACTCACAAAGTCAAGAAGTCATGAGCTATCAAGTAAATTACATATACGACATAGGAAAACATCATTGATTGTATTAATAATGAAATAAGAGCAAGTTTACAACCAAAGTCTTCACATCGCAAGCCATCTAAGAGAAATCCAGCCAACATGTTCTTCAAGCATTCACTCTTTGAAGATGGATCTCCCAACATACAAGATTCTCTCTCTCACTCATAAGTTTTACACAAAGTTAAGGGCACTTCACAACCTTCCACAAGCTATCAACAATCCCACACTTATCACACTCACACCAGCTATCTAGCAAACTCACAAACACTAACAACACTGCTCAATCCAAGAATTTACCAACTAGCCAACTATCCAACTATCCAAAACTAGCAGTGCATAGCAATGGTGAGAGTTTAAATAGGAGAAGGAGTCTCCATGAAAGGTGGAAGAGTGAGCTTATCTCAAAGGAAGGTAGCACAAATGATGGAACTGCTACACCAGAGGAGGAAGGGTGACACAACCTATGCCAACAACCAGGTCTGGAGTCATCCAGAAGGCCAACTGTTGGAACAAATTCACCCAATCTGGATCATCGCGGGTGCATAACTGAGCTTTAGCGCTGACATCACTAGTGAGCAATGTAGCTAGTCAGATCATCGCTAAAGATAATAAGTAACCTCGTGCTAGAGCATGAAATCAGACCATCATGGGAATCAGATGTACTTCTGCGCTGGCAGCATGGCTAAACCATTTGTGAGCACCGTTCAGCACGTATATTAAGTCCATAGTCGCGATGAGAAAAATAACTTAGGAAAAGTGGGTCATTTGGCAACATCAGAGAGCATTTGTTCAGTATGAGCATGTTTGACTTGGACACATGTCACAGTAGAAGGACTAGGGTGAAGGCAGTGACAAATTACTGTGTAACAATCAACATGTAACCTACAGGTGTAAACAATAGAATTAAGTGTAGGGATCCCATACTTATCTGCTATGAACCATTGTTCTCTCATGTCAATTGCTGCATTATCATCTATTAGGTCATAAACACATTATCCATTCATGTACAACCAAAAACATGTTGAGAGTCATACATAGTTGTTTTCATTAAATATATATATATATATATATAACCGACATAATAGGAATATAAATACCATAAACATATCAGCCATCAAAATCCACATATACATTAATACATTTACACATGAAAATCAAGGGAATGCATTTCTTGTTAATGAATGCAATGAACCAATAAAATATGGGACTACCATGTTCCACCTGACCATAGGTTGGCTGAGCCAAGTCTCTCTTCAACCATATTCCAAGAATGAATGTGGGATTCATAGAACACACCAAAACACCAATCAACATGGATGCCACTAGAGTTCTCCACCTACACTTTGAGGAATTTGAGTGCCTCCTAGTCTCTCAAGATTTACCATGCATCCATAGTCTGATATTGGGATCACTAGGCCCTACACTGAGACATACTCTCCAGGTTTTACTTTGCATCCATCCCAAGATCACTAGGCCCAACGAAGAGAAAATCCACCTCTTGGCTTTACTGTATATCTTTCCATTCACTAGCAAGGATTCCTAGGCCCACTAAGGCACACAATTTGGCTTTACCGCAACCCACAATCTGGTTCGGGGGTTACTAGGCTAGTGGCTTTGTGATCCACATTTCGGTTCAAGGACCACTAGACCATGTGTTTGTCAATTCAGATATCTACCCCACTCAGCTTTGAATCCAATCTGACCATCCGACATAAATCGAACGAGAGAATCGACCTCATCAAAGCTATTAATAAATAGCAAGGCTAGGATGAAAATATATTCACGTGTGGAAAAACCCATGCCATGGTAGAAAAGAAACACATGCAATCCCATGCATGCCAAATATAGCAAGGAAAATACACATGCAAGTCGATACTTGCAATGAAGCCTGCTATAGATGCTTGATCTTGCCTTGCCCTGCTTGATCTTTGCTTCTTCATGCCTTATTTTCCTTTCTTGCTCCAATGCCAAAGTGGTCCAAGAAAAATCTAAGTGTCCAAGAGTGAGAGAGAGAGAAAGAATAATGAGAGAGATCCAAAACTGAATTGATCAAACCCTGCCCACTGATCCTCGGAAGCCTTTTTATCAATGATGCTTCTATTTTTTTCATTTTCCATTATTTTCCTACTCACATGAAATATGTGACCTTTCACCTTCCTTTTCTCCTAATTTCCATTATTTTCATAAATAAATGTTCCAAAAATTCCATTTTGCCTTTCCAAAGCCTTAGCCATTGCATTTTCCAATTTCCTTAGCTATAAAAAACCAAATGAACACCCCCTAAGATGTCTTTCCCAACATTCAACTTGGAATACATGTCCCATCAATCATGGTCTTATATATTTTTACATGGGTTTTTTAACCAAGGTTTTTACAAAACCCTCCCACTTGGGGGAACACCATCCTCAATGTTCAATGACACCTATAACCAACAAGGTTGAAAACAAAACATACTACCCATGGAGCTTTATAACACATCTCATTGCAATATTTATAATGAATTACCCGCTCAAAAGAAAAACATCATGACAATATGACCAGATAACAACCATACCACATACTGGAGCTTTATAACACAACTCATTATGATATTTACAATAACCACATATACACATGCACATTTTCTAAACCAAAAAATAAAGATTTGCAACAGGGGAATCCAGAGGCTTACACCTCCACCCTCAAAGTAATAAGAGGATTCACATCCTTCCCAGGAACTCCAGAATCCACTGCCACATTCAAAGCTGCATCCAATGTCTAGCGCTACAATCCCGCACCACTTGTCCTCTTAGCGAACAATTACCAACTCATTGTTCCAGTGCACACTCCCAATGTGCATCTGATTCCATCTGGAAATGATAATTACCAAAGAAAATATATCCATAACCTTCCCTTCTCTGCTAGACAGTCCCTCAGGAATCCAGTCACCCCTTCTATGTAGTCACTCACCTTCCAAGTCCCACTGGCACCCCCATCCCGGGAATTCCATGCCTTGGCAAAGCTTCCTCGCATTAGAAGATACAAAAACCAAGGCATATCCCTACCTTAAAACCATCATTCCAGTCATAGGATGCTCATGGAAATCAATGGACACTATTCGATACCAGTGTCCCACAATGGCCCTGCTCCTGAAGTTCTTTACCGACATACTATTGTATTTTTCAATTCCTTTTGTCGACACTGCTAATTCTTGTAGTCAGTTTCAACCACCCAACTGGGCATTTCATGCTTCTTGTACCAATCACAGAACTTCCATTAGATTCAAAATAAATTGAAATAACTTCAAATCATACCTCATTGGTAGCTCGTCAATAAGGTATACTTGCAATCATGTTTACTTCCTACCACAACAAGTCAAACTAGCATCTTTGATCAAATCATCATGTATAAACATATCACATTAGGTTAGCTCAAACACAACAATCATAAATCAACATCACAATCACATGTAACCATCATAAACCATAATCATAAATCACTTGTAATCATCATAAACCAGAACCATAGATCATATGCATAATAAAACTGAAATACAATACCGATACTTGTCCTTCATTGATCCTCACTTCTACCTTTGTTATTTCTATACACATACCGAATCAATTTTTGCACCAAACAACACTCAGCGCCTTTTCCTCAACCATGTGCACACACACATAGTGTACATCCAACACATACAACCACACACGACATACCACACCATGTGATACATGCATTCACACCTGACATACAACAGATACACCTACACCCAGTGCACAACACCACACAATACATGCACCTACATTCGGTGTATGACACAACACAACACATATACATACATAATGTACATCACAAGGCATACACTTATACACAATGTGCGACACTGAAAAATGCATACACATACCCCCGATATACAACACACTTATACATTTGTACCCGATGTACAATGCCACATGATACATGTACCCACACAGAGTACAACACAACAAGTACGCCACACGATACATGTACCCACACAAAGTACAACACAACCAGTATGCATGTCATGACACCACAACTACACAATACACATACATAGTACTAGATGCCCACAATACAACATGTATGACACACACTCAATCCCACATGTACACTAGTACCATATGTACAACACGTACACATGACCACTTGTACAAAGCACAACTTTCAGAATGTGTACACAACGTCATATGTACACCACACCACCTATACAATTTGCACACAATATCACATGTACAAAATACCACATACACGACATGTACACGACACCACATGTACATGACGCCACATGCACGACATGTACACAGCACCACCTACACACAACGCCACTTGTACAACATGTACACAACACCACATGCACACATCACCACTTGTACAATCATGCACACTGCACCACATTTACAACATGCACGAAACACCACATGTACATAGCACTGCATATCCAACATGTACATAACATCATCTGTACACAACACTGCATATGCAACATTCGCACAACACTATCTATACCATCATGTATATAACATTGCATAAACAACATGTACGACAAGAAATATACACCAAATCGTATGAAAACAATATCACAAATGCAACATGTACGGCATATACACCATATGCACAACAATAGTACCACACATCCAAAACCACATTGTCCTTACTAAAAAAACTTGCTTCCAGTGTCTTATCCATGCTTATCCCAGCATGTCACAGGCCACACTATTTTCTTTTCTCTAATGTATCCCTCAAGTTACCTGTCCATAGAATAGATGTAATATAATCACACAATATCAACTCATAAACACATGATACTGACCTCATATATTTTTGAGGGCTACTCCTCCCCATTAATTCCTTGTAATACCAAGAACCTCTTCATGTCATTTGCCTGTGTAAGCAATCATTCCTCCATAAGAACGATTCTTGATGACCATGTCAGACAATGACATAGATACATGGATACATACAACATATACGTAAGTATTAGCATAAACGATCATGATCCTGTCAGACAATGATATGCATACATACATATATATACACATAAATTTTAGCATTAATAGTCATGATCCATGATGACCCTATCAAACATGACACACATACACACCTACATGTACACATATATAAACATTAACATAATCATAATCATAGTTACATAATTACTAGATACCAAGGTTAAGCTTAAGAGAACTCCCTTTATCCATGCCCATCATGCACAACATTGAGAACAATCATTCCCAACATAGCCAAGGCATATGATGTCACAAGTCCATTCACTTCACCTTTCCCATTACCTTTCTCGTGACTATATTTCCACTGTCCATTTACACCAATGGACCGAACATATCTAATTGATTGTCATAGTCTTACCTTCCATTGCGCTTACTCATGCACAAAGCTTCATCTAAATATCACATTACCCATTGGGTACCACACAGTTCTCCCTGAGCTCCATCAACTTTCCTCTTTCTTGACCAATTCCCAAGACTCAAAACTTAAAATTCAAGAACAAGAAGCAAGCAAGAAGAAAACCATGAAAACAAAAATCAATATGACGCCACAAAAAAGTGGCATGATCATGCACTAGACATAACAAATTGAAAATAAAGTGCAAGAAAATCAAAAAGACCAAAAGAAAAATACTAACAACAGACACCATGACTCAATCCCCATGGTTCCCATCGAAAGCTCAACCAGAACCTTCTTCAATATTTCATGGCAGTATCTTTCCATGTGATCCCCTACATCATACTACCATAAACACATAATTGTTAGTGCACAAATAAACATAACAACATTCCAGTTACCTTACCTTGTTTTGCCAAGCATACTGCTTACAACTGAACACATCCACACCATCTCTCAAGGGACTCCAATCCTTTGACGGATCCACCAGTAACTAAATACTAGCTAATATACCTATCAAGTACATGTTCATGAATCTAGCACATATCCACATAATGTCAGAGGAGATCAAGGTTAAGAAGAATCCTTGTATACAAAGCACTCATTTGTTTGGAAGTAGGGTTTCCAAACATAGCCAAAGGAATTCTTGCCCAACTCCCTTATTTTTCCCTTTTTAACTTGTTGCAATCGAGGCTTACTATGTGCTACCACATCACCCAACTGTTAGTTACATAAACACATCAACTATTACCTAGTCACACTAATACCAAGCATGTTTCCTACAACTTCTCACACATGTCAACCACATGTTCCAAACATCAAGACAATCATATGTATCAATTTGAAACCAACCTTTACCAATACTTGTTGGAAATAATACTGAGAGGGGGGGGGGGTGAATCAGCATTATCAAATCAATAAAACATTTTCATTTCCATACTTAGATACATATACGCTACTTCAGTTAATGGAACCCGCGTGTATATGCAACTGTGTCTAATGCAACTAGCGTATATCCAGAATACTTATGATTCAGTTAATCCATTAAATGTTGACCTTTAGTTAGTGCATCAGAACATCATTAACCATATGAACAGTAAGCAAGTGCAGTAAAACAGAACAGATCATCACACACAAGAAGCACACATGAACACCATGATATAAGGTGGAAACCCAATGTGGGTGAAAACCACCTGCTGCAAGTCATCTTTATCTTCCTTTGATAAGAAACTTCATTTTACAATATTTCTGTACTGGTGCAGTCTTATACCAGTACACAGGCTTCTACCTACAGAAGGCTACAACCTTCTCTCGTTCTCCAGACTCTCCTGGATGGGATCTACAACCCCCTTAGCTCTTGCACTAGCTGATCCATTTACTAGTACATAGGTGCCTGCCTACTGAATGCTCCAATATTCACTAGTTCTCTAGCTACTACTGGAAGGGAGCTACCACCCCCTTTTCTCTTGTACTAGCTGATGTACTAGTATGTAGGTGCCGACCTACAATCTCCTTTCATCCTCCAGGGACAACATTTCATACATTTTCAGACTGGATACTCCTGAAGCACAACACTATAATCTGAAGGCCATGTTTCATAAAATTTTCATACTGGACCCATAAATATCATTGAAGCACAAAACAATCAATACTAGCATCATCAATTTGTGAATCACTGAAACACTGAAACCTTATCAACAACACAGTCACCAGAACACAAAGTAGAACAATGAACTCTGCAACAATATTTAGAACCAACTGTATCATCAAAATCATGCATCAGAGTGCATACGCTACTTGGAAGTGCTGAACCAGCGTGTATATGCAACTTCACCAAGGTGAACCAGCGTATATGCCATCAATTGCTTACTTAGAACTTGATGCACTTCCTGTCTTTAGACATATCCAGATTATTACATATACAAGGATAATCTGTGTGTTAGCACCTAGATCTAGTCCATCAGAAAACATGAGTCATTATGATCCTGATCCAATATTAGTTCTCATCCATCAATACTGAAGCTAAACACAATCAACCAAACAGGATATGCAGAATACTAACACCATTAAACTGTCATCAGAACTCATCAACAACCAGAACCACCTGTAACTTCAAACATCATAGCTCAAATGGTGTACGCTACTACAATGAACCAAACCCGCATACATACGTGCTTACACCAAAGCCAACCCGCGTACAGATCTATAAATATTCAATCATGACTTGCAGCGATTTCAAACTTAAGTTATACCTAGTTCAGATCATTACATGCGTCAGTATACAGATCTAGAATAAACATAATCAATCATATAGAGATAGTTCATTTCAAACCATTTGATCCCGATCTATCCTTTGTTCTCCATCAATCGGTGAGATCCCTCCTTAGCTCAGATCAAGCAATGCATCATCAACCCATAACCTGCATACTGGATCTCATACTTCATCAGATATTCAAGACTTTCTGAATGCTTTTGCCTAATGATCTTCCTCTCCTTTTATAGTCTTAGGCCTTACTCAATACCATGGTCCAAAACCATAACAAAACAATACCATGGACCCAATACTTTGGATCAACACTTCTGGATGCAATACCACAGACCAAAACCATAGGATCAAAAACTGTCGGACTCATACCATGAACCAACCATGAAAGTTCGTGAAATTTTCTCTGCATGAAAGTGCATGAACTTTTCTCCTCATGAAAGGAACTTTCTCTGCATGAAAGTGCGTGAAATTTTCTCTACATGAAAGTGCGTGAACTTTTCTCTACATGAAAGAAACTTTTCTCTGCATGAAAGTGTGTGAACTTTTCTCTACATGAAAGGAAACGTTTCTCTGCATGAAAGTC
The DNA here is from genome assembly GCA_031772625.1 of Pinus tabuliformis. Lineage (NCBI taxonomy): Eukaryota > Viridiplantae > Streptophyta > Pinopsida > Pinales > Pinaceae > Pinus > Pinus tabuliformis. Next base: position 693,213,990 of record CM062820.1, read on the forward strand.
CGTGAACTTTTCTCTACATGAAAGAAACTTTTCTCTGCATGAAAGTGCGTGAACTTGAAAAATAACTTTGCTGCACTATAATTTATCATCTGTGTGATTTTCCATCAAGGAAAACACTTGTCTCATAATGCCAACAATCTCCCCCTTTGGACTTGATGGCAAAGCTAACTTGTCATACTGAGAATTGTCATCTGATTCCTTTGAGTTGTCCTGCATCCTATGTATTCTGTCACATCTGATATTTCTTCCATAGATTCATCTAGATATATATAAGTGAGTTGATCTTCTATGGAGTGGGTTTCCATCAAGTACAACACATGCATCATAATGCCAACAATCTCCCCCTTTGGACTTGATGGAAACAACACCAAATCACTCTCCCCCTTTGACATCAAGGGCAAAGCGGACCAAGATATTCTCTTTCCTTGATAAACATTTCATTGACCATACTCCCCCTGAGTACCTGCTGAAATCTCTGAATGAGCTCCCCCTTTGTATATGCCAAGGTGTACTAATCTGTCCATGCTCCTTCTGAGTACATGCTGAAGTCTCTGCTCTTGCTGAATTGTGTTGTTCATGCTTCCCTTGTCTGTAAGCAAGGTCTGCAAAAAGATGTTATACAAGAACATGACTCTATACATCATAAGTGACCTTCCTAGCACCAAAAACTCATACATACATCCATCTCCCAACCTAGTGGGGATATATCAATATTGACTCATCCACCCAACCAAGTGGGGATACAAGAGTATAACATCATTCATCCCAGGCATAGTGGGGAAACCAACACAGGCCGTTACATGACCTTGATATGACTGAAATATTATATCATGTGACCAGAAGAGATTTCATCAAATGACTACAATAGATAGAGACACACTATTACATCATGAGTCTTGATATGACCTTTACATGAGACCAAACATCTAGATAAGACCATGATAGACATCATACACAATGTATGATCTGCTCTATAAGCATCTATCAACAACATCTAGACCATCAATCATGTTCTCCCTCTACCTTTGTTCCACCTGAAACCAACAATAGTTGTGAACTAGAACCAAAAAGCTTCTAAGATAATGCCAACAATGCATCATTAGAAGTTTATCTGCTCCCATTGAACCAGTACCAGATGGTCTCTTTCAGACCCATATCACACTATCTTCAACCAGAGCCTGTCCCTATTGTTATCCATCAAGCCTCCATATACGCGACTGTATCTGCACAAACCGGCGTATATACGCGGATCCTCCTCAGGAAACACGCGTACAACCATTTCTAGATTAGCAACCTATAAATGTCCTATGACAAGATATGTCTGCATATAGATATCAACTCATCATCATAAAATCATTCACATTATATCATATGTGTAAAACACCATAGCCATCTTATCAACACGATCATCCATGTATCATCACTTGTGAATATCTGCATCAATCAACATATGTAAGTATCAACCTATCAACATATAGGTAAGAACTCATCATCATCATGTCTCCAACAATGCAACTTTGAGTAATCATTCATGTATCTAGCACTATGTATATTGAGCTCAAGACTTCTTGATATCATCAACAGCAATAATCCTCATCCATATGAGTGCCAAGAACTATAGGAATCCTACATCATAACTGTATTATATGATCTTTATGCGTATGATGACAATAGCATATGAGTAACTCATCATCAAGTAAAGAAGATGTGTATTAAAGCTTTGTACTTCTCCTTATCCTTATGAAGATCACCATGTAAACACCATATATGCATTATCAGATAATCAATCCACAAGTATGATCTGAACATCAACTTTGTAACCCCAAGAATCATTTAGCCATATAAGCATCATCACCAAGGACTATTAACCATAATGCCAACAATGCATTATTAAAGGCATATGCTCCCCCTCAACCTGTGCCATCTGTTTACTGTAAGATCTGATCATGCATATATCAACAATAAGCATCAAGACATCATCATCATCAAGTTAGGATCAAAACACTTCTAAACATCTTACAAGTATCAATACATTTTCACACATCCTCAGTAGACTGTAACTATTAACCAATAGAGCAAATAATGGATTGAATCATATCAGACCCTTTTTCTGATCCTGTCCCTTCTACTTTTCCTCAGACTGACATATACGCGACTGTGCTGCGTCTAACTCGCATATATACGCGATTTCCATTTATGAAACTTGCGTATGAGATTTAGGACACTGAAGTTTTACACTTTCAGCTCCCCCTGAGTCTGTTATGTCAGTGTTGTGCTGTATCTGAGTATATTGTGTTGTGCCACATCTGTCTGACTGTACTTCCTTCTTCTTCCATATCTTCAAGTGTGATGATGTTTTCTTGTTTTGGTGTGATGCCTGTACTTTGTTCCTGCATTCCTTTGCTATATGTCCAAGCTTGTTACATGCATAACATCTTATATGTTTCATATTCCTCCTGTAGCAATCAACAGCTTTGTGACCAAACATATTGCAAGAGAAACAATATCCCTTAAAGTAGCTGGACCGTGATGATCTTTCTATGTGATGGTCTTGAACCATTCTTCTTCTGCATCTGGCTGCAACATATCCAAGATTATGACATACATAACATTCAACATTATTCATTGGAGGAGTAAAAGATTTTCTTTGAAGAATTTCTTTCCTTGGTTGTTGATGGGGTCGACCTTTCATCTCCTTGTTGAGCATTTCAGATGTTGCATTAGAGTTCCTTGTCTTATTTTCTGAACTAGATTCACCTTCAATAGATTCATGAAAACCAAGACTAGTTTTGATAGCAGGAGACCTTTGACTACTAAGAATATCATCCAAGATCTTAGTACTATCTTGAAATCGTAAAAGCTTATCTTTTTCTTCTAATTTATCTTTTAGAATATTTACCTCAACTTGATGTTGCTCTTCCTTTTCAAGATACTGCTTCTTCACGTTTTCTTCAACATTTCTTTCTTCTTCCAACTGACGTCTTAGTTCAAGAACTTCATTTTCATGAGCTTGGAGTAGTTCTTTATTCTGCTTCTTTGATTCTTCAAGATCTTCTTTTAGCGAGCGGATCGTGGCTTCAAGACTTTCATAGTAACTGAATCTATCTCTGAGTTTCTTGATGGTTGTGCTTCTTTCATTGATTTCATCCTGCAACTTTTGATATTCGTCCTTGAATAGCTTCCTTACCTTGTTTCCTTCCTCTAGTTCAGCTTTTAGTTTGGTCACTTATTCTTTGAAGGCACATTCCCTTTTGTTCAATAGATCTTGTTGATCTCTAATTTTGTCTATAAGCCTTTTAAATTCTGCCTCTATTTGGTATCTTTCTTGCTCACCCATAAAAGCAAATTCAGTTGTTTCGCTATCACTTTCATCTTTTCCAAATGGATAGATACCTGTATCACCAGAGGATAACAAATGCATACCTGATAGATCTTGTTCATCTTCATTCTGAAGTGATTCTGAATTTGAAGTGCTTCTTCCACATAATTCCCAATTGATGATCCCACTGTCATAGACTTTCTGAGATGTCTTCTTCTTCTTAGGTGCCTTCTTCTTAAGCTTCTTTCCCATTGTTCCACGGATCTCCTTCAAGCGATCAAGCTTCTACCAAAGGACCTGCTCTGATACCAATTGTTGGAAATAATACTGGGGGGGTGAATTAGTATTATCAAATCAATAAAACTTTTTCATTTCCATACTTAGATACATATATGCTACTTCAGTTAATGGAACCCGCGTGTATACGCAACTGTGTCTAATGCAACTAGCGTATATCCAGAATACTTATGATTCAGTTAATCCATTAAATGTTGACCTTTAGTTAGTGCATCAGAACTTCATTAACCATATGAATAGTAAGCAGGTGCAGTAAAACAGAACAGATCATCACACACAAGAAGCACACATGAACACCATGATATAAGGTGGAAACCCAATGTGGGTGAAAACCACCTGCTGCAAGTCATCTCTATCTTCCTTTGATAAGAAACTTCATTTTACAATATTTATGTACTGGTGCAGTCTTATACTAGTACACAGGCTTCTACCTGCAGAAGGCTACAACCTTCTCTCGTTCTCCAGACTCTCCTGGATGGGAGCTACAACCCCCTTAGCTCTTGCACTAGCTGATCCATTTACTAGTACGTAGGTGCCTGCCTACTGAATGCTCCAATCTTCACTAGTTCTCTAGCTGCTACTGGAAGGGAGCTACCACCCCCTTTGCTCTTGTACTAGCTGATGTACTAGTACGTAGGCGCCGGCCTACAATATCCTTTCATCCTCCAGGGACCACATTTCATACATTTTCAGACTGGATACTCCTGAAGCACAACACTATAATCTGAAGGCCACGTTTCATCAAATTTTCATATTGGACCCATAAATATCATTGAAGTACAAAACAATCAATACTAGCATCATCAACTTTTGAATCACTGAAACACTGAAACCCTATCAACAACACAGTCACCAGAACACAGAGCAGAACACTGAACTCTGCAACAATATTCAGAACCAGCTGTATCATCAAAATCATGCATCAGAGTGCATACGCTACTTGGAAGTGTTGAACCAGCGTGTATATGCAACTTCACCAAGGTAAACCAGCGTATATGTCATCAATTTCTTACTTAGAACTTGATGCACTTCCTGTCTTCAGACATATCCAGATTATTACATATACAAGGATAATATGTGTGTTAGCACCCAGATCTAGTCCATCAGAAAATATGAGTCATTATGATCCTGATCCAATATTAGTTCTCATCCATCAATACTGAATCTAAACACAACCAACCAAACAGGATATGTAGAATACTAACACCATTAAACTGTCATCAGAACTCATCAACAACCAGAACCACCTGTAACTTCAAACATCATAGCTCAAATGGTGTACGCTACTACAATGAACCAAACCCGCGTACATGCGTGCTTACACCAAAGCCAACCTGCGTACAGATCTATAAATATTCAATCATGACTTGCAGCGATTTCAAACTTAAGTTATACCTAGTTCAGATCATTACATGCGTCAGTATATAGATCTAGAATAAACATAATCAATCACATAGAGATAGTTCATTTCAAACCATTTGATCCCGATCTATCCTTTGTTCTCCATCAACCGGTGAGATCCATCCTTAGCTCAGATCAAGCAATGCATCATCAACCCATAACCTACATACTGGATCTCATACTTCATCAGATATTCAAGACTTTCTGAATGCTTTTGCCTAATGATCTTCCTCTCCTTTTATAGTCTTAGGCCTTACTCAATACCATGGTCCAAAACCATAACAAAACAATACCATGGACCCAATACTTGGGATCAACACTTTTGGATGCAATACCATGGACCAAAACCATAGGATCAAAAACTGTCAGACTAATACCATGAACCAACCATGAAAGTGCGTGAACTTTTCTCTGCATGAAAGTGCGTGAACTTTTCTCTACATGAAAGTGCGTGAACTTTCTCTACATGAAAGAAACTTTTCTCTGCATGAAAGTGTGTGAACTTTTCTCTACATGAAAGGAAACTTTTCTCTACATGAAAGTGCGTGAACTTTTCTCTACATGAAAGAAACTTTTCTCTGCATGAAAGTGCGTGAACTTGAAAAATAACTTTGCTGCACTATAATTTATCATCTGTGTGATTTTCCATCAAGGACAACACTTGTCTCATAATGCCAACAATACTAACAATCATGTCATAATCCATAGTCAACTCATAGTCATTAGACATAATGCTACAACTATTACCTACTATACTCAAGTACATATCAATTTTCTCAACACAACTTGCAAACATACCATGTTAACTAAAGTAACTAGACATCAAACACTCAAACACCAAATAGATGTCATAATCAAAAAGTCAAGCATAAGGTAGATGACGTAACAAGTTCATACCTTAATTTATCTCAGCAGAGGCAATCTTGTCTGCACAATCAATCTAGTTAGCATGATATAGCTTTGTGAGATATTAACTCAAACATAAATAAGATCACAATACCCAAAATAGGCACTAGCTAACATGTTTGCTTCATAGCTCATACACCATTATCATTTATGCATAGCAATCACATATGTACGATTGGTCTAGATTAGCACAACACAATGCAACCTAATAAGTTGACTCACACCTAAATGTCATAACCCTAACCATCTACATAGGCCGATCCAACTTAGTGTGATACATATAACATCAACATATAACTGATATAACCCTAATCATCAAGCTAACTATCATTTAAAAATAACAATTTAACCTATAATAGACTTCATCAACAACATATAACATAATCATCAGGTTATCTAATATAAAAAAACAATAGCAATGCATACAACTACATGTTACAATCATTCTTGACTATCTGACACATGTACATATAACTACACTAATCAACTAACATATATCATGAATGTAACCATAACATCAAAAGACATGTACATAAACCTAATGTATATAACAATCCTTGTCTTACATACCTGCATGCCAAACATACAATACCTGTATGGTGATCTGCTCTTACCCCAAAGTCCAATGTTGCAACCTCATTATGATGATGTGCATCTCCTATTCTATCTCAGCCAACACATTTGCATCATAACAATCAATATCAACATGATGACCTAAATTGCATACAATTACTTCACAAGGCATGTTGGACCTATATTTTATGCATAACTATAACCAAGACCATACATGGATAACAACTGCATATGGACATATAACACATCAGTACAAAACCATATACACATCATTCTAGATAGAGTCCAGTCATCAATGCATGACCATATCAACTACACAAACCATGACCTCATGCATGACAACAACAACCACCTTACATGCATTTGATAACATGTGAACAACTGACGTGCCTAACACTGCATAATCAACCATACATAGATGAAGACATACTCCACGACAACACCTTCAATCTTCACATGAAGACATCACTACAACCATGATCAACACCATGAAATTTCAACAAGAAAATAGACGATGTGCATAAGGAACACATATGCAACTAACATGAATGCATGACCAACACACAACCCAAGGAGAGTGCAACCACTCTTTGATACCACTCTAACACACTCCTCCCACATCCACCCGAGTAACCATGCTAACCGAGGTAAACATGAGATGAGAGGCTACTATGATCAAATTCAACCTCTTATGTGACCTTAACGAAGTGGAATCGAAGGAACATCACACATATTCATCCAAAATCATCAAAAAAACCATTAGGAAACAAGTCAGCCAATTAGACAAACTATCTTTTGGTCCCACTACTATTCTGGATCTCTTAGGCCATAATCTCTCTCATGTGTGTGGGCAAGGGAGTGACCAACAACCCAAAGTCGCTCTCACAGGCTTGCTTGCCAGTGACCAGGGACAAAAATTTCTAGTTTTATGCCAGGGACCTCGAGATTTAAGCCACTTTTTCAAGCCCATAGCCCAAGCCACTGCCAAAAATGGAATGATAACTTAGAATTAGTAAAAATACAAGGAAATAATAATGCAAAAGGCAATAAACTGAGCAAGACCATAACTAGACCCCTGCTAGCAGTGACATGTATTTAGTCAAACATATCATCAACATGTAACCTACAGGTGTAAACAACATAATTAAGTGTAGGGATCGCATAATTATATGAGAATCACTACAAACCATTGTTCCCTCATGTCAATCGCTGCATTATCATCTATTAGGTCATGGACACATTATCCATTCATGTAAAAGTAAAAACATGCTGAGAGCCATACATAGCTGCTTTCATAAAATATACATATAACTAGCCTAATAGGAACAAAATTACCATAAACATATCAGCCATCAAAATCCACATATACATCAATACATTTACACATGGAAATCAAGGAAATGCATTTCTCGTTAATGAATGCAATGAACCAACCGAAGATGGGGCTACCACATTCCACTTGACCGTAGATTGGATGAGCCAAGTCTCTCTTCAGCCAATCACCCCTGTGCGATATTCCAAGCATGAATGTGGGACTCATAGAACACACAAAAAACACCAATCAACATGGATGCCACTGGAGTTCTCCGCCTACACCGTGAGGAATTTGAGTGCCTACTAGTCTGTTAGGCTTTACCATGCATGCATAGTCTGATCTAGGGATCACTAGGTCCTACACCGAGACATACTCTCTAGGCTTTACCGTGCATCCCATCTCGGGATCACTAGGCCTAACGGAGATAAAATCGACTTCTTGTCTTTACAGTATATCCCGTCATTCACCGATAAGGATTCTTAGGCCCACCAAGGCACACAATATGGCTTTACCACAACCCGAAGTCCAATTCAGGGGTTACTAGGCCAGTGGCTTCATGATCTATATTCCTGTTCAGGGACCACTAGACCATGTGTTTGTCAATTCGGAGATCCACCCCACTCATCTTCGAATCCAATCCGGCCATCCAACATAAAATGAATGAGAGAACCCATCTCATCAAAGCTATCAGGAAATGACAAGGCTAGGCTAAGAATACTGTCACACCTGGAAAAACCCATGCCATTGTATAAAAGAAACACATGCAATCCCATGCTTTCCAAATCTAGTAAGGAAAATACACATGCAAGTCGATACCTGCAATGAAACCTATTGTAGTTGCTTGATTTGGACATTCCCTGCGTGATCTTTGCTTTCTCTTGCCTTCTTTTCCTTTTTTCTCCAATGCCAAAGTGCTCCAAGAAAATTCTAAGTGTCCAAGAGTGAGAGAGAGAATAATGAGAGAGATCCAAAACTGAACTGATCATGCCCTGCCCACTGATCCTCAGAAGACTTTTTACCAATGAGGCCTCTATTTTCTTCACTTTCAATTATTTTCCTTCATTTTCCTCCTCACACGCAACCTGTGACCTTTCACCTTCCTTTTCTCCTAATTCCATTATTTTCATAAATAAATGTGCCAAAATGTCATTTTTCCTTTCCAAATCCTTAGCCATTACCTTTGCCAATTTCCTTAGCCATAAAAAACCAAATGAACACCCCCTAGGATGTGTTTCCCAACATTCAGCTTGGAATACGTGTCCCATCAACCGTGGTATTATATATTTCTACACGATTTTTTTAAAGTAGGGTTATTACATTAAAAATGTAAAGATTTGTAAATGTTGGAAATATTAAAGAGAGACAATTTTATATATTCAAGAATTGGAAACATAAAATGTGACGGGATTTATAAAAAAACACGTAACCATTTTCAAGAAAATTATCGAAGAAAATAATAAATTTTTTAGGCATTAAATAACAATATACTCATTTATCAACAAACAATTGCAAACTTTTGAAATATGTAATACATTTTTGAGATATATAAACAAATAAAAGGATGGGAAAACTTCACATAATGTTTTGATAGCACCAATATAGAAATACTCAGATTAATTTTGGTGAGGGAGGAAAGCTACGAAACATTTCCACTCCATCTAAAATTTCCCAAGAATATGTGGCTACATTTTCCATATCTAGGAAGAAAGAGAGGCCGCAATACAAGAATGTAGAAAAGTAATCGATCCACTACTTTGGTGTTCCAATCCATCCCATGATTTCCCTTTTTTTTTTCTGTTATCACCTCTACTATCTTGGTTAACAAAAAATTTCCAACCCTTAGTTCAAAAAAACTACATTTTTATAAGTTATTCCCTCCCTTAAATTCTAACACATGAAAATATTCTTTCTTGTAAATAACCAATTTCATCTTCTTCTTCCAACTGTCCATATATGTTTTGAAATTCGAGGAAATGGTTAAATTTTCTATTATTATATTGATTTTTAATCTCTTTATAATCTCCCTTTAGATCAAACTTTAAAAACCCTTCGAAAGGGGTGAAACGTAATTTTAGTTCGTGCATATTGTTTTTGGTAGATAGGATTAGAATATGATACATCATGAACTGTAGAAATTTGATAGAAACTGCAATTTCTCAAGAAATCGAACATAAATCAGGAGATATAAATTCTACTCTATTAATTTGCGGAATGAAAATCACTATTTAGAACAACATGCATAGACATGCAATAAGAAAAAACACAAGTACACCATGATTTTTAGGGGAACCCAATTGGCAAAACCCCCTCCACTGGTTTTCATTAATTCAGATGAAAAGAGAAAAAATGCAATGTCTTGCTTCAAATTTGAAGCACACCCTGCACTTCAATCTTATTGCCCTGCTTCCTTACTTGCTTTGGCCAACACTTGGCCAATTGAAGCCTCAACTAACCTCCTATTTCCTTGTGCTAGCATGGAGGAATTAACCCCTATTGTGCAATAGTTTGAGGAAATGATCACCTGTTTAGTGCAAAAGAAATGTACATTCAACAGTAAAAAAACATTCCTTTTCCTTCACCTCCACTAGGAAATTCAAATTCCATGCATGATTGTGTCTAGTTTTAGTTTATTGACTAGTTAACTGAGTGTTATGAAACTAGCTCACAAAAAGATAGAAAAGAGAGATCAACGCCTTAGAATTCAACCTCTTCGAGGGGGCAACCTCCTTTACATTACACAAATCAGCAATTCTTGGATGATACAAATGAAAAGACCTCATTTCTATATATAGAAGTCTAATGGGTCATAACATAATCAGAGTCGACATAACAATAATAATGTAAGGGCACAATAATAACAATAGTGGGCTTCTATGGGACACAATAGTAACAATATGGGCACTACATGGGTACATCAATATAATAAGTGGGTTGTACTAATAACAATAAGGGGTTACACTAGTAGTATAGGGGCCTAACATGCCCCTCTCCTTCAAAAAGTGTTGTCCTCAATGCTTGAGTAGTTCTTGATGCTTTTGTATAAAATTCTTGTCCTCCCATGTGGAATCTTCAGCAGGTAAGTTCTTCTACTTGATGAGATACTCTGAAATTGATCGATTTTGTAGTTGTCGGGTTCTTGTTTCTGTGACTGCTCCAGGTTCCAATTGTTGGAAATAATACTAAGAGGGGGGGGGGGGTGAATAATTATTATCAAGTCAAATATTCCTTTTTCAAAATCAAATGATATACGCAACTTCAGTTAATTAAACCCGCGTATATACGCAACTATGAAGAAGGAAACCAGCGTATGCAAGGTGTTAGTGTCAGTCTTTCCAGCCTTCCTCCAGTGATCAAATATGCTCTTACAAAGTGGTCTCAGAGTTTCCAAGTCAAATTTTGTCATTTCAAAGAGTTTTCAAGCAAAATTTGGTCACTAGGCATTAGGTCTAGGGTTTGCCCAAATGTCAGTCCATGTCATCATTCAGCTGAGCCTATCATCATTCAGAGGGTTTTCATTATCATGTCAGTGTCGAACGAGTCATTTTACACCTTATTCATGCTTCAGTTGTGCCTAGGTAAGGTCATTTCCCTCTCCTAGGGTTTTGAAAGCTAATTTCTCTTGGACGGTCAAATCATCGACAAAAATTGTTTCCTGATGTTCATACACCTTCCCCTATCCTTAAAATACCTTATCAAACACTTCCCATCCCTTAGATCCGCCAAATTCCTCATTTTTGCACAAACCCTAGTTTCTAGCTACAACCTGGCAATTTTCTAGGTTTGGCCTGTGTTTTGCCCTTTTCGACCCCTTCCCCTCACTCAATCTCTGAGATTCCACTTTCCCCTACTTCCTAACATCCCCCCCCACTTCCAAAAATTTCCCCAAGAATTTAGAAGCCCCCCATCCCTTTCATTTCGCTCCATTTCGACAAAATTCCTTGTTTCACACATCGGGACAAGTCGCACTCAAATGATGTTCCAGAGCAATAAAAGATGAATTTTGCAACACTGAGAGAGGTTTTTGTCCACAACATGCCAAAGAAGAAAAACCTCCTTCACTTTTTGCACAGGTGTCATGGTTTTAGAGAAATGTCAAAATTACAATCGCCGGATCCAAGGCGGTTGGCCAAGGCACAAAAAAGGAGAAAGAGGCCCGATCCCCTCCATATCTTGGCTGAGGCCTCACTGAAGGATCAAGGCACTCAATAGCCTAGCCACAGCATAAATCCCAAAAATCTTTGAGAATTTTGGGTAATTTTGGAATTTTTTTGGAAATTTACAAGTTTTGGCTTCTCAACGGGTCTCACCCCCGGTGAGACCCTTTGTCATCGTAGCTCCGTTTTGCAAAAACTCAACATTTTTAGATTTTTCATGTAAAATTACATATGCCAATGGATGGACTTGATTTTTTATGGGGTTTTGGGCCTCCAGAAGGTCAAAATACATGAAAAATTTGACTTTCTGCCACTTTTTTGAACTGCAGAAATCTGTCTTGGGAGAATTGATTTTTGATAGGGAAAATGAACTCCAAATTGAAAAATTATAGTTGGGTTGGAAAGTAGACTAAAATACCTTTCCAACGAGCTATCCTGCACCTAATTCTGACACCAGGAAGTGCCCCAAACAGAGCTCCAAAGTGCGCGACCCGTTGAGGAAATTTTGCCAAATTTGACCAGTTCAGCCCAGAAATTGCAGATTTGACCCTTTTCGACTTTCTGAGGTTAATGATGATCTTCATGGATGTAATTGTGACACTTTTTGGATACTTTTACTCTTGTTTAACATTTCTAGAAGATTTATGCATGTAAAGGGTAAAAATTGAATGTATGAACTGGTTTCCAAGTTTATAGAGGCAAGTTGTTTTGACTGCCTAGATTTTAGTGCTCAGTTTAGAATTAGTTGAAACAGCTCCTAGAAGGATGAGCTCGACCCCTAGAGGCAAGGGAAGAGGTTGGCTTGCCTATATTATGTATTTTCTTAATCATTTTCAGAGGTTGGATGGTTGGACTCTTGAGGGAGAAGCTATCATTGTATTATTTCACTTGTATCTCTGCAATTTTTGGCTAAGGAAGACCAAGGTTTTGCAGTCATCTTTGGGATTCTTGTGGACTCATGTGTTGATGGTGTGTTTCTCCATGTTATTGTAAGCTTTGTTATGTGATTCATTTCCTTTCTATACTTCTGCATATTAAACAAATGAAGTGTTAAAGTAAGAATTCATGCTTGCCATGCTCTGCTTTTAAATTTGTTTAATTTCGATGTTTTCTACTGTCTAAAGAGAATTCAAATTCATTGTTTGCTCTCTTTAGCCTTCTTATCTTTCATTCCTAACCATCCACTTCAGTCAAAGACATCAGCACTGTTTCCTACCTCGCCCCAAGGAACCCCCTGCAGAAACTATGTCCAATCCCCGCACCCAAAATTGCCATCCCCTCAATTTGCCACCAAAAACCCAAAAACCCCAAAATCAATCTTTTAAATCAGTTTACTAACCTAATATCAGAGTTACCGTGTTGGTCATCTCATCCCATTGAAGATCTGCCGAGATTGACCGGAGAGAGCCTTCTCCTGCCCCGTAGGGCTAGCTACGAGGCTAAATGGTTTGATGTAGCCTTGAGGTTTACCTTTCTCAGCCTGAGGTGAAATTTCAAGCGCTAACACAAGGCAAACTTTTAATTTACTTTATCTTTCTGATGTTGATTGTTAATCTGTGTTTTCAGAATCAAATAACCAGTAACCAGAAACAGTAAAACAGAGCAGAAAGATAATCGCACACAAGAACACAAGATATAAGGTGGAAACCCAATGTGGGTGAAAACCACCTGCTGCAATTCGTCTCTATCTTCCTTTAAATTAGAAACTTCTTTTACAATGTACTGGTGCAGCCCTTTACTAGTACGCAGGCTGCAACCTACAGAGAGCTACAACCCTCTCTCGTTCTCCAGCTTCTCCTAGAAGGGAAATACAACCCCCTTAGCTCTTGCACTAGCCAAGATACTAGTACGTAGGTGCTGGCCTACAGAAGGCTACAACCTTCTCTTTCTTTCAGGGACCACGTTTCATAAATTTTCAGACTAGATCCACAAATAACATCAATCAAACATCAAGAATTTCTGCATCAACCAATTACCTTTTCACCAATCAAAACTGAAACAAAATAAACACTTCTCTCATGACTGTACCCAGATCACAGTGACAGTAACCACACACCAAATCTGAACCCAGAACACTGCAACAATAAACAGAAGCAGCTAGATCACTACTCAAAAGATATACGCTACTTCAATAACCTGAAACCTGCGTGCATACGCTTCTGCATATGGAACAACCTGCGTATACGCTGTTTTCATTCACTGAACCAGCGTGTATATGCGCCTTTGATTCACTAAACCTGCGTACAGATCTATAAAGGATAATTCACACCTTCAGATATTCAAACACTAATTAAACCAGATTATCAGATTTATAGATCAAGCAAGCGCCACATATAACAGATCAAAATCATACAAAGATACTATCATTCAAGCTTAAAGATTATGATCCATTAATAGAACTTATTCTTCTCTTTTGCGCTAAGGTTCCTCCTTCATTCAGATCCAGATCTGCACCATAACCCAATTACCAGTATTCCAGATCTAACACTTTATCAGATATTCAATAATAATTCAGATGTATCTTTGCCACATGATCTCCTTCCTCTTTTATAGTTTTAGGCCTTCCACAATACCATGGTCCAAAACCATAATAAACAATACCAAGGACCCAATACCTGGGGTCAACACTTCTGACGAGATACCATGGTCCAAAACCATAGGTTCAAATACCGAGGACTAACTACCACAGACCAAAAGTAAGTTCTCCAACATATACGTGCTTTTGCTTGCATGAAAGTGCGTGTATACGCATACGCGCCTTTGTAACATCTAACCCGCGTGTATACGCGCCTTTGTCTAGGTGAACATGCGTATATATCTTTTTCTTCATTCTGAAAGCCTGAACTGAGATCTGGTCCTGAGATCTGTCACCAAAGAGAGTTGCCATCAAGGACAACACCTGTGCCATAGCTCCAAACTTGTGCCATAATGCCAACAATCTCCCCCTTTGGACTTGATGGCAACCCCACAATCCTTAAAGTCATTCTCCCCATTTGTCATCAAGGGCAAAGGGTTGTGCTCCCCCTGAGTACATGTTGAAATCTCTGCCCTGCTGTGCTGACCATGCTCCCCCTGACTGTAGGCAAGATCTGCAAAAAGATGTTCTTCAAGAAGAACCATGATTTATACATCATAAAAGACCTTCCTATCATCAAAAGACTCAATACATACATCCATCATCCAACCAAGTTCATTACATGTTCATCCCAGGCATAGTGGGGAAACCAAAATAGGTCGTTACATGACCTTGACACCATAAAAGAGATACCATAAAAGAGATACCACAAAAGAGATACATGACATAGAGACAAAATATCTAGAACAAGACTTATGAAAGTCACCAATAACTGATAGCAGCAGCATCTGTCAATCACCACTAAGATTTTTCTTATGTTCTCCCTCTGCCTCTATTCCACCTGAAACCAACAACAGCTATGAACTAGAACCAAAAGCTTCTAAAATAATGCCAACAATGCATTATTAGAATATTATCTGCTCCCCCTGAACCTGTGCCGGATGGTCTCTGTTAGACCCATATCAGAATATCTTCAACCAGAGCCTGTCCCTACTGATATCCATCAAACCTCCATACATGCGATTGTCTCTGCACAAACCGGCGTATGTACGCGGATCCTCCTCAGGCAACTCGCGTACACCCATTTTTCTCTGAAACAGACAAGTTTTAACAACAAGATGATGCATCAACTACTCCCAGCTTCTGCCTGAGGTATTCAAATGTCTCCCTGGGCAGTGGTTTGGTGAGAATATCAGCAACTTGTTCCTTAGAAGGAACATACTCCAATTTGACCTTTTGTTCCAATACTTGTTCCCGGAGAAAGTGATACTTGATCGGTATGTGCTTGGTCTTTGAATGAATGACTGGGTTCTTTGAAATGCTAATTGAACTTGTATTATCACATAAGATGGAGATAAGTGGTGTACAAGTGATTTGAAAGTCCTGCAAGGTTTGCATCATCCAAAGAAGTTGAGTGCAACAAGATGCAGCAGCCACATATTCCGCTTCAGCTGTAGATAAGGTAATCGAACTCTGTTTCTTGTTGAACCAAGATACTAATCTGGAACCCATAAGAATGCACCACCACTTGTGATCTTCCTATCATCCACGCTTCCAGCCCAATCTGCATCTGTATAAGCATGAAGAGTGAGATTTGTATCTCTAGGATACCATAAGCCATAGTTTTGAGTTCCTTGAAGATACTTGAAAAATTTCTTCATTGCCTGAAGATGAGTTTCCTTTGGATTTGCCTGAAATCTTCCAACTATTCCCACTGCATGCATGATGTCTGGTCGGGTACCTGTCAAATAAAGTAGACTTCCAATCATAGATCTATAGGTTGGTTGATGTACTGCTGTTGATTCATCATTTGCACTGAGACTGCATCCTGTAACCATAGGGGTACATACTGGTTTCGAATCTTCCATGCCATACTTCTTGAGAATTTGCTTGAGGTACTTGGTTTGAGACAAGAAGATACCGCCTTCATTTTGTTGGATTTGCAATCCAAGAAAGTATGTCAGTTCTCCAAGCAAGGACATTTCGAATTCTTTCTGCATCACCAAGGCAAAGCTTTGACTCATAGCTTCTTCATTGCTGCCAAAGATAATATCATCTACATACACAAGAAGTATTAACAATTTGTCATTTTCAATTTTTATATAGAGATTGCTATCTACTGATCCTTTTGAAAAACCTTGTTGATGAAGATATTTGTCCAAACGGTAGTACCAAGCCCTTGGAGCCTATTTAAGACCATAGAGAGCCTTTTTTAGTCTGCATACAAGATTTGGATCATTCCCAAGAATGAAACCATCTGGTTGCTCAATGTACACTTCTTCTTTTAAGTCTCCATTCAGAAAGGCTGATTTCACATCCATTTGAAATACTTTGAACTTTTGAAAGCTTGAGAGAGCAAGGAACATTCGGATGGCCTCAAGTCTAGCAACGGGAGCAAAAGTTTCTTCAAAGTCTATTCCTTCTTGTTGAGCATACCCTTTACACACAAGTCTGGCCTTGTTTCTGATTACTTCTCCATTTTCATTCAACTTATTTTTAAAGATCCATTTGTCCCTATGACATTCTTATCTTTTGGTCTAGGAACCAACTCCCAAGTGTTGTTCTTTTCGATCTGCTCAAGTTCTTCATCCATTGCCTTGACCCAACATTCATCTTTGCATGCCTCTTTTACATTTTGTGGTTCAGTGGAGGAGAGCAATGCCAGATAGCTTGATGCTTCTGCAATTGTTCTTCTTGTTTGTATACCTGCCTCTTTCTGCCCCAAAATTTGAGATTCTAGATGATTCTTCTGAACATACCTAGATGGAGTCTTCTCTTCTATCCTTATCTGTTCCTCTGGTGCCTCTTGAGGTTCTTCTTCTTCATCATTAGTCTGATTTGGAGGGTAGTCTTCATCCTCTTCGATATTTTCATAATTTACTTGCCTAGGAATGTTTCCTTTTTCATCAACCACCACATCAATGTTGTCAACAATTCTTCCAAGTCTTTTATTGTAACACATATATGCTTTGCTATGGGGAGAATAACCAAGGAGAATGCCTTCATCCGCTCTAGGTTCAAGTTTTCCAAGCTGTTCATCATTATTCTTAATATAGCATTTGCTTCCAAAAATTTTGAAATGCTTTACCAAAGGAGTCTCACCATACCAGAGCTCATGATGAGTTTGAGTGTTGTTTCTCGGACATTTGTTTTGTTGAGAATAACAACCACAGCAAATGCAGCTTCACCCCAGAAGGTTGCGGGAGTTCCAGACTCATCAAGCATAGCACGAGCCATTTGTTGAACTGTTCTGTTCATCCTTTCCACCATTCCATTTTGCTGAGGAGTCCTAGTTTTAGAGAATTCCCTTCTTTTTCCATGTTCTTCACAGAAATCGAAAAATTCATTTGAGGTAAACTCCCCACCTCTGTCAGATTTGAGGCACTTAATTTTGTGATCTAATTCATTTTCAGCCAAGGCTTTGAAAGATTTGAATTTTTCGAAAGCTTCGTCCTTGTGTTTCATAAGTCCTAACCAAACCATCCTGGAGAAGTCGTCAATGAATAATATAAAGTATTCTTCTCCTCGAGGTGACCTTGTCCTAAATGGACCACATACATCTGTATGGACTAGTTCAAGAGGCCTGCTGGCTGATCCTTCCTTCTCAGGGAAGTTGGTTCTGTTTTGCTTACCAAACTGACATGATTTGCATATGGTGTTGTCTGGAATTTTGATATCTAGAAGACCACGAACTGCCTGGTATTTGCATGCTTTCCTTATTTGTGAAAAGCTTAGATGCCCCAACCTCCAGTGCCATAACCAGTGTTCATCATCCTTGCTCAAATAGCATTGTTGTTGTCCTTCTTCAAATATGTATAAGTTATTTGGAGTTCTTCTGCCTTTGATCACTATTTTTCCTGTATCAAGATCACGAACACTACATCCATTTGATCGAAATATTACCTCGGTTCCTTGATCGCACATCTGACTGACACTCAGAAGATTATGCTTCAAGCCATCAACATACAAAACATTTCCTGCTTTGACCTTTTCTTTCAACTGGGCAGTGCCTTTTCCTTTTATGACTGCAGGGGTATCATTTCCAAAAGAAACTTTCTTTCCCTTTTCTAAAACACTATATGATTCAAGTTTTTCTTTATCACCTATCATATGCTTCCAACATCCGCTGTCGATGTACCATTGATTTTCTTTTCCTTCTGCATATAAAGCTATCCCACATCTTTCTCGATGCGGTTCCTTCATTCTCCATGTTCTGGCACTTGAGGTTTGTTCCTTCTGAGTTGTCTTCCAAAACCTGCTCCTGCATTCAGACTCTTCATGATCGAAGTTATTACAAATAGTACATTCAATTTCATTTTCAAGGACCGAAAAGTTGTTATAGGTCCTTTTTGTGATTCCAGTCATGCTTCTTTGTTTTTGAGCTTCTCTAGTCATGATTGTCTTATAGGTAACACATTGAGCAGCTTTGTGGCCAAAGTTATGGCAAGAGAAACATTGGCCATTGAAGAAACTCCTGTGATTTTCAAATCTACCAGCCAAATGATTGTAATTTCTATTGGCATCCATTCTTGAGGCAAATTGAGAAGGTTTTACCTATGGCTGGTTGTAGCTTCTGTTTGTCCTTAAAGTAGATTGTCCCCGATTTTCCTGATAGTCTTTGTTCATGTTTACGAAAAAAATTTCGGTGAAGATCACATGAGACATCATTTGTCGACCTGGTCCCCCGGGTAGCATTTTTTAAGGTACCTAGTCAAAAGTAGTTGTTAGTCTTGTTAACCGTTAATTTAACTTTTTTCCATAAATAATAATAATATTAAATTAATAATAATATTTTCACTACTAATATTAATAATATATTATTATCAAGGCTATTTTACCAATATAATATTAAGTATAAATAATTACTTATATTATTAAATCAAATAATTTACCTTTTCTAACTAACCATTTAATAAAAAAATTTAACCTCAACTATATGATAAATATATTTTATAATAATTGATGAATAATTTATTAATAATAATAATATTAAATTATGAATAGTATTTGACCTATGGACCGTAGGTCAAAATTAGCCGTTGGTCGATTTAGCCGTTGGAGTCTCTGCTCAGACTATTTAACATGCTAAGCTGGATCTATTTCTTCAACTTGTCCTGACGATGAACCACACTAGTTGGTTCGAAACGCGTCGACAAATGATGTCTCATGTGATATTCGCCGAATTTTTTTTCGTAAACTTGATATGGATCACAGAAGCCTAAACTCTACTAGTCTTTGTTCATTTTGGAGGAAAATTGTCCCTGATTTACCTGATGATGTCTATTAAGCCTTTGCTCGCTCCTCCTTGCTGCATCAAGATAAATTTTGGAAGTGGATGCTTGTGATGCTTCTCCATTATATCCCAGACCTGTCTTGATTAGTGGAGAACACTGCACATTGATAATCTCATCCAGAGTTTCAGATCCTTTAACAAATTTAAGATTAAGAGCTTTTGTTTTCTCAATCTCTTTTTTACGACCAACAATTTCACATTCCAATTTTTCATGATGTTTTTCCCTTTCAGCCAGTTGACATTGCAGAGAATCAATATCATATTTTTCTCTTCTAAACAGACTTTGAGTTTACAAATTTCTTCATAAAAACCTTCTTCATCTATAGCATCCATGTAATCATCATCTTCAAAAGCCATTAAAAGTTTATAATTATTACCTCGTTCATCTTCATCACTATTTGAAAGTCCATCACTATCTTCATGAGTGTAATAGTTTTTCTTATTTGCATTTTGTTTCTTGTTCCATCTAACAGGTTCCTTCCCCTTGTCAATATTATCCTTATGAGGACATTTGGCAGCATAGTGACCGACTCTTCCACAAGCAAAGCATTTGAAAGGTAAATTACCTCGGAATCGTCCAGCACTGCGTTGAAGATTTCTGACGAAATTTGATTCTTCTTCTTCTTCTGACACGTGTCCTGACTCATAGTACTCTCCTTTGCCTAAAGCCTTGAAGGCAGCTTCTCTCCTGTCTGATGGACCTCCTTTCCTCATTTCATAAGCAGTTAGAATTCCATGCAGCTATGACATTTTAAGATTTTGTAGATTCTCCTTTTCTTCTATTGCAGAAACCTTAGATTCAAACCTAGGGGACAAAGATCTTAGAACTTTTTCAACCACAACAACCTCTTTTATTTCTTCACCCAAGTTTTTCATACAATTAACAACTCATCTACACAAAGAAAGCAGTTAGCCACACTTTCATCATTGTACATTCTGAGATTTTCATACTGAATTCTGAGGGTTTGAAGTTTTGCTCGTTTTACCTGATCATCTCCTTCATAGCTCAGAACAATCTTGTCCCATATTTATTTTGTGGATTTATACTGCATAACCTTGACAAATTCTAATTGAGATAGACATCCTAATAGAGTATTGACCGCCTTTACATTTGTTTCATATTTCTTCTTCTCAGCCGAATCTGTAGGAGTTGCTGATGGAAAAGTATACCCTGTAACTATGATATCCCAGACTTCTGTACCAAGAGATTGAAGATAGGCAGTAACTCTTACCTTCCAATATACGAAGTTTGTCCCATCAAAAACCGGTGGCCTGATTGATGCTTCCCTCTCGTAGTAGCTCATGATGAAAGATCTTCCTTCAAGCGATCAAGCTTCTTCTGAAGGACCTGCTCTGATACCAATTGTTGGAAATAATACTGAGAGGGGGGGGTGAATCAGTATTATCAAGTCAAATATTCCTTTTTCAAAATCAAATGATATACACAACTTCAGTTAATTAAACCCGCGTATATACGCAACTATGAAGAAGGAAACCAGTGTATACAACGCAAACTTTTAATTTACTTTATCTTTCTGATGTTGATTGTTAATCTGTGTTTTCAGAACCAAATAACCAATAACCAGAAACAGTAAAACAGAGCAGAAAGATAATCGCACACAAGAACACAAGATATAAGGTGGAAACCCAATGTGGGTGAAAACCACTTGCTGCAATTCGTCTCTATCTTCCTTTAAATTAGAAACTTCTTTTACAATGTACTGGTGCAGTCCTTTACCAGTACGCAGGCTGCAACCTGCAGAGAGCTACAACCCTCTCTCGTTCTCCAGCTTCTCCTGGAAGGGAGCTACAACCCCCTTAGCTCTTGCACTATCCAAGATACTAGTACATAGGTGCTGGCCTACATAAGGCTACAACCTTCTCTTTCTTTCAGGGACCACGTTTCATAAATTTTCAGACCGGATCCACAAATAACATCAATCAAACATCAAGAATTTCTGCATCAACCAATTACCTTTTCACCAATCAAAACTGAATCAAAATAAACACTTCTCTTATGACTGTACCTAGATCACAGTGACAGTAACCACACACCAAATCTGAACCCAGAATACTGCAGCAATAAACAGAAGCAGCTAGATCACTACTCAAAAGATATACGCTACTTCAATAACCCAAAACCTGCGTGCATACACTTCTGCATATGGAACAACCTGCGTATACGTTGTTTTCATTCACTAAACCAGCATGTATACGCACCTTTGATTCATTGAACCTGTGTACAGATCTATAAAGGATAATTTGCACCTTCAGATATTCAAACACTAATTAACCCAGATTATCAGATTTATAGATCAAGCAAGTGCCACATATAACAGATCAAAATCATACAAAGATACTATCATTCAAGCTTAAAGATTATGATCCATTAATAGAACTTATCCTTCTCTTTTGCGCTAAGGTTCCTCCTTCATTATGATCCAGATCTACACCATAACCCAATTACCAGTATTCCAGATCTAGCACTTTATCAGATATTCAATAATAATTCAGATGTATCTTTGCCACATGATCTCCTTCCTCTTTTATAGTTTTAGGCCTTCCACAATACCACGGTCCAAAACCATAATAAACAATACCAAGGACCCAATACCTGGGGTCAACACTTCTGACGAGATACCATGGTCCAAAACCATAGGTTCAAATACTGAGGACTAACTACCACAGACCAAAAGTAAGTTCTCCAACATATACGCACTTTTGCTTGCATGAAAGTGCGTGTATACACATATGCGCCTTTGTAACGTCTAACCCGCGTGTATGTGCTCCTTTGTCTAGGTGAACATGCGTATATATCTTTTTCTTCATTCTGAAAGCCTGAACTGAGATCTGGTCCTGAGATCTGTCATCAAAGAGAGTTGCCATCAAGGACAACACCTGTGCCATAGCTCCAAACTTGTGCCATAATTCCAACACCAATATGATTTTTCCTTCCTCTTCAATTTTTGGCAATATTGTTTGAATTGGGATCTTTTGCAACTTTTGAATAAGTGGCCATACTTCTTCGTCCTTCTTCCATTCATCCTTTGCTTCATTTATCCAATTTGGTTGGATAATAGAAATAGCACAAAAAAATGCTTCCACATCCTCATCCTTGAAGAGTCTTCCAATTCGGTAAGGTCGCCATTTTTTAAGTGCATGTAGTATTGCCAACATTTCCTTCTCATAAATAGCTTGCTTGAGATGTAGCAGTAAAAATACCCAATCACCTACATAAAAACATTTTTCACTACAATGTTTATCTACTTGTCGTTTCGTTTGATTTTGCACCGAAGTGGCGTTATCCTTTAAAAGTTGGAGAACTTGTTGTTGATGCTCAATTTGATCTTTCACTGCTTGAACCTTTTTCTTCTTGATATGTCCTTCTATCTCTAGAGTTTGAGGAGTGGTAATTTCTTCCAATCCTTTACAAGATATGGTCGGATTCATTTCTTGATGCTCGATGTGATCTTTCACTTCTTGAACATTTTTCTTCTTGATATGTCCTTCTATCTTGATAGTTTGAGTGGTAATTTCGACCAATGAATTACAAGATATGGTTGGATTCATTTCTTCTTTCTCAATGTTATCTTGCACTTCTTTCACCTTTTTCTTCTTGATATGTCCTTCTATCTTGAGAGTTTGAGGAGTGGTAATTCTTGCCAATGCTTTACAAGATATGGTCTGATTCATTTCTTCTTTCTCTGGGGTGGGGTCCTGGTGTCTATGATGTTTCTTGATCCTTTTCTTCCTCCTCTTCATATTCTATGTAAAATGATTTCCTCTCAGCACACTTATGACCTTTAGTGCATTTGCTATCACAATTGTAACAAAGCCCTTTTTCTCTTTTTTCTTCCAATTGTTGTGGTGTAACCCTTGTAGGTTGTGGAAGGCTAGGAGAAACATCACTTCCATATTTATATTTGTGAGGGGTATGCTTACTGGTTTTCATAATTTTGCTTTCCACTATGTCACAAAGCCCTTTTACTCTTTCCAATTGTTGTGGTGTTTCTCTAAAGAAGGTGTTGCTCTTTGTATCCTCATAATATGCTATCATTTCCTCCGTGAAAATTGACCACGTAACAAGTTGTTTACGAGAACAAAACCCTTCATACCATAAAAATTGATCTGGTTCTAAATATGAAGATGCAATACATACCTTTTGTAACAGTGGTACACCATGTAGATCAAAATATTGCTCCATCTGAAGTATCCAATTTACCAGATCCTTGCCATCAAACTTCCTCATCTTGCTTTTTCTTGATTTTAGGAGCTCGATCTTGAAACAACTGTAACTCTGTACTTTCATATCTTTAAGTTTTGAAATTGCGACCAATAGTAGCCCTCTATGTCCTCTTTCTAATGCCACCAGTCTGATCCAAATTGGATTCTCCAAGAAATAGTTATGCACAATCTCCCAAGATGACCTGATTATAGACCTTTCTAGAAGAGCGAACTTGTATGAAGTGCCACATGTCACTGTTTTGACCTTTGGCTTTGAAAAATATATAGAAGAAACTATAGTCCGTCCTCTTTCTATACCTTCTTATGAAATTTCAATCCGATTCTCATAGAGAAAGTTATGACGATTTTCCCCAGGTCACCTATTTGGAATGTAATTCAAGAGTCTGCAAAAAGACCAACTTCCTCAGATCACATCTCCGTAAATATAGCGCGAAAAGCTCTGAAATTTGGACCCGAGGTTTAGTGTGATTTCATCTCAAATGGGTTTTTGTTTTCACTTCTGAAACATCGCAGAAAACAAAATTATATCAAAAATTCCACGATGACCTATTTGGAGCAGCAAAACCCTAGAATCCAAAGCTCTGATACCAAATGTTATGAAACCAGCTCATAAAAAAATAGAAAAGAGAGATCAATGCCTTAGAATTCAGCCTCTTCGAGGGGGAAACCTCCTTTACATTACACAAATGAGCAATTCTTGGATGATACAAATGAAAAGACCTCCTTTCTATATATAGGAGTCTAAGGGGTTATAACATAATCAGAGCCGACATAACAATAATAATGTAAGGGCACAATAATAACAATAGAGGGCTTCTATGGGGCACAATAGTAACAATATGGGCACTACATGGGTACATAAATATAATAAGTGGGTTGTACTAATACCAATAAGGGGTTACACTAGTCGTATAGGGTCCTAACACTGAGAGATTAGTGAGTTAACAACAATCTTAACTACTCAATTAACCTTCAGTTGGATCAACTAATGACTACAACTCAGTTAACTGAGTAACAATAACTCAACTAGATTGTTGGGTTCATGGGCCTTACCATAGTTGCGAGAACCTGACATAACCATCAACGAAATTTGAAGTGCCTCAACTTTCTAATGAGTTCCGAGACTTTCAAGAATTGTAAAATTGCATTTTGAGGATTGAATCAGATTATGTATGGTGCATGGAAAACTATTACCAGTAATTTCATTAATTCCACTACTATCCAAATGGTATCCATTTACATCATTGATTTGGTCATAACTTACATCTTCAACAAAAAAATTACCCAAGTCATAAGGTTCTTCCAATTGCATATCCAAATATGGATAGAATGAACAAATCTCATGAGTAACCTGAATGGAGGAATTTTCTTCATGCAAAATTAAATATTATAAGGGATGGAAAGGATACTCAAAGATTTCTTTACTTTCCTCTTCATCACGAATGATCTCACTACCATGTGTCAATTCAAAATCCGACTCATTAGATGGAGTATCTCCATCACAAGTTAATGTCTTACAAAAGGTTGGACACAAGGGATAGTGAGGTGAAGAAGAATTTCTAATAAAAACATCTTCTTTAACTAAATTAGGTTCAACATCTAAATCTTTTGAAACAAAGTTCTCTTTAGAAACTAAAATATCAAAAGGTGCACTAGGGAAACCATCATTATACACAATAACATAGTCATAATCAACAGAATGGAGGTTGTCCAAGGATTCAGATGGATTAGAAAACTCAATTTCATTTAATACATAACTAATATTGCTAGGTTCAAAATCAACCAAGGATGAGAGATCATAATATCAGCATGGAGGATTCTAAAAAAGAGAATAAAGATCGAACAAATCCTCACCTTGCTTCTCCTCTACCTGTGAAATTTGACTACCTTGCTCTTGATCAATACTTTGATTTGGAAGAGCCTTATCAAGTAGATCAAGGGGAAATGGATCATGGGAAAGAGGTGATAGAGGAGGAAAATAATCAAAATTAGATTCAAGACTAGAGTTATGAGTGTTAACACCATGTGGTGGAATGGAGGGATTAATATTGACCATGGGCTTCATGAACCATTCCAAATTATCGTCAGTTGAATCAATATCATGGGAAATGGATGATGGTTGAGAAGATGGATTAGGAATTTGATTTAATAATTTACAAGGAGGCACCCAAATTGGTACTAGAAAAGGAGGAGGACAAGGAACAAAAGGAACAATCGGCTATTCCTCTGAGATTGGGCGTGTCTCAAATTTTCTGAAAGTAGGGAGAGTAGGGACATCTGGGGGTTTATATTCACACTAATTCAAATTGATATGAACCAAATGTTAAAATGTTTTCTTTAAGAAATCCCACTCCATATCTTCTTCACAAAACTCATAACATAAGTTAAGGAATCTATTAGAAAAATTATCAATTGATTCATTAGGATCCATTCTACGCCGAATAATTCTTTTATAAACATCTTGATAATCATAACTATCAAAATCTTGATGAATCTCCTTAAGAAATTAACAAAAATAATGAATGGGAACAAATGGTAAGGTATGAAACCATTGATTAACACAACCTTCAAGAGTGAGGGTGAATAGAATACAAACAACATCTTCATCGTTGACTTCAAGAGATTTACAAAACCCAAGAAAATTCTTTATGTGTTTGGACAAAAGTGTACCACCCTTGCCATCAAACTTGAACTGAGACAAGACATGAACAATTTTCGTGGAGATTTAAATTTTACCAATAGGTAGATTAGAAAAACACTCTAGGGTTATGATTTGAGAATGAGTCATTAAAGATAAGCGATTCAACATAGACTCAAAGGGAACATCTTGTCATCTGGCCCTCCTTATAGTGCAAAAATGTTGACAGTGCTAGATACCCCCAACATACATGGGGTCTTCCCAATGTGAAGTCCCAATTAGACCTCACACTGTTTGGAATAGGAGAGTCATCCGAAGTATCAACCCGACGAACATAACACAAAGGTTCATCTTGGTTTCAATGGATGATATAAGAGACTATATACACAAACCTTCAATAAGAAAGTAAGTTGACATTGTGAAACACCAATTGTAATGTGTAAAAGGAGACTTTCACAAGGGGAGAGAAAAATGTGAGGCTCTAGAAGGAAAGTAACCGTACTAACCTAATAGAGACACACGAGAGCATAAAAATATTCATTATAAAAATAGTTCACATAGTGATGTTAAAGTGAATACAACACACATTCAATAATATGAGTGCCGAAGCCACTGAAATAGTTCAATTTCTCCAGTACATCTGAACACAAGATACACCGTAAAGATCCCAAGGATAGTCCTAAAACATTTGCAATACATGCATGAAAATGTGCTGACTCATAGATGATCCGAATTGTATCCTAAAGGACTCTCTAAGTTTTCATAACTCTATAAAATTCATGCAAAAGTTTCAAAGACTTACAAAGGTCGAGCTTATCAGAAATATCCTAGAACAGTTGTAATTTGTGAGTAGCGCCAAGCAACGAGGACCCTCGGTCAAGCGCACCGACCATTGGCCCATGGTAATGCACGCTACCACGAAACAGCAAAACGGGAAGCCTTTTTGAAAAACAAGGGAGGTTTCTGATATGTGATTAGCGACAAGTCGCTAATCTCATATCGTTGGGCAAACCCCTCAGAGAAGAAAAAGCCCCGAGTGACTAGACCTAGAAAGTCAAAAACCATACGAAAATTGCAGATTTCGTCAAAGGTGGGTCCCACATGAAAACTGGCAGGATATCGGAAGGGCTTCAAGCGGTAAGCAATTTCAACTGAGTCTCGCCCGATACCACACACTGAGTGCCACGTGTCTGGCGGAAGAGAAAGAAAACCGCTCACATCGGATGAGTAAATGTCATGCAACTTACCCGCCCGATATGGACAGAGACCGTAGGATCTGGAGGCTCCAGATCGACGGTGGACATACGATCTGATAGATGACTGGATTCAATGGGATAAACATGCTGAGATGTATAAAGGTTTGAAGTTCAGCATGAACGATGAGTTGGCAGAGGATTCATGTTCGCGGGCATTCTGGGAAGTTAAATGGAAATAACGGCAGTTTAAACATTTCCAAGAGAACTGACACTCAGTTCGTTATGAAACAGGTGGCCACCTCCCTATAAGGAATTACACAGTGATGATGACACTGAATAGAGGAATTCAAACAGACAAAGGCAGGAGAACCAGAGCATCAGGAAGCGGAAATGAACAGTCAGAAAGCAGATTGGCTTTAAAGCCATGAACTGATAGAAATGAAGCAGGCAGTGAGAAAAGCGAGTAATAAAACTAAGATCGGAGAATAGAGAGAAGAAGCTAAGCTGACCTAAAGGCAACATTGAGCTAGATAGAGCTAGAGAGAGTTAGAGAGTCTGTGTACTCCAGAGAAGGCTTGAGAGGTTCAAGCAAATTCCTTTGTATATGGCTTGTCGTGTATGAGTCACAGATTGGGCTCATATTACTGTGACCAATAGAGGTCGAGTTTCAATAAGGAGAGTTTGTGTACTCCAAAGACTTGGGGGATCCAAGTCCAGTCCTATTGATTTATATTTGTTGAGTGAGACTCAAATTGAGCTCACTGTTGTAAAACTCTACTTTGAAAACATAATAGAGAGGCCACCACTGAAGGGTGGACCAGGAGACATAGCCCAAGAGTATTGGGTGAACGCCTTATTAAACTTGTTGTGTTTACATGTTTTACTATTGTGTTTTCTCTAACTGCTTTAGTGTCTATGTATTTTGAAATCTTTTCGATCTGTTGCATAAAGTAACATAGGCACATCCATGCACATGAGTCTATAATACCTTTAATTCTTTGTCCTAGATAAATTCCAGATCAAGTGGTATCAGAGCTCTAGGTTACTAGGTTAGACAAGCTTGTGCTGGATTTTGTTGTTGAATGCTCACTAGATCAAATCTTAAATTAGGATAAGGAGAGTTGGTTGAAACTAACCCTGAAATTGGAAGAGTCTATCCTAAGGGGAAAATGTCAGAAGAAAGTCCCTTGGAATCAGACCCTTAGTTCATGGATAGTTTCATGACCATGAGAGCCATGGTAGAGGAAATGTATAGAGAATTTAAGAAAGTTAGAGAGGAAGATGCATCAAACTCCAAACGAGAAAAAGGAGCAGAAGAATCTCTCCTCCATGACCACTCTAAAGGCAAAGGGAAAGAAGAAAAACTTCCCACACTTCCTAGTAGCCCCGAAAACAAAAATAAGACATCTTTGATTAAATTAGATGTTAAATTTGATTTACCAATATATGATGGAGAGTTGAATGCAGAGAAGTTGGATAATTGGATTAGACAGATTGATGTTTATTGCAGAGTGCAGAGCATTGATTTAGACAGTAGTAAGATTCAGCTGGCCAGCCCATGCCTTGGAGGCACTACCTTGTTATGGTGGGAAGAAAGGACACAAGCTGACATGAAGAAGCATGGTAAAATTCTTTCTGTCTGGAGTGAATTTGTTTTTGCAATTAAAAAACAGTTCTATCCACTAGCTTATATGCAGCAAGCCATGATGAGTTGGAAAACTCTTCGACAATTAAAAGGGCAAAGTTTTCAAAGTTACACTCAAGAATTTAGGAAAAGAGCTTTGATTCTACGAATTTCTTTAGACTCAACTGAAACTCTATTGAAGTATATAGGTGGTCTACACAGCTACTTAAGTAACACTATTCTCATGTTTAATCCCACTAGCATAGATGAGGTATCTGTTCAAGCTACACATCTAGAGGCTAGAGGCAAGAATGTGAACCCAGAAGTTGGGGGATCATCAAAACCCACTGCAAGCAAGAATAAGGAGAAAATAAAACAGAAATGGAAAGAGAGGAAGACAAATGTTGTACAAAAGACCAAATCTTCATGCACTCACTGTAAAAAGGATGGGCATGATGATGAACACTACTGGATTCTGCATCCGCAGCTGAAACCCAAGAAGTACGATGGCAAGAAGAAGAATATTGTTGCATCTATTCAAAAGGATTTGTGGTTAGACTCAGGAGATGAAACAACAATTGCAGCCATAGGTATAAAAGGTTTTCCGATTTAGAGAATGCAGAAATCAAGAAGCAGTTACAGGAGCTGCTCGAGAAATGGTTCAAAATACCTAGCACATCGCCTTGTGGGTCTCCAATTGTATTGGTGAGAAAGAAAGATGGCTCATGGAGAATGTGCATTGATTACCGAGCACTGAATAAGATAACGATAAAAAATCGTTATCCCCTTCCTCGCATAGATGATCTATTAGATCAGTTGAAAGAAGCTGTTTATTTTTCCAAGTTGGACTTGCATAGTGGCTATCATCAGGTCAGAGTTGCAGAGCAAGATGCATGGAAGACTACTTTCAAAACAAAGCAGGGATTGTATGAGTGGTTGGTTATGCCTTTTGGCTTAACTAATGCTTCTGCTACTTTCATGAGAATAATGAATGATGTACTCAGGACTTTTATTGATGATTTTGTCATTGTATATTTGGATGACATTCTTATATTTAGTAAAACATGGGAAGAACAATTAAAGCATGTCAAGTAGACTCTATATGTTTTGAAAAAAGAGAACCTTTATGTTAAGCTCTCAAAATGTGAATTTGGCAAAACATCTTTGAATTATTTGGGTCATATTGTAGGGGGTGGTGAATTGAAGATAGATCCCTCTAAGGTTGCAGTCATTGTAAACTGGCCTAAACCAAAATCTGCTACAGAAGTTAGAAGCTTCTTAGGAGCAGCACAATATTGGAGAAAGTTTATTTCTAACTTTTCCCTGATTGTAGCTCCCTTACATGCTTTAACGGGATTGAACAAGGTGTTTCATTGGGGAGGCAAACAACAGAGAGCCTTCGACACATTAAAAGAAAATATTAGTATAGCACCAATGCTAGCACTGCCCGATCTTCAAAGACCATTTGAGATTGAAACGGATGCCAGTGACTATGCCATGGGAGCAGTGTTGATGCAACACGATAAACCCATATGTTATCATTCTGAGACATTTAATTCTGCAGTAGTTAACTATCCCACATATGATAAAGAATTATATGCATTAGTACAGAGTGTGAAAAAGTGGAAACATTATTTAATGGGAAAAGAGACAGTTATACACACTGATCATCAACCACTTCAATATTTGCACTCACAAACTAAGTTGCAGCAATCAAGACACTATAGGTGGATGGGTTTTCTACAACAGTTTCATCTTGTCATCAGATATAAAAAGGGCATACACAACAAAGTTGCAAATATGTTGTCCAGACCAATCATAAATGCATCCACTATACTTAAGCATAATTCAGTATTGCATGAAAGCTACATTGAATAGTATGCTCAAGATATAGATTTTAAAGATGTATATGCAACTTTAAGTCATGGCAAACAAGTAGAAGAATTGGATTATCATGTTAAGGACCAACTCTTGTATCATTTGGGAAAGTTATGCATTCCTCAAATAGAAAGAGTAAAGATAATTCGAGAAGCACACACTTCTCTAATATCAGGTCACTTTGGTGTAAGTAAAACAGTTGCACAACTGCAAAGATTTTGTTATTGGCCAAAAATGAATGAGACAATTTCTAGATATGTAAGAGGGTGTACCATGTGTGCTAAAAGAAAACCCAGCAATAGAAAACTAGGCTTGTACACTCCACTACCAGTTCCTTCTCATCCTTGGGAAAGTGTTTCTATGGACTTCATTGGGGGACTGTCTAAATCTAGAAAAGGTCATGACTATTTATATGTTTTTGTGGATAGTTCAGAAAAATGTGTATTTTAATACCTTGTAAAAAACAGATTATAGCTAAACAAACTGCAAAGCTGTTCTTTCAGCATGTATGGGTTCATTTTGGATTACCCACTTCCATTATATCTGATTGAGATACCCGATTTGTTGGGAAATTTTGGTCAAGCTTGTGGGAATTGATGGACACCATACTGAAGAAGAGCACAGCTTTTCATCCGCAAACAGATGGCCAAACAGAAGTGGTCAACAGGATAGTGATGCAGTTTCTCAGAGGCTATTGTAGCAAATATCCCAAGCTTTGGGATGAACATTTATGTTATGTGCAGCAGGCTTACAACCAAGCTAAACATTCTTCTACACAGAGATCTCCTTTTGAGACCTGTTTTGGTTTCACACCAAGGTCTCCCTTGGATTTTGTCTTTGGTAAAGACATAGCGGTTAATGGACACAATGATGTGGACAAGGCAACCAAGTTCATCAAACAAATTCAAGAGATTCACCAGACAGTACAGTGACAGCTGGAAAAGAGCCAAGCCAAGTACAAGTCAAGGCATGATAAGCATCGGACTGAGCATAGTTTCCAAGTTGGTGATCAATTCTCGTTGTATATCAGCAAAGACAGAATGCAAGGTGAAGGTAAGAAGCTGAAGCTAATAAGGTATGGACCTTTCAAAATACTTGAGAAAATTGGTGAGAATGCTTTTCGCCTTGATTTACCAGCTTACATGCACATCTACTCAGTTGTTAATGCAGACAACTTGAGGCTATTTTAACCTTCATTGGTTGAAGATCCCGAAGAGCAGAGTCCATTGCCTTCTATTGATGATATGTTACTTGAATATCTCAATGAGTTGCAGGAAGATACAGTTCTGTACAGGAAGGTGAGAACTACGCGTAGGGGGGATGTTGAGTACCTGAGAATTGGACTCAAAGGTTCAAAATCAAGCAGTGCGAAATGGATAGAAATTGGGCAAGCGAGGAATATGTGCCCTCACTTGATTGATGCTTAAAAACCAACTTTTGGTGGTCCAAAATATTTTTCAGTGGGAAGGTCGTGATCCAAATTGGATCCTAAATAACTCTCTAAGTTTTCATAACTCTGTAAAATTCATGTCAAAGTTTCAAAGACTTACAAAGGTCGAGTTTATCAGAAATAACCTTGAACAGTAGTAATTTGTGAGCAGTGCCAAGCAACGAGGACCCTCGGTCAAGCGCACCGACCATTGGCCCATGGTAATGTGATGCCACGAAACGGCAAAATGGGAAGCCTTTTTGACAAATGGGGGAGGTTTCTGATGTGTGATTAGCGACAAGTCGCTAATCCGGGAAAACCTTTCAGAGAAGAAAAAGCCCCAAGCGACTGGGCCTAGAAAGTAAAAAACCATACGGAATTCATAGATTTCATCAGAGGCGGGTCCCCCACAAAAACTGGCAGGATATCGGAAGGGCTTCGAGCAGTAAGCGGTTTCAACCAAGTCCTGCTCGATACCACACACTAGGTGCCACGCGTCCAATGGAAGAGAGATAAAACCGCTCACATCAGATGGGTAAATTTCATGCAACTTACCCGCCCGATATGGATGGAGACCGTAGGATCTGGAGGCTCTAGATTGATGGCAGACATATGATCTGATGGATGAATAGATTCAACAGGGTAAACAGTTTGAAGTCCGGCATGAATGATGAGATGGCAAAGGAATCATGTTCGCGGGCATTTTGGTATGCTAAACGGAAATAACGGTAGTTTAAACATTTCCAAGAGAACTGACACTCAGTTCGTTATGAAATAGGTGGCCACCTCCCTGTAAGGTGTTACACAGTGATGATGACGCTGAACAAAGGAATTCAAACAAACAGAGGTAGGAGAACCAGAGCGCTGGGAAGCGGAAACGAACAGTCAGAAAGCAGATTGGCTTTAAAGCCACGAACTGACAGAAACAAAGCAGGCAGTGAGAAAAGCGAGTAAGAAATATAAGAGCAGAGAATAGAGAGAAGAAGCCAAGCTAACCTGAAGGTAGCATCGAGCCAGACAGAGCCAGATAGAGTCAGAGAGTCTGTGTACTCCAGAGAAGGCTTGAGAGGTTCAAGCAAACTCCTCTATATATAGCCTATCGTGTATGAGTCTCAGATTGGGCTCATACTGCTATGACCAATAGAGGTCGAGTTTCAGTAAGGAGAATCTGTGTACTCCAGAGACTTGGGGGATCCAAGTCCAGTCCTACTGATTTATATCTGTTGAGTGAGACTCAAATTGAGCTCACTGTTGTAAAACTCTGCTTTGAAAACATAATAGAGAGGCCACCACTAAAGGTTGGACCAGGAGACATAGCCCAGGAGTATTCGGTGAACTCCTTATTAAACTTGTTGTATTTACATGTTTTACTGTTGTGTTTTCTCTAACTGCTTCAATGTCTATGTATTTCGCAATCTTATCGATCCGTTGCATAAAGTAACATAGGAACATCCATGCACATGAGTCTATAATACCTTTAATTCTTTGTCCTGGATAAATTCCAGATCAATAGAGCTTCAATTAGGTGAAAGATCCAAGTACATAGTTACAATGATGAGGCATTAGTTTCAATAGTGGAACATTAAGTCACTTCTTGCTTCTCCAAAGAATAGTTATTCTCTCTTATGCCAAGTAAAGAATCCACAATTAGATATCCAAATCTTAGCCTCCAAAAAGCCCTTTCCTTGAGTTATAAGGTTGCTTTTATAACAAGACGAATGACCTTTGATATCCTCATTACCTTTGAACTATCCTCATGACTCTTGGACTTCCTCTATGCATTTTGGCTTCTAAACAACTCTTGGACTTATAAATGACCTTTGGACTTCTCTATGTGACTTTTGGACTTCTCCTAAAGGAATTTTGTCCATATATGACTATGTGACTCTCCTGAATCCAATGCAACTTGAATCACTCAAAACCAATATTGTATGCTCTCAATATCACGTTCTGATCATTTTTTGAAACAGGTAAAAATTTTGCAGGTTGGTTGCATGACTACTGACTGGGAAGATCGCACTCTGACTGGGCAAGATGATTGGATAGGTTGACTATGTTTCTTGGGCCAACAGAAGGCATCCACTTGGCCTCACTACATTGGTAAATTTTTTTGTGCATTTGATTGGTGAATGAAGTTTTGATTTGGACCAATGGTGGGATGCCACATGGCCCACTCATGCACTGCCACGTGGCACCCTGGAGGTTCAATAATTTTTTTGTATAGCTGAACTGCCTCAAGGACATTCAAACACAAGACCTTTGAACCAACAATGCAATGCCTTACTGATAGGGCACATGGTGTTTCATTTTATGTATAGTGGCACAATTATATTTAAATTGAATGTAGTTTGGTATGGGGAAAAGGGTTGGGGCTAAGCCCTGACCTCCATTCACCCCATTCCCACGAGACAATAGGTAGGGGAGTCAAGGGCTTGGGATTAGCCCTAGCCCAAGGTTCTGAAACCACATGTTCTAACCATTGGACCACGACATATACACCCAGAGCACCAACAATTGCGGGGTAGAGTTTGGGGACTAGCCCCCAGTCACCTTATCACCATGTAACCACATCGCATTTGTAGTGGAGGTTTCGATAGTCAGGCACAAAGAAATAGGGACCAACCCATGATTTCAGCGCTACCATATGACCACAACGGAGAGCTCATCAGAGTTCATTGTTTGTGCACAGAACAACGAGAACGTCATTGGTTATATGGTGGCCATAGAACCAATCACCAAATATTTGAGGATTATGTTGACAGGGGCGGGCGGTTAGCCCCAGCCCCCGGGCGCATGGCCCCATATGGCCCAAGTTTTCCGCCACATGCCTTATTGGGAAATTAAAGTAAGCGACATTTTTCACCCAATTCGACGCGAATCTTGCCGGTGCAAGGTGAAATTGGCGCTTAGAGAGCACCAAAAAAGGTGAATTCGTAGGATGGATAAAAAATCAGTCGAGTTTGTAGATTAGTTAGCAGGGAAAACTTCTAGAGAACATAACTTCTTCAAGTTTTGGCCAAATTGAGCCCAATAAAAGCCCAACTAAGGGTTTTTTACTATTCTGAAGCCATTGGAGACATAATTTTTACATTCTAATCATTGTAAATCCATGTAAACACAAATTTGAGCACTTAATGAAAGAGGCTCAACATTGGAAGCTGGACCACAGGATATAGCCCAATAGAGGGGTGAAATCCTTTATCATTTTTTCTGTCATGTGTTTCTCATATGGTATTTTTTCTCTATTTATGTTGTTAAATAAGTTTAAAAACCAATATTTTATGTGTTTTTCAAAGTGATCCATTGGCTAAAATACATAATAATAAAATTACTTGTAATTTTTCCATCACCTTCAAGTTTCATTACAGATCATTCTTCATCAAATATTTGCTTTGTTTCTCATACTCACTCTCCAAGGGGGTTTTGATCAATATCAGAATCCTCTGAGTTGTCATGCAATGTCTTCTTTTTATCTCAGTATATGATATGCTTCATGTCTCCATAATAGCTCCCTTTTGTTCTCCTTCTCTGCAGGCGTTTCTTTATGCATTCTTCTTGCTATCTACTTTGAGCATCATCTTGTCATGTTGACATAGTAATCCTATAAAAGAATATCATTCGTGGAAAAGAAAAATCAGTCTTAAACATCTATTCTATGACTACCTAGCTCAAAGAATGATCTACTCATGATAGGTGTGTGAGAGGGTTAAGATAAGAAGGCTTGATTAGGAGGGCACATCTAAACTCAACAAAGCTCACAAGAGGCATTCAAGGTGCACTTGTGCACTCAAACAAGAGAGAGAGAACATTAAGGGCGTAAGGGAAAAATTCGAAGAGATGAAGGAGTGAGGCTTCAAGCCTTCAAGGTGCGCTCATGTGCTCAAAGAGAATAAGAGGGTGCAAGGGCACACTTCGAAGAGATGAAAGAGTGAGGCCTTAGGCCTCCAGGCCTTCAAGGTGTGCTCATGCACTCATGATAACAAGGAGGGCACAAGGGTGCATGCCAAAGAGACGAAGGAGAAACCCTCAAACTTCAGGATGTGCTCATGTGCTAAAAGAGGGAACAATTATTTGTGCCAAAGGAGTGCACTCAAGTTTTAGGCTTCATGATTGTGCCATGTGCTCATAGGCAAGGATGAATATTTGTGCTACGTGATTGCACCATGTGCTCTAAGGATTCATGCTTTGTGAGTCCTCCATGCGCTCTAAGAGAAGAATGAAGCTTCATTTTTCGTCAGTGTGCAATGCACTCAACGAGGGAGAAAATATTCTAGTCAAAGGAGTGCACTCATGGTCCAGAAGTGCGCTTGTTGATCGGAAGTGTGCTCAGGCTCTCAGAGTGTGTTTTTTAAGGCAAGAAGGTCCTTGTTTGTCTAGAGTGTGCTTTTTAGAGGAGAGGTGGTCCTTTTTCTTCTGAAGTGCCCTTTTTCACTGAGTGTTTGAAGTGCACTTCATTGTTTTAAAATGCACTCAAGCTTGGCAGGGAGTAATTCTCTCCAACAATGGCTACTTATTCATTTTGAATACGCTTTTCACGAAGGGATGAAGCACAAGGTTAGGTGACTTATCCTTAGGAAATATTAATGCATTGTGAGAGGAAGGAGACCTTAGAAAAGGCTTAGTCCACACGTATGGGAGGAACGATATGTCAATTAGGCTCATAAATAAGTTGCAGTTATCACCTAGTAAGAGGATAAATTCCCTTAGAACTTGCACTAGGATGAAGGTGCAAGAAGAACTCTCACAATGGCTAAGTGTGGGAGAAAAACAGTAGGAGAAAGAAATGCATCCTAAAAGGAATCAAACATATGTCACACACATAAATTCCATCAATACAAGCCAATGGAATGCAAAGGACTGATGAAAAATAGTCACACTCTAACAAAACAACAAAGTGACACCTATTTCTAAGTGCAACCATTGAAATGACACATTAAAACACTTAGAAACCAAGTTACAAAAATTGTTATGACTATGACCAAAAGGTGTGCTACATTGTAGGATTGTGTCTAGTTCATGTTCCAATGATACGTAAGACTTTCTTATGGAGAAAAGTGCACCAAAGCTAATTTTGGTGATGTGCAAAGGTGTGACACATGCACAACTGAAGACACGACAGGAGGAAAACATGAAGATGCCACTTGAAAAATGGAAATGAGCTTAAAAGAGACACATGCCAGAGTGAAGATAACATGAAAACAAAACTTATTAAATTAAAATAAAGTTAGAACGACAACCGCAAAAGTGAAAGTGACACTTGTGAAAGCGAAAATGTGCAAAAGATGACAACTGAGAAAACTCAGCAAAATAGAAGTACGGACGCATCAAAGTGAGGGGACTATCAATAAAAGTGTGCACTGACTGTCAACATGAGTTGACCATCGCACAAGCACTGTCTTGATGGATGATGTTGTGCATGTTCATTAAACCAAGCTTGCATAAAGGAAGTCTTCTCATGAACTCATCAAAGACTTAGCGGTGTGTGCAAGTGACTTTGATAGTTAAATATTATAATTTTGCTTATACACTTTACAAAACATCAATCAACCATGGAATGATAGATCATAGGATCCTTAGTAGGCTCCAAAATTAAAGTGTGGGAAAATTTTGGAGGGTTTTGATCACAACGTCAAGAGGAAGTTTAAAAATTCCCTTTTGAATTAGAATATATTAACAGTCAAAGATGAATCCCTGAAATTCAAAGGATGCACCTAAAAGTTTTGGTTTTGGTCTTAGTAGCAGTTTGATTTGGCATTCAGCCAAATCTAGCGGAGTAGCTTGTGGAAGGATTGGTAGAAGGGAAACATTAAAACTTAGGCATGCAATTTAGTGGATTTGTTGCCACACCTCCCCAATGACACATTGGTGAAAATGTGAGAGGGAAAGTGCAATCAAGGCTTAATAGCAATGGGGTTCTACTATTGGTAGTAATAATCATAAGCTGATCTTGAGACCAATGATGAAGGTTAATAGTGCCCCCCTCCTTAATCACCAAATCACCTTGGGGGTCTGGCAATGGGATTTTTATCTCACTAAACAAATATTTCAAGGAAATAGTGAACAATATTGGAATGGAGGAGTGTTGTTTAGTGAAAACACCAATGGTTACAAGTTGCAAGCTTAGAAAGACTGATGAATAACTAAAAGTTGACCATACTTTATACATGTCTATTATTGGAAACCTATTATATTTGACAACCTCATGACCATACATTATGTAGGTAGTAGGTATTGTTGGAATATTTCAAGTAGCCATGAGACATAGCCATCTTCTAGCATCCAAGAGGATTCCCAAATATCTCAAAGCCATGATGGACTATG
Source organism: Pinus tabuliformis (assembly GCA_031772625.1). Lineage (NCBI taxonomy): Eukaryota > Viridiplantae > Streptophyta > Pinopsida > Pinales > Pinaceae > Pinus > Pinus tabuliformis. The sequence continues at coordinate 693,253,154 of CM062820.1, forward strand.
GACTTTGGTACCTAAGAGGTAAATTTGTTTCACTAACTATTTATACTGATGTTGATTTCACAGGTGATGTAGATGACCGAAAGAGCACAACTAGTGGTGCTTTCTTTCTTTGAGAATGTCTAGTTTCATGGTTGAGGAAGAAGAAATTTTCAATCTCTCTATCTACCGTTGAATTAGAATACATACTAGTAGCTTCTTGTTGCACTTATTTCTTATGGATTAAGGAGAATTTGCAAGATGTACAAGTGTCATATGATCAATCTACTCATATTATTTGTGATAATACCAGTGCCATCAACATGTCAAAGAATCATGTTTGAGTATTTAAGGCAGAGACTGGGAGTATTTCCTCTTGTCTCCCTCCATTAGATCATCCTTAAATATGATGAAAGGCAACAAACAATATTCAACATATCAAGATGAAAATACCAGGTCCACAAGATCAATATGATAGGAGGAGATTTTTGAGTGGAGTAAGCAAGGTTACAGGGGGAGCCCATTAGTGTCTTTGCCATTGATGTCCAAGGGGGAGACGCATGGCGATCAAACAGAAGAAAAAGAACTTCAAACAAAGAGGGAGAAGTATTGGTGATCAAATAAGAGAAGAATTATATATAAAGGAGAAGTACAAAACAACAATTCTACAACAAAAGAGGAGTGCATTTCAAGGCGAGAAACACCCAAAGGAGGAGAAGAAATAAGAAGTACCCTTTGCTTTTATTTTCTTTTACTTTGATGTTTCCATCAACGTCAAAGTTGGAACCCACTTAGATGAAATATATATATATATATATATATATATATGAAATATATTTCTAGTGGTATATGGAAGTTTATAAATTCCCTCCCGGATTAGAAGATATTAACAATGAAAGATGAAGCCCTAAAATTCAAAGGATGCAGTTAAAAATTTTGGTGTTGGTCCTAGTGGTAGTTTGGTCTCACATTTGGCCAAACCTAGTGGAGCATCTAGCAGAAGGACTGGAAGAAGGGAAATTTTAAATGTTGGGCATGTAGTTGGGCATATATGTCACCTCCTCATTGTCACATTGGTGAAAATGCATGGGGGAAAGTGCACTTGATGTTTAAGTGTAGGGGGCTCCTCTCTTGGCGGTAATAATCATACTGCCAATCTTGAGATCAATGGCGGAGGACATAGCGGACCACCCCCCCACTCCCCACCCCTGCTTGCTTATTAACCACCAAAATTCTCATGGGGGTCCACAAACCGCCATCGAGTTTTCTCCAACACCCAAAAGACATTTGATGTGACATTTGGTCAACATACGATAGACTATGTGGCAAGTGTCAAGGGTCCGACAAACACATGGCCTTAATTGATTGGATGATAGAAGGATGTGGACAGACAGGTGGCAGGGATAGGTCTTCTAAGTGCTTAGGAACTAAGGTTGAGGTCACGGCCCTTGGTTGTATGGGCGAAGGGGCCAACCTACAGTTTCATGGGCTAATTCGATGGTGAATGGAGAAAGATGACATAGTTTTTGGCAGAGTTTGAGATATTTCGTTATTAACCACCAAAATTCTCATGGGGGTCCTCAAACCGCCATCGAGTTTTCTCCAACACCCAAAAGACATTTGATGTGACATTTGGTCAACATACGATAGACTGTGTGGCAAGTGTCAAGGGTTCGACAAACACATGGCCTTATTTGATTGGATGATAGAAGGATGTGGACAGACAGGTGGCAGGGATAGGTCTTCTAAGTGCTTAGGAACTAAGGTTGAGGTCACGGCCCTTGGTTGTGTTAGCGCTTGAAATTTCACCTCAGGCTGAGAAAGGTAAACCTCAAGGCTACATCAAACCATTTAGCCTCGTAGCTAGCCCTACGGGGCAGGAGAAGGCTCTCTCCGGTCAATCTCGGCAGATCTTCAATGGGATGAGATGACCAACAAGGTAACACTGATATTAGGCTAGTAAACTGATTAAAAAGGTTGATTTGGGGTTTTTTGGGTTTTTGGTGGCAAATTGAGGGGATGGCAATTTTGGGTGCGGGGATTGGACACAGTTTCTGCAGGGGGTTCCTTGGGGCGAGGTAGGAGACAGTGTTGATGCCTTTGATTGAGGTGAGTGGATGGAAAAGACCGGTGAGGAGCTAAGGAGAGCAAATAATACTTTGAATTCTCCTTAAACAGTAGAAAACATAGAAATTAAACAAATTTAAAAGCAGAGCATGGCAAGCATGAATTCTTACTTTAACACTTCATTTGTTTAATGTGCAGCAGTAAAGGAAAGGAAATGATTCACATAAACACACTTACAATAACATTGAGAAACACACCATCAACACATGAGTCCACAAGAATCCCAAAGAGGACTGCAAAACCCTGGTCTTCCTTAGCCAAAAATTGCAGAGATACAGTGAAATAATACAATGATAGCTTCTCCCTCAAGAGTCCAACCATGAAAATGAGCAAGAAAATACATAATATAGATGATCTAACCTCTTTCCCTGACTCCATGGGTCGAGCTCACTATCCTAGGAGCTGTTTCAACCACTTCTAAACTAAGCACTACAAACTAGGCAGTCAAAACAACTTGCCTCTATAAACTTGGAAACCAATTCATACATTTAATTTTTACCATTTTCATAAATGAATCTTCTAGAAGAGTTACAAAAGGGTAAAAGTGTCTAAAAAGTGTCACAATTACATCAAAGAGGACCATCATTAACCTCAAAAAGTCAAACTGAGTCAAATCTACGTTTTCTGGGCTGTACAGTGCATTTCTGGACAAATCTGCCTGATGGGTCGCGCCCCCCTGCCTGACGGGTCGCGCCCCTTTGGAGCTCTGTTTGGGGTACTTGTAGGTGGCCAACTTGAGCAAAAGTGGGCTTGTTGGAAAGGTATGTGAGTCTAATTTCCAACCCAACTAGAATTTTTGAATTTGGAGTTCATTTGACCTGTCAAAAACCAATTATCCCAAGACAGCTTTCTGTAGTTCAAAAAAGTGGCAGAAAGTCAAATTTTGCATGTATTTTGACCTTCTGGAGGCCCAAAACTCCATAAAAACTCAAGTCCATCCATGGGCATATGTAACTTTGCATGAAAAATCAGGAAATGCTGAGTTTTTGTGAAAAGGAGTTGCCCTGATGAAGGGTCGCGCCGGCGGTGAGACCCGTTAAAGAGCCAAAACCTGTAAATTACCAAAAAATGCCAAAATTACCCAAAATTCTCAAAAAATTTTGGGATTTGAGCTGTGGCTAGGCTATTGAGTGCCATGATCTTTGAGTGAAGCCTCAGCCAAGATACGAAGGGGATTTGACCTCTTTCTCCGTTTTAGAGCCTCTGTCAACCGCCTTTGAAACATTTTCATTTTGGCCTTGCACACATGCATTCTTGACCAGTAATGGTTTTTCATGTTCCTCAGCAATATCTTCTCTTGGTTGGCCTTAGCCAACAGCCTCTCCAAGTGTGCGTTCTCCTGGATAAGCATAGACTCTCGGTCAGCAGGCAATGGGTCACCGGGTCTTCTACGGTTCAAGGTTCGGTCACTACGAATCCTCCATAGCTCATCAAGTGCTTTATCCTCCTCCAACTGTTTGTTGCGCTGCTCCAGGTAGGTGATGGTCCATTGGGCACCCTCAAATCTCCTCTGCAAAGCATCATTTTCAGCTCTGAGATGCTGAGTGATCTCCTTTGCCTCTCGGCTAGGAGAACTGGCCTCAAGATCAATCGCCTCAGTGTCTGGAACTCCTGATGGACCCTCATGAATCATGGGCTATTTGCCCCTCTGTGCTGCCTGTGATGGTGAAGGAAACGAGGCCCCTTCCACCTGATGTGGAGATAACACTCGCTGAGCTGAAGATGAAGGCGAGACCCCTTCCACCTGCTGTGGAGATAGTACTCGCCTGACTGCTGCAAATAAGGCCCTTGGACCTTTCTAATAGGTGACCAGAGGTGAGGAGCTGACATGTCTAGTGACAGGGATGTGATGCCGATGTGATGGTCCTCTCTCCTCGTGAACAACCTCAGGATGTGGCTGTGATGGCGCTGTGAAAAACTCACGAGAGATGAACTCCTCCCATGAGATGCCCTGCTGAGTCAACTGATGCAATACTACTAGCTGAATCAAACCATAATGGTGAAGACTTCTGTACTGCTGTGCCGGGGTCTTCCTCTGCAACATGGGCACCATCCTCTGAATGTTCTGAAAGAAGAAAACCGGGATGTTCATCATCCTCACTCGGGTGAAGTGCATCAAAAGGTGAATGTGATATAAGTACACCTGTGAAAATCTGCCCTCACAGGTAAAATAGTGCATAATAAGCCTCATGATGGGAGCATACTCGCTCCGGAGAAACCTGAATGGAAAAACACCCGCCAAATGTCTCATGAATGGTGGCCGAACATAAGGCTCAAAGTGAACAGTATCTAGCATCTTGCGCTTATTCCACACCTCACCAACATTAGGTATCCCTGTAGCATGTGAGATCACCTCGGGTGTCAATGTAAAGTTCACCCCTGCAAGATTGACATGTCCATCATGGAGGTGTAAAACAAAAAGGCGGGCCAACTCTCTGTGGTGCTGAATCCGAGAAATCCTCTCACAGAATTCATAACAAGACATGTACTGAAAACAAGTGACTGCCATAGGACAGGCCTGTAACTCTGCTAAAGAAGTGGGCTCCTCTCGCTTATGATGTCCACCCTTACCACCCTTACGAGGCCTCCTCTGTACCTCAACCTCTGCAGATGATGAATGGTCATCACTTTGCTCGTAAGTTTCGGTTTTTGACATAGTTTAGGAGCAAAGTGGACAAACTGTATTGCTGTCTCTGCCTGTAAAAAGTGCTGAATTCTATGTTGTTTCAAGGGGAAAAAGACATGAGGGAAATGTTAGGGGAGGGACCTTTTTACAAGGAATTGGGAATATATAAATATAACAGGGAATTTTTAAGGGAAATGTTGCAAACCATTATGCATATAGGAGTACATATTTAAAATCAGGGATATTGGGAAATCATTTGCAAAAATCACTGCATATGGGAAAAACATGTATGAAAGTGAACATATGGGGATATGAAAACATGCAACATTAATAGGGGAAGATAGGGAAACATATGCACAAAACTGCTGACATATTCACCAACATTTTCTATTGTTTACACATGCATATGGTAGAGGGAGATTAGGGTTTTGAATGCTTTGGGAGAGGGGTAGGGTTTACACTTTTAGTTATTAGGGAGAAGGGAGGGTTTGCATTTGATTTATAAAATAGCATGGGAGAAAAATAGGCATACATACAAGTGTGAGTGGAAAGGGGAAGGAGGGAAACAATTACAAAGGGAAAACACCTTGAAACAACACAAACCCTAGCACATTTTACCCATTAACATTGCAGTCATATGAAGAGGTTTCACTTGCACAATTTCGATCATTAAAACATGTTTCATGATATCCACCAATCATAACCAGCAACCATTTCAAGTTTAGAACACCTACCTCAAACGAATTTATGGCTTGGAGAGTGTTTGAGCAAGTTTAAAATCGATTTGCAGGGAGACAGCTCGACGGGTCCCGCACCACGCCCAACGGGTCGCGCACCTCTGACGGGTCGCGCCCGTTGTATTTTTACACTGTGGAAGACCCTCTGACGGGTCGCGCGCACCTGGCCTGACGGGTCGCGCACCAGTCCAATGCCCGAACTCGCTCTGTATTCGCTCCTTTCTCTCAATCACTCTCTCAAACCTCTCTTGCAAGCGTCTAGGATGCACAATGAGAGTGATAGGAGGGAATTTGGGGTTTTTATAAGTTTCATTTGAAAAAATTTCATTCACAAACCCACTTTCTAATGTTTTCTCTTTGACACTTTATAACACTGACTTTTTGGTTTCTTTTGTCCTGAATTTGACTCATTGAGTGCTTTGACTTGATTCTTTTTGCAGGTAGATCATCTGAGGGATCTTGGCAAGGGGACCAGGGTTGCATTTTGTTCGCTGAAGACTTTTGAAATTTCATCACTTATTTACAAAAAACTTGGAAAATGACCTTGGCTTTAAAAACAGAGTTTTTAAATCCAAGGTGAAGATTAGCTGTACCAGATAAGAAATCTTGAAGAAACACTTTTACAATCATCCCTCTGGCTTGCTAAATACTCATTGACTTTTCAGACACATGACCTTGTAAACATATTTGACCAAAACCCTAGACCTAGGAAATTGACCTCAAGACAAGATAAGACAAGCTTGAAAGAGCTTAATGACTGAAATGACATGAACCAGCAATGCCAAGAGGGGTACAACACACTAGCTCCTCCATCAGGGTTATGGCATGCCTAACGGGATGCAAAAATTGACACTGACGAGACACCTACATATGCAAATGCAAAGAGTTTTGATCGCTGATGGAGGGCTTAAGACCGACTCTAACATTGGCTCCAATGGGGATGGTAGCTCCTTGGAGGTACCAAGAACCTTAGACCTCTGGGAGAGCAGACCAGTGCTTTATTAACATTGGGCAATGGAGTCAACTTTTGAACGGAGAACACAAAACCTTTGACACATTTATTGAATGAAAACTTGACTAAAAAGTGACTGAAACTTTACTGAAACTTGACTCAAACTGACTCGATGACAAATTGAAATGATGGAAAAACTTGACTCTAACAAACTAACTCAAGACCTGAACTTAAAATTTAAAACTTGATGGCAGTACATAACCGCCTATGTTTTTTACAAGACAACCTACCATCAAACTATATCAAAATGCCAATGCAACCAATCAAGCAGATGCCTTCTTGATTGATTCTCCCAATCAGATCTCATGATCAACAATAGATACTGGTAACTGGGCATCCAAAAACATAGCTGACCATGATCTCCTTCATCACTGAATACTGCAATAATCACCTTCACTGTTGACTGCAACAGGGCTGCCATTGGATCTTGAAAAACATGAAGATTTGTCACTGCCACCTCCTGCTGAAAGAAAAAGGTGTCTTTTGCTTCAAATTCTGATCTGCTTTCATCATGTGCTTCAGTAAAAGTATGCTCATGGGCTTCAAAAAACTCTGAACAAATGGAAGAGCAGATCTCTTCTTGGAAAAGCATTTCAGCACATGAAACATATGAAGAATCTGAAAGGCAATCCTGTATGCTTTGTTCTTCTGTAGTTTGACAATATGGTGGGTCATCTTCAAATGATATGACAGCCGGATTATCATCTTCGTGGAGGAAAACATTATCTATTTGCTGATCTACGAGACAGTCATCTTTTTCAACAAAGGAAGAAGTTTTCCCAACACTTTCTTGACTATGTGTGCACTGCAAATCTGTTGTAGCTTGGGCTGTAACAAGACCTTTCAAGAGCTGATCTATCTCCTCTTCAGACAAAGGAGATAATGCCTTTTGTTTTCTTCTGCTTACACAGTAATTATCTCCATATGATAGGGCACTCAGACTATCATTTATTACTGAATTATTGAAAGGAGATTCATCACTTACTTGCACAAAGATCTCACCTTGTTGTTCATGAACTGACTGAATGACCTCCTCATGAAGATTCGGTTCTAATGACAGACTAGCAGCACGACTGAGAACATTTGAATCCATACCGCTGTCTATGATCTCAACAACAAAATTCTCCTTTTCAGGATTCAGCACAAGGTTTTCTTGGTCATCATGATCTGAATGTAGTTCTGAAGTAGCTGTCCTAACATTATCACATTCTGCAATCTGGTCTTCTTCTCTGGGCAGATCTGAAACAAGCTCTTCTCTTTCATCATCTTCCACTATATGACCATCTTCAGCTTGCTGATCTTGACAAGTATCCTCTAAGATTTTTGTGTGCTGTTGAAATGGATTCTCATACAGAGCCTCCATGATCTCAACATCCATGAAATTATCATCTTCATAAAACTTCTCAAGGCTTTCAATAAAACTATATGCATGCTGGCAACAGTCTTGAACCAAATTTAATGATGGATAAGATGCTTGATATCTTTCAATAAACAAAGCATGAAAGTCCTTTAAATAGTAAATACAAGCAGGTGGCAAACTTTCATACCATGATTGGGCTTTTCCTTCCAGAGTAGCCAGGAATATCTTCATCAAGCAATCTTCAGGAAAATCCACCTTCAACTTGCGAATATGCATATGAAATCTAACTAGATGAAGAGCAGCATCCTTCTTACCATCATCATTAAATATAGGCAGATTCCTTGACCAATTTACCTTTGGAATTTTATTTGGAAAACCGGGGATGTGATCTCGGCTCAAGGGAGCGTATCTTCTTGCAATCCGATCCATCTTGAAAATCTCAAAGCTACTGATCTTCCTGCAGTGAAGTCACCATGAAGCATTGGTCTCTGGAGTTTTCAGTGAAGGAGTCGCCAGTGAACGATTTCAGCCTTGTCAGTGTCTGATCGTTGTCCACTATCAACAATCAGATCTGAACTTGATACATGTACTGGGGAGAAGTGTTGTATTCACAAGCTCACGGAGATTGACTGAAGCAGCGTTTATCTACTTCCGCTAATGCAAAGTAAAAGCGTTTCGAAGGCTACCTGGCATAACTTCAGGCTCCGTCTAAGACTTATGAAATAAACACATCAGTCAGCAAACAATTTGTTTGTTCTCCCTAGTATGGTCGCCAGTATGTTAGCGCTTGAAATTTCACCTCAGGCTGAGAAAGGTAAACCTCAAGGCTACATCAAACCATTTAGCCTCGTAGCTAGCCCTACGAGGCAGGAGAAGGCTCTCTCCGGTCAATCTCGACAGATCTTCAATGGGATGAGATGACCAACAAGGTAACACTGATATTAGGCTAGTAAACTGATTAAAAAGGTTGATTTGGGGTTTTTTGGGTTTTTGGTGGCAAATTGAGGGGATGGCAATTTTGGGTGCGGGGATTGGACACAGTTTCTACAGGGGGTTCCTTGGGGCGAGGTAGGAGACAGTGTTGATGCCTTTGATTGAGGTGAGTGGATGGAAAAGACCAGTGAGGAGCTAAGGAGAGCAAATAATACTTTGAATTATCCTTAAACAATAGAAAACATAGAAATTAAACAAATTTAAAAGCAGAGCATGGCAAGCATGAATTCTTACTTTAACACTTCATTTGTTTAATGTGCAGCAGTAAAGGAAAGGAAATGATTCACATAAACACACTTACAAGAACATTGAGAAACACACCATCAACACATGAGTCCACAAGAATCCCAAAGAGGACTGCAAAACCCTGGTCTTCCTTAGCCAAAAATTGCAGAGATACAGTGAAATAATACAATGATAGCTTCTCCCTCAAGAGTCCAACCATGAAAATGAGCAAGAAAGTACATAATATAGATGATCTAACCTCTTTCCCTGCCTCCATGGGTCGAGCTCACTATCCTAGGAGCTGTTTCAACCACTTCTAAACTAAGCACTACAAACTAGGCAGTCAAAACAACTTGCCTCTATAAACTTGGAAACCAATTCATACATTTAATTTTTACCCTTTTCATAAATGAATCTTCTAGAAGAGTTACAAAAGGGTAAAAGTGTCTAAAAAGTGTCACAATTACATCAAAGAGGACCATCATTAACCTCAAAAATTCAAACTGAGTCAAATCTGCGTTTTCTGGGCTGTACAGTGCAATTCTGGACAAATCTGCCTGACGGGTCGCACCCCCCTGCCTGACGGGTCGCGCCCCTTTGGAGATCGGTTTGGGGTACTTGCAGGTGGCAAAATTGAGCAAAAGTGGTCTTGTTGGAAAGGTCTATGAGTCTACTTTCCAACCCAACTAGAATTTTTGAATTTGGAGTTCATTTGCCCTGTCAAAAACCAATTCTCCCAAGACAGCTTTCTGTAGTTCAAAAAAGTGGCAGAAAGTCAAATTTTGCATGTATTTTGACCTTCTAGAGGCCCAAAACTCCATAAAAACTCAAGTCCATCCATGGGCATATGTAACTTTGCATGAAAAATCAGGAAATGCTGAGTTTTTGTGAAAAGGAGTTGCCCTGATGAAGGGTCGCGCCGGCGGTGAGACCCGTTAAAGAGCCAAAACCTGTAAATTACCAAAAAATGCCAAAATTACCCAAAATTCTCAAAAAAATTTGGGATTTGAGCTGTGGCTAGGCTATTGAGTGCCATGATCTTTGAGTGAAGCCTCAGCCAAGATACGAAGGGGATTTGGCCTCTTTCTCCGTTTTAGAGCCTCGGTCAACCGCCTTTGAAACATTTTCATTTTGGCCTTGCACACATGCATTCTTGCCCAGTAATGGTTTTTCATGTTCCTCAGCAATATCTTCTATTGGTTGGCCTTAGCCAACAGCCTCTCCAAGTGTGCGTTCTCTTGGATGAGCATAGACTCTCGGTCAGCAGGCAATGGGTCACCGGGTCTTCTACGGTTCAAGGTTCGGTCACTACGAATCCTCCATAGCTCATCAAGTGCTTTCTCCTCCTCCAACTGTTTGTTGCGCTGCTCCAGGTAGGTGATGGTCCATTGGGCACCCTCAAATCTCCTCTGTAAAGCATCATTTTCAGCTCTGAGATGCTGAATGATCTCCTTTGCCTCTCAGCTAGGAGAACTGGCCTCAAGATCAATCACCTCAGTTTCTGGAACTCCTGATGGACCCTCATGAATCATGGGCTGTTTGCCCCTCTGTGCTGCCTGTGCTGGTGAAGGAAACAAGGCCCATTCCACCTGATGTGGAGATAACACTCGCTGAGCTGAAGATGAAGGTGAGACCCCTTCCACCTGCTGTGGAGATAGTACTCGCCTGACTGCTGCAAATAAGGCCCTTGGGCCTTTCTGATAGGTGACCAGAGGTGAGGAGCTGACATGTCTAGTGACAGGGATGTGATGCCGGTGTGATGGTCCTCTCTCCTCGTGAACAACCTCAGGATGTGGCTGTGATGGCGCTGTGAAAAACTCACGAGAGATGAACTCCTCCCATGAGATGCCCTGCTGAGTCAACTGATGCAATACTACTAGCTGAATCAAACCATAATGGTGAAGGCTCCTGTACTGTTGTGCCGGGGTCTTCCTCTGCAACATGGGCACCATCCTCTGAATGTTCTGAAAGAAGAAAACCGGGATGTTCATCATCCTCACTCGGGTGAAGTGCATCAAAAGGCGAATGTGATATGAGTACACCTGTGAAAATCGGCCCTCACAGGTAAAATAGTGCATAATAAGCCTCATGATGGGAGCATACTTGCTCCGGAGAAACCTGAATGGAAAAACACCTGCCAAATGTCTCATGAATGGTGCCCGGACATAAGGCTCAAAGTGAACAGTATCTAGCATCTTGCGCTTATTCCACACCTCACCAACATTAGGTATCCCTGTAGCATGTGAGATCACCGTGGGTGTCAATGTAAAGTTCACCCCTGCAAGATTGACATGTCCATCATGGAGGTGTAAAACAAAAAGGCGGGCCAACTCTCTGTGGTGCTGAATCCGAGAAATCCTCTCACAGAACTTATAACAAGACATGTACTGAAAACAAGTGACTGCCATAGGACAGGCCTATAACTCTGCTAAAGAAGTGGGCTCCTCTCGCTTATGATGTCCACCCTTACCACCCTTACGAGGCCTCCTCTGTACCTCAACCTCTGCAATTGATGAATGGTCATCACTTTGCTCATAAGTTTCGGTTTCTGACATAGTTTAGGAGTAAAGTGGACAAACTGTACTGCTGTCTCTGCCTGTAAAAAGTGTTGAATTCTATGCTGTTTCAAGGGGAAAAAGACATGAGGGAAATGTTAGGGGAGGGACCTTTTTACAAGGAATTGGGAATATATAAATATAACCGGGAATTTTTAAGGGAAATGTTGCAAACCATTATGCATATAGGAGTACATATTTAAAATCAGGGATATTGGGAAATCATTTGCAAAAATCACTGCATATGGGAAAAACATGTATGAAAGTGAACATATGGGGATATGAAAACATGCAGCATTAATAGGGGAAGATAGGGAAACATATGCACAAAACTGCTGACATATTCACCAACATTTTCTATTGTTTACACATGCATATGGTAGAGGGAGATTAGGGTTTTGAATGCTTTGGGATAGGGGTAGGGTTTACACTTTTAGTTATTAGGGAGAAGGGAGGGTTTGCATTTGATTTATAAAATAGCATGGGAGAAAAATAGGCATACATACAAGTGTGAGTGGAAAGGGGAAGGAGGGAAACAATTACAAAGGGCAAACACCTTGAAACAACACAAACCCTAGCACATTTTACCCATTAACATTGCAGTCATATGAAGAGGGTTCACTTGCACAATTTCGATCATTAAAACATGTTTCATGATATCCACCAATCATAACCAGCAACCATTTCAAGTTTAGAACACCTACCTCAAACGAATTTATGGCTTGGAGAGCGTTTGAGCAAGTTTAAAATCGATTTGCAGGGAGACAGCTCGACGGGTCGCGCACCACGCCCAACGGGTCGCGCATCTCTGACGGGTCGCGCCCGTTGTATTTTTACACTGTGGAAGGCCCTCTGACGGGTCACGCGCACCTAACGGGTCGCGCACCTGGCCTGACGGGTCGCGCACCAGTCCAATGCCCGAACTCGCTCTGTATTCGCTCCTTTCTCTCAATCACTCTCTCAAACCTCTCTTGCAAGCGTCTAGGATGCACAATGAGAGTGATAGGAGGGAATTTGGGGTTTTTATAAGTTTCATTTGAAAAAATTTCACTCACAAACCCACTTTCTAATGTTTTCTCTTTGACACTTTATAACACTGACTTTTTGGTTTCTTTTGTCCTGAATTTGACTCATTGAGTGCTTTGACTTGATTCTTTTTGCAGGTAGATCATCTGAGGGATCTTGGCAAGGGGACCAGGGTTGCATTTTGTTCGCTGAAGACTTTTGAAATTTCATCACTTATTTACAAAAAACTTGGAAAATGACCTTGGCTTTAAAAACAGAGTTTTTAAATCCAAGGTGAAGATTAGCTGTACAAGATAAGAAATCTTGAAGAAACACTTTTACAATCATCCCTCTGGCTTGCTAAATACTCATTGACTTTTCAGACACATGACCTTGTAAACATATTTGACCAAAACCCTAGACCTAGGAAATTGACCTCAAGACAAGATAAGACAAGCTTGAAAGAGCTTAATGACTGAAATGACCTGAACCAGCAATGCCAAGAGGGGTACAACACACCAGCTCCTCCATCAGGGTTATGGCATGCCTAACGGGATGCAAAAATTGACACTGATGAGACACCTACATATGCAAATGCAAAGAGTTTTGATCGCTGATGGAGGGCTTAAGACTGACTCTAACAGGTTGTATGGGCGAAGGGGCCAACCTACAGTTTCATGGGCTAATTCGATGGTGAATGGAGAAAGATGACATAGTTTTTGGCAGAGTTTGAGATATTTCGTTGTTTGCAAAATTTAGTGATGGGTTTAGCCACAACTAAGTGACACTTGGTGAATTTGGTGGAAAATGTTATAATTAGCATAATATTTGGAATTTTTCCAAATTTAATATCCAAATAAAGTTGGAAAATCACAGTTAAAACCTAAAAACTCATCGATTGCCTGAAATAAACATCATAACTTAGAGATTAAGTTTCAAAACAACATGAGATATAGAAATTGAGTTGCACACATGCATAACTCATGTTTAAACATGATGAACATCAAGAAAACAAGAGAACACTTGAAGAAATTATGACAAGAGGTGAACTTAATGAAAGTTATAAATGTAAAATTAAGAAGTTTAACTTAGTTTGAATTAGTGATTCGTATCAAAACAACAAATCAGTGATTAAAAATAGTTCAACCACATTGAGAAGACCAATTAACAGAATATTCACACAATAATAGAAAAAGGATAACTAAAATGCAAAGAAGCTAAATTTAAAATGAAAAATTCTTTATACGTATAATCGATTGAGCAAGATTAGTGCATGAATTAAGAAGTGTGAAGTGTATTGTGAGAATTTGGATGGATTGATGTTGTAGGAGTGGATGGTGGATTTACAAGTAATCAAAGATTGCTAAAGGTGGTTGTGTTGAAGGTTTGATGTGAAGAAAAAATTAACTATTTATGTATGTATTTGGCCTTCTTGATTTGAGCATGAAAAATGTTTGAAAGATGAATCAATGAGGTCAAACAAGTTGTATCTTACACACCAAGGGTTGTAGCTCCTTCCAGTTGTTGTTGGTAAAAATTATGGGGTTTTTGTTGGCATTATGAGACAAGTGTTGTGCTTGATGGAAAATCACACAGATGATAAATTATAGTGCAGCAAAGTTATTTTCAAGTTCACGCACTTTCATGCAGAGAAAAGTTTCTTTCATATGGTGAAAAGTTCACGCACTTTCATGAAGATAAAAGTTTCTTTCATGTAGAGAAAAGTTCACGCACTTTCATGCAGAGAAAAGTTTCTTTCATGTAGAGAAAATTTCACGCACTTTCATGCAGAGAAAAGTTTCTTTCATATAGAGAAAAGTTCACGCACTTTCATGCAGAGAAAAGTTCCCTTCATGCAAGAGAAAAGTTCACGCACTTTCATGGTTGGTTCATGGTATTAGTTCAACAGTTTTTGATCCTATGGTTTTGGTCCGTGGTATTGCATCCAAAAGTGTTGATCACAAGTATTGGGTCCGTGGTATTGTGTTATTATGGTTTTGGACCATGGTATTGTGAAATTCCTAAGGCTATAAAAGAGGAAGGAGATCATTTGGCAAGGCATCTTCTGATTAATTGAACATCTGATAAAGTGCTAGATCTGGAATACGGTGTTTGGGTTATGGTGCAGATCTAGATCTGAATAAGGCGGATCTACTGATGGGTCGAGATCTCCTTTGTGCATGATCAGATCTGTAGATCTGATAGTCTGTGGCATATTTGAAGTCTGAAAAACTCTATAACCGCAGGACCGTAGGTGCGACACGTTTCAGGTGTGGAGATCCGCAGGCTAGTGAAGGAGAAAGCGCGGAGATCCACAGGTAGATCAAGGAAAAGGTGCGGAGGTTCGCAGGTCAGAGATCGGTGTAGGTGCAGAGGATCACAGGCTAGAGATGGGTGCAATGCGTAAGTACGCAGGCAACCCACAGCCGTAGGTGCAGATGCCCGCTAAGAAGAAGACTGCGTAGCTGCAGACACTCGCAGGTCAGAAGCCTATTCAGGTGCGGATACCCGCGGATCAATAGATGGTGCAAGGGCGGATACCCGCAGGTTTCCATTGAAGAAGCTGCTTACTTTTCTTAAAATATGTTTTAGCTGCTTCTGTTGTTTACTGAAGAGTTCTGGGTTTTGAGGTGATGTCTGGTTACTGGTATTATGTTCGTATAACAGCATTCTGAGAAGTGATTGATTGAATGATTATGTTTAGCTTCAGTATTGATGGATGAATGGATCAGGTTCATAATGACTTATCCTTATATGATCTGATGGACTAGATCTGATTGCTGACACACATATTATCCTTGTATATGTATTGATCTGGTGATTGGGTGATTCAAAAGATTGATTGATTATGTGCTTCAATGATATTTATGAGTCCAGTATGAAAATTGGATGAAATGTGGCCTTTCAGATTATGTGTTGTGCTTCAGGAGTATCCAGCATGAAAATGTATGAAACGTGGTACCTGGAGGAGAGAAGATTGTAGGCCGGCGCCTACGTACTAGTATCTTAGCTAGTACAAGAGCTAAGGGGGTGGTAGCTCCCTTCCAGTAGCAGTTGAAAACTTTGGAGCATTGTAGCATGTAGCAGCGTGCGTACTAGTAAATGGATCGGCTAGTACAAGAACTATGGGGGTTGTAGCTCTCTGCAGGTAGAAGCCTGCGTACTGGTATAAGATTGCACCAGTACAGAAATATTGTAAAAGGATTTTATTATTAAGAAGAATATTGAGATGACTTGCAGCAATTGGTTTTCTCCCACATTGGGTTTCCACCTTATATCATGGTGTTCACGTGTGTGGCTTACGTGTGATGATCTGTTCTATTTTACTGCACCTGTTTACTGTTAATATGGTTGATAATTTTCTAATGCACTCATTAAAGATCAACTAACTGAATCATAAGAAGTTGTGGAAGTAGCATATATGAATTTGAATATGGAAATGAAAAAGTTTTATTGATGTGATAATACTGATTCACCCCCCCCCCCTCTCAGTATTATTTACAACAATTGGTATCAGAGCCGGTCCTTTTGTAGAAGCTTGATCGCTTGAAGGAGATCCGTGGAACAATGGGAAAGAAGCTTAAGAAGAAAGCGCCTAAGCAGAAGAAGACATCTCAGAAGAACTATGATAGTGGGAGAATCGATTGGGGATTATGTGGAAGAATCACTTCAGATTCAGAATCATTTCAGAATGAAGATGAACTATCAGGTATGAATGTGTTATCCTCTGATGTTCTAGCTATCTATCCATTTGGAAAAGATGAAAGTGATAACGAAACCACTGAATTTTCTCTTATGGGTGAGCAAGAAAGATATCAAATAGAGGCAGAATTCAAAAGGCTTACAGACAAAATTAGAGATCAACAAGATCTATTGAACAAAAGGGAATGTGCCTTCAAGGAAGAAGCTACCAAACTAAAGGCTCAACTAGAGGAAGGAAACAAGGTAAGGAAGTTATTCAAGGACAAATATCAAAATTTGCAGGATGAAGTAACATCTCTAAGAGATGAAGTCAGTGAGAAGAGCACAACAATCAAGAAACTCAGAGATAGATCCAGTTACTATGAAAGTCTTGAAGCTACGATCCTCTTGCTGAAGGAAGATCTTGAAGAATCAAAGAAGCAGAATAACGAACTTCTCCAAGCTCATGAAAAACAAGAAAATGAAGTCCTCAATCTAAGACATCAGTTGGAAGAAGAAAGAAAAGTTGAAGAAAACATGAAGAAGTAGCATCGTGAAAAGGAAGAGCATCTTCAGGTTGAGGTAACCATTCTAAAGGATAAATTAGAAGAAAAAGATAAGATCTTACGATTTCAAGATAGTACTAAGATTTTGGATGATATTTTTAGTAGTCAAAGGTCTCCTGCTATCAAAATTGGTCTTGGTTTTCATGAATCTATTGAAGGTTAATCTAGTTCACAAAGTAAGACAAGGGACTTGACTGCAAAATCTGAAATGCTCAGTAAGGAGATGAAAGGTCAATCTCATCATCAACCAAGGAAAGAAATTCTTCAAAGAAAATCTTTTACTCCTCCTATGAATAATGTTGAATGTTATGTATGTCATAATCTTGGACATGTTGCAGCCAGATGTAGAAGAAGAAGGTTTCAAGACCATCATGCAGAAAGATCATGACATTCAAGGTACTTTAATGGATATTGCTTTGCTTGCAATATGTTTGGTCATAGAGCTGTTGATTGCTATAGAAGAAATATGAGACATGTAAGATATTACACATGTAACAAGCTTGGACATATAGCTAAGGAATGCAGGAACAAAGTATGGGCACCATACCAAAAGGAGAAAACATCATCATCACACTTGAAGATGTGGAAGAAGAAAGAAGTATAGTCAGAAAGAGGCAGCACAGCACAACATACAGACATAACAGAATCGGAGGGAGCTGGAAATGTAAAACTTCAGTGTCCTAAATCTCATACGCAAGTTTCCTAAAGAGAAGTCACATATATACGCGAGTTGGTTACGGCATAGTCGCGTATATGATTAAAGGTAGTAGGGACAGGTTTAGGAAAAGGATCAGTTATGATTCGGTTTATTATTTGCGCTGTTTGATAATGGCTATAATTTGCTGATGATGTGTGGAAATTGACTTGATGGATAGAAGTGTTTTGTTTCTAAATTGATAATGATGATGTCTTGATACTTCTTGCTGATATGCATGATCAGATCTGACAGTAAACAAGATGGCACAGGTTTAGGGGGAGCATATGCTTTTAATGCATTGTTGGCATTATGGTTAATAGTCCTTGATGATGATGCTTATATGGATAAATGATTCATCTTGATATGATATGGTTATGAGTTGTTCAGATGATTCTTGGGGTTACATAGTTGATATTTATATCAGATTTGTGGTTGATTCTCTAATGGTGCCTACATGGTGATCTTCATAAGGATAAGGAGAAGTACATAGCTTGAATTCACATCTTCTTTACTTGATGATGAGTCACTCATATGCTGTTGTTTTCATATGCATAAAGATCATATATTACAGTTATGATGCAGGATTCCTATTGTTCTTGGCACATATATGGATGAGGATAGTTGGCTGGATACATGGATGATTATTCAAAGCTGCATTATTGGAGACATGATGATGATGAGTTCTTACCTATATGATGATAGGTTGTTTCGTACATATGTTGATTGATGCAGATTTTCCCAATTGATGATACTTGGTTCATGCAGATATGGATGGCTATGGTGTTTCTCACATATGATAGAATGATTCTGTATATACGGAATTATGTTCAAAAGGATGAGTTGATACGGACATACCTTGATGATTCATGCACTAATACAAGTTGCTGGTCTAGTTGCTATTGACAGATGCTATGGAGCAGATCATACAATGTTGTTGCTGATGTTTATCATGATCTTATTTAGGTGTTGGTCTCTGTTATAAATGTCATGAATATCATTCAATGTAAAGGTCATATCAAGACTCATGATGTAATAGTGTGTCTCTATCTATTGTAGTCATTTGATGAGATCTCTTCAGGTCATGTAATGGCCTATGTTGGTTTCCCCACTATGCCTGGGATGAATGATGTTATTCTCTTATGTTATCATATGTAAACTTTTGGTATATCACCATTGTGATGGGAGATAGATGTATGTATGAGTCTTTGGTGATAGGAAGGTCATTTATGATGTATAGAGTCATTTTCTTCTTGTAGAACATCTTTTTACAGACCTTGCTTACAGTCAGGGGGAGCATGAACAACATATTTCAGCAGATCAGAGATTTCAGCATGTTCTCAGAAAGAGCATGGACAGATTGGTGCACCATGGCATATACAAAGGGGGAGCTCATTTAGAGATTTTAGCAGGTACTCAGGGGGAGTATGGACAGCAAAGGAAGAGAATATCTTGGTCCGCCCTTTGCCCTTGATGTCAAAGGGGGAGAGTGATTTGGTATTGTTGCCATCAAGTCCAAAGGGGGAGATTGTTGACATTATGATGCATGTGTTGTACTTGATGGCAACCAACTCGTAGAAGATCAACTCACTTATATATATCTAGATGAATCTACGGAAGAGATATCAGATGTGACAGAGTGCAAGGGATATCGGGCAACTCAAAGGGATCAGATGACAGTTCTCAGGTTAGCTTTGCCATCAAGTCCAAAGGGGGAGATTGTTGGCATTATGAGACAAGTGTTGTCCTTGATGGAAAATCACACAGATGATAAATTATAGTGCAACAAAGTTATTTTCAAGTTCACGCACTTTCATGCAGAGAAAAGTTTCTTTCATATGGTGAAAAGTTCACGCACTTTCATGAAGATAAAAGTTTCTTTCATGTAGAGAAAAGTTCACGCACTTTCATGCAGAGAAAAGTTTCTTTCATGTAGAGAAAAGTTCATGCACTTTCATGCAGAGAAAAGTTTCTTTCATATAGAGAAAAGTTCACGCACTTTCATGCAGAGAAAAGTTCCCTTCATGCAAGAGAAAATTTCACGCACTTTCATGGTTGATTCATGGTATTAG
The DNA here is from genome assembly GCA_031772625.1 of Pinus tabuliformis. Lineage (NCBI taxonomy): Eukaryota > Viridiplantae > Streptophyta > Pinopsida > Pinales > Pinaceae > Pinus > Pinus tabuliformis. The sequence continues at coordinate 693,272,783 of CM062820.1, forward strand.
TCCGACAGTTTTTGATCCTATGGTTTTGGTCCATGGTATTTCATCCAAAAGTGTTGATCCCAAGTATTGGGTCTGTGGTATTGTGTTATTATGGTTTTGGACCATGGTATTGTGAAAGGCCTAAGGCTATAAAAGAGGAAGGAGATCATTTGGCAAGGCATCTTCTGATTACTTGAACATCTGATAAAGTGCTAGATCTGGAATACGGTGTTTGGGTTATGGTGCAGATCTAGATCTGAATAAGGCATATCTACTGATGGGTTGAGATATCCTTTGTGCATGATCAGATCTGTAGATCTGATAGTCTGTGGCATATTTGAAGTCTGAAAAACTCTATAACTGCAGGACAGCAGGTGCGACACGTTTCAGGTGCAGAGATCCGCAGGCCAGTGAAGGAGAAATCACGGAGATCCACAGGTAGATCAAGGAAAAGGTGCAAAGGTTCGCAGGTCAGAGATCAGTGTAGGTGCAGAGGATCGCAGGCCAGAGATGGGTGCAGTGCGTAAGTACGCAGGCAACCCGTAGCCGTAGGTGCGGATGCCCGCCGAGAAGAAGACTGTACAGCTACAGACACTCGCAGGTCAGAAGCCTATTCAGGTGTGGATACCCGCGGATCAATAGATGGTGCAGGAGTGGATACCCACAGGTTTCCATTGAAGAAGCTGTGTACTTTTCTTAAAATATGTTTTAGCTGCTTCTGTTGTTTACTGAAGAGTTCTGGGTTTTGAAGTGATGTCTGGTTACTGGTATTATGTTTGTATAATAGCATTCTGAGAAGTGATTGATTGAATGATTATGTTTAGCTTCAGTATTGATGGATGAATGGATCAGGTTCATAATGACTTATCGTTATATGATATGATGGACTAGATCTGATTGCTGACACACATATTATTCTTGTATATGTATTGATCTGGTGATTGGGTGATTCAAAAGATTGATTGATTATGTGCTTCAATGATATTTATGGATCCAGTATGAAAATTGGATGAAACGTGGCCTTTCAGATTATGTGTTGTGCTTCAGGAGTATCCAGTATGAAAATGTATGAAACGTGGTACCCGGAGGAGAGAAGATTGTAGGCCGACACCTACATACTAGTATCTTAGCTAGTACAAGAGCTAAGGGGGTGGTAGCTCCCTTCCAGTAGCAGTTGAAAACTTTGGAGCATTGTAGCAGGTAGCAGCCTCCATACTAGTAAATGGATTGGCTAGTACAAGAACTATGGGGGTTGTAGCTCTCTGCAGGTAGAAGCCTGCGTACTGGTATAAGACTGCACCAGTACAGAAATATTGTAAAAGGATTTTCTTATTAAGAAGAAGATTGAGATGACTTGCAGCAGGTGGTTTTCTCCCACATTAGGTTTCCACCTTATATCATGGTGTTCATGTGTGTGGCTTATGTGTGATGATCTGTTCTATTTTACTGCACCTGTTTACTGTTAATATGGTTGATAATGTTCTAATGCACTCATTAAGGATCAACTAACTTAATCATAAGAAGTTGTGGAAGTAGCATATATGAATCTGAATATGGAAATGAAAAAGCTTTATTGATGTGATAATACTGATTCACCCCCCCCCCCTCTCAGTATTATTTCCAACAGTTTTATGTCCTTCCAATAGTTTTTGATAAATGTTAAAGGGTTGAAGCTCCTTTCAGTAGAAGTTAATAAACTCATGGGTTGTATCTCCTTTCAGTGGTAGTTGATAAATCAGGGAATAGTTTCTTCCTGCTGGTTGTAGCCAGAGAACTTTGAATAGAAAGTTGTAGCTTTCCTTGTGAAGATATTAAAGAAATCATTTGAAGAATCTATGTGGACTATTTGTGCTAGTTATGTTGATTATTTCCATGCTCATATGAATTAATCATTGAAGTATTTATTGGTGTCCTGATATCATTGCAAGTGAAAGAAAGTTTTTAAAATTCCTACAATATTGATTCACCCCATCTCCCAGTATTGTCCTAGTTTCTATCAATTGGTATAAGTAGTATGGTGATAAAAAAAAAATAATAACTTCAAACTTGGTGGAGAAGCTGGTTGAAGGGAAACATTAAATCTCAGGCAGGTAGTTGGGTAGATCTGCTACCATGCCTCCCCACCAACACATCGGTGAAAATGAGTGGGGGAAAGCACACTCAAGGTTTAATAATAGGGGGGGTCAACTATTGGTGGTAATAATCATACAATTGATATTGAGATCAACCACAAAGGTTAATAGCATACCACCCCCCCCCCCACCCCGCCCCATCTTAACCACCAATCCAATCAGGGGTGGTTGGCAACCCAACAACAAGTTTTCTCCAACACTTGATGGACTTGTGATGTGACACCCAACGAGCATATGACATACTGTGTAGAATGTGTCAGGGGCCTGACGAACACATGGAATTATTTGATTGGAAAACAGAGGGATGTGGACACATAGGTGGCAGGAACAAGTCAGGTAACTGCTCAGGAACTAAGGCCGAGGTCGTGGCCCTTAGTTGTATGGGCGAAGGGGCCAACCTATAGGTATGAAAATTTTATGAAAGATGAATCACTGAGTTCAAGCAAGTTGTAGCTTGCATATCATGAGTTGTATCTCCTTCTAGTTGTTAGTAAATATTTAGCAGTTGTAGCTCCTTCCACTAGCTACTAGTAAATTTTCAAGGGTTGAACATCCTTTTAGTAGAATTTGATAAAATCAGGGGTTGTAGCTCCTTCTAGTGGTAATTGATAAATCAGGGAGTAGTTTCTTCCTATTGGTTGTAGCCGTAGAACTTTGTAATATTAAGTTGTAGCTTGCCTTATGAAGATATTGAAGAAATAATTTAAAGAATTTATATGTATTATTTATGCCAATATTTTTATTCTTTCCATGCTCATCTGAATTAATTGTTGAAGTATTTCTTGGTGTCCTAATATCATTGCAAGTGAAATAAAGTTTTTAAAACTCCTACAATATTGATTCACCCCCTCTCTTAGTATTTTCCTAGTTTCTAACACATATGTATATAACTCAACTTCAAGTAATGTTTAAATAATTTCAAAGTGATGAGCGTAATAAGACATATGGGATAAGGAAGAAAAACTCAAGTTTTATGTCATGTCGGCTAAAGAAGAATAATTTAGGTTTTATGCCAACAAATGGCTACAAAACATGTCAAAGGCATATGCATTTATAGCGAAGGTATGCATTTACCATTGAGAAGGTGTCAGGATTAATCCATACTACGTAAACATGCAATCCCATGGATTTGGCATGCATTTTCGTAAATACCTTGTTTTCATGTATTTTCATGAGGTCAACATCCAATTACCAACACAAAGCATGCTTTTTCTTCCTAGGGTGTGTATTTTTCATCATGCCCTAGTTTCATGCATTTTTATATATGCATTTTTTTCTTTTTGCATTTTTATGCATTTTTTTACATTTACAAGGTATTTTTTTATAAGGCATGCCATACAAACATCATCATCTCATAATGGATTACCTTTCATTTTTCAACATCCTTCCAATGAATATTATTCATATGGATAAGGAAGAATCAATTACAATTTATGTCATTATAGGTTTGCAACTTACATCAAGGCATACACTTTTATAGTTCAAGCTTGTATTTATCCTTAAAAATGTGAACATATTATTCCCTAACATGTACACAAACCATTTCATGCATTCATCAAGCATTTTCACTTGAGGGCATGCATTTTTCCTTAACACGTTATGTATTTTCATGAATGCCCTCTTTTCCTGGAATTTCATAAGGACGATGTGCATAATTAATCTAAACATGTGAATTTTAACTAACATTAGAATTATACAAATTATCATGAAAATATTGACACAAGGTAGTGCATTAGTCACTCTAGGACATCCATTTTACAACATGTCCTACTTTCATTCCCAAAACACATAATTTCCATTTTGAGCATGCATTTTTTTTCTTAAGGAATACGTATCTCATATCAATGCGTGTAGTACTTAATATCCTATATATCCTTAATCTCATCATACAAAATTCACCATTTGGAGTGCATTTCTTTTACACTGATGCATTTTAAGAAGGAAAACTTAAGAATATTCCCTCTTTATTCTACAATGCAAATTTTGATGTTTTTGCAAAACAAAGGGTTTTAACTTTTCATTTGCACAAGAAAATGTATATTTATATGTACACATTTTATACAACCCTCTAACTCATGATATTTCTTCTAGGTATACAAAATGAAATATCAATTGTCCTTGTGGATTCACAAAGAGATTTTTCTTACGTCCAAACGTTCAACCTCAACTTTCTCAACATTAGGAAAAAACATTAAAAATTAACAAAATTTTGATAATCACTTAGGAATTTCCAACAGTACGAGTGACTTTATCTGTATCATAAAACTCTTTGCCAAAATCACTTTAATTCACCAATATCAAGCAAGTGAGTTCAATGTGTTTTGTCTTAAACTTTTTCAAACAAAACACTTATCCAAACTTATCCAAAGCTTAATAAGCTTATAATATTTTGGAAAATTTACTTGAAAAATTGATTTTTGACTAGTGAAAAAACTAATTTATGAATTAAAAATTTCATTGCAGAAAATTAATATACACTTGCATGAAAGGGAAATCAACTATAAAGGAAATAAACATGCATACATAAATAAACACACCAAATAAATGATATATTACCAAACTATACAATGATATGATCTAATGGAGTGAGCTCTACCTCCAAGAATAGGGCACTGAATTGAAGCTACAATTTCATAACTCAAGCCAACTCACACACCACCATAAAAACTACAATTTGAGTTGGAGAAATATCTCATGAAATTTATTTTCGATGTCATGAATATTTGGATTATGTGTTAGAAGGATCCTCCCTTTGAAATGGATATGAAACTCTCTTTTATCATGATCTTGCTTGAAACTAATATTTAAGTGTAAATCCACTTGAGGATAGGATATTATCAAGTGGCTACAAGAATGCATAAATAGTTTCAAGATTTATGATAACTCCCAACTAATTGTTAAATTTGAAATTTGCCATGCGGGTTACAATAACTTTCTCATAATATGGTCAAAAATAGCTATTATGGTCTTCAAATCCCTATATCCATTATATATACATGGGATACCTTTAAATCTTTAATAAAATTAAATATTCACACTTGGGCACATAGAAATATACCTTCCAATAAATGCACCATGAAATACTTGTTGTATTATCTTCCCCAAGTGGCTACATGATTGGTGGTGGTCAATATCCTCCTCCATGGAATCTTAGATCTGCAATACATGATCTACAAATTCTCTACACCATTAACTCAAATTTATTCAGCCTCGTAGCTTGTGGACCCATTCTTATAACAACTTATTCACACATGAGAAATTACCTCAAAAGTAAATACATAATACACTAATTCTCCCTAATGTTAATCACAATTAATTGAGATATTAAGAAATGTAATTGGAAATTCCACCCAAACTAAATATGTTGCATGTTGTCATGCATCCCTCTACCAAGCTATAAAGAGATATGTTAAATGATTCATTCTCTAAATTTCCAAGATTGGTTGGAAATACCCTTCCAAATTCCCTTTCCATCCAAATAAAAATTATGATGATATAATACATCAATTTCATACCCAATAACATCTTGAAGTCCCTTCAAATAATGGTTGATCCAGTTTTAAAAAATGTTAACACACATATTGTCATTATGTTAGCAAGGCATGCTTGATTCATCTAATATTTTCTCAACCCATAGTCATATAGAATTTTTAATAAGTCTTGTATGGTTTCACAAGTGATGATAATGATTCTCTTATTGTCTCCAATTTCCATGATGGAGTTATTAAAATTGTCGTGTATCCAACTAGCACCGTGATGTATTGTATAGGAAATTTTACGTCAAGGCCATACTTTAGACAATCAACAATAATATTTCGGAAGTGATATAAACTTACATCCAATAGAACATATCTCTAATTTTGTTTCTTTAAATGATCATCAATATTGTGCTCCTCCATGTCTCTAGGTGCAAGTTTTCCTCTAACATAATATTCTACCATGAACCTTTGCATGGCTTGACTATAAAGAATACCACCATCCTCATGAATGTATTTTCTCATGTATAAGGTTTCATTGCTAGACCTTCATCAACTAATGTAGTTAGATTAGTCCAATTTTAAAAAAAAACATCTATTAGATGTGCCACCAATTCTAGAGGCCTGGAAAAGAAAACGAAGTTGTTGCAAAATGGTTATCATCCCTTAGCCACTGATACACCCACGTATAAAAACACTACATTCTTCTCCAAGCAAATTTTAGAGTTGAGACAATTTCTCAAAGAATAGTTATCAAGGCATTGGTGACCTCATGTACACAAGTGTGTGAGGCATAGGATAGTGAAAAACAAGTTACAAGGATATGCTAACTCCATGGATATTTTTGTAATGATATCTATGATGTGAAATTATGATCCAGTACCTCAAAACAAGTCAAAATTTTTGAAAATAACATAATATACATCCTTTAAATAATCAATCAAAGGGTGTTATGAAATCTAGATTATATGAAGTGTAGGCCATAAGAATAAGATGAAGAATGATGACCATTTCGATGATATAGATGTAGGCTATAGGAAGAGGTGTACTCTTTTTCAAAACATAAATATTGGAAAAAACTTGATCCCTTCTATATTGTCAAATCTCAAGTTTTAAAACAATCCAAAATACATTGGAAGGATGTGAAGACTATTGTTGTAGATCTCTAAAGTAATACTAAGAATAGAAACATACTACAAAATTGATAGCACATTTTTAAATACTTGAAGATGAATAAAGTGTGATATACAAGAATAGTGGCATGAAAGTAGAAAAATCTATGATTGGTTGATAGTCATAGGCTATTGGAGATATTTTCTCGACAATACTAAAACTAGAAAGGTAGCTTGGCATTATAAGTGAGTCAAGTAACCTTACTGGGTGGGTTAGGAGTGGGTGTAATAGGAAGCTATAGAGGTATTAAAGAGGAAATAAGTGGGGTGAAGTTTTGATGTAATAGTAGTGGTTAAATATAATATATTCAATTTAAATATCAACTACATAAAGAAAGGAAGATTCATAAACTTCAGTAGGGAATTATCTATGAGCTGGGAAAGATGCATGGGCATACCATGCCGCTTTAAGTCTTCATGAAGGAACCTCATAAAAAATTGGGGCTTGAATTATATAGCACTGAACTTCAATTGATTTTCATATAAATTCTTCATTCATATTGTACTCTCTCCACATTTTTTTTGGAATGTCCTTTTGTTGAAAGTTAGCAAGTAGAACAATTTTGCAACAAGTTCTTAGGAACTTGATCTCCAAACATAGTTCAATCAAGGAATTAGTTTTACATGGTAGCACACATGTTTACATATGCTAATGACATTCTCATTTCATGAAAATTTTCCTTCAAACATCACTTGTTCATGGGCTGACCTCCATGATCCTTCTTTGACCTACATAAAATACTAGCATTTTTTCTGCAATACAAAGTGAGATCATGGAGGAAAAGAGATATGAGGACTATGTTTCTCCAATAAAACATTAATTTTTTTTTCAAATAATGCACATAAAAGATATCTCTTAAAGGAATCGTTAAATATATCATTGTTATCTGCTAAGTAATAGTGGCCAACCGAGACTACCCAAAAATATTGCAATGAAAAAATATCCATATTATGTCTGACTAAAGTAATTAAAAAGGATTTTTAAATGGATATATAGATATATCTCTATTATAAATAAGTTATATTGATTTGAAATTATATATCCAAATTTTTGAGAAGCAGGGTGCAAAGCATAATTGTTTTAGATTTCCAACCTAGACTAATTGTCACGGTTTTTGGCATAGATTTTCCATTTCAAGATTTCATGATTCCAATTGATTCTAGTTTAAATTGATTCATAAGCATCATTGATAGAAATAGGATTTTAATTTAATTTTAAATGACATGGAAAACTTTCTAAGAAATAGGTTGTATGAAAGAGCTAATTTTGATTTCCATCTTAGACCAACAATTACATTTTTTTGCATAACTTTTTCATATGTTAATTAATTTAATTAATAAAAACTAGATATGAAAGTATATTCATATGGTTATCTCCAATATAAATCGGTTTTAAGAAAATGAATAATTTAAATGTCAAATATGCCAGTGAACAACCTAGGAAATATAATTTCAACAATACAAATTTAGGATATGAAGTTAGTATTTAGGGCATAGATTTCTCATATAATATGAAATTAATGATTATAGTGAGATTTTAAACTATATTCATAGGATAATATGCCATAGAAACATGTTTGAAATATTTATCCCTTTGGTCTTCCAAAACTAGATTGTCCCAACTCTATTCTCAATTAGGTCACTGCCATAAGAATTTGATCAACAAATTGTTTTTTCAAAATGATGATATGAGTTTGTGTGGATTTTTGTAGGTTTGTGTTTTCTATTTAAATCATCCACATAATAAAAAATTTAAATACCCAATTCCAAAAATTTTCAGTATGACACTCACGAAATTCCAAAACAACACCTATATGTATTCTATAAAAACTTGCTATGGAATTAAAAAATGACATATCTCTTAAGCCATGATATGACTATGTTGAATTTTTGTAGACATGTTTTCAATTTGATTCTCTCCTGTATAAGAAATATAATTAACCAAATCATAATTTACAAGATATTAACAAAGTATTATAGGACATTTATTATGTGCATGCCAAAAACTTCAAGAATTGCGATTTGTAAATCTCATGAAAGGTCTTCCAAGTTTCATGAATTTAACAATGAGAAACATGCTTCCTTGAAAATGATTATTATTGTCCTTGATGGAGTTGTATGAGGCATCAATTGAAAACTTTGTTTCCTTCATTTTCCTTTTTTTTGTAGTGCTTCTTGAAATGACTTGTCCTTGACTCTTCCCATGGTGAAATCCTCATGCACTAACACCATATTCTTCTTACCATGCTCCTACAAAGATATTATTACAACCATCATGGCTATTATTGCACCATAAAGAAAAGGAAACAAATTCTTGACTTAATGCATATTGTTGGAAGGGATAGTGGACTTGATCGACTATCCTAATTAAGTCAATGTAAAAGAATATATTGTAAGTCGATTGACTCTCTAGTTGACTCGAATGTCAAAGACAATCAAGTAAAGTTAGTTTTGAATCCTTCCTCAGTCACTCTTCAATATTCCTTCTCTCTTCCTAGAATCCTAGTTGTTAACTTTCATCCCATTGGTTTACCTAGTTCAAGTATCATAACCAATGTTTATGGTGCTAGTATTCCTGCTAAGAAAAAATTTTCCTTCAAAACCTCCAAAGAAACTCAAAGCTTATAGGAAAAAAATTATGGATTATAGGTGGGGATTTTAACATGATAAAAAATCCCAATGAAAAGAAAGGTGGGATTCATAGACTTGATGAAGAAAGCCCCCTCTTTCTGGAATATATTAGTAACTCCATACTTACATATTTGATCACACACAAACATATTTTATCACACACAACAACTTATACACCTGGAACAATAAGCAAGGAGGAAATTATCAAATAACTTCAAGATTGATAGATTCATAAAAGAAAAGTCTCTCTATATTTCAGGCATATATTTTTAGGCTTTTATTCTCCCTTGCCATGGTTTAAATCATTGGCCCATAGAACCCTCTATGGACTAGATTGGTAGTCCCGGGAAAAAACCCTTCAAATCAGGAATTTTTTGTTATAAAATCCTAATTTTCTCTCCAATCAAGAAAAATGGTGGAAGGAATCAGATCACTTCCATGGGACCTTTATGTATCACTTCCAACAACAGTTAAAATATCTCAAAATAAATATCAAGAACTAGAATATTGAATATTTTAGTAACTTCCGCAAAGAAAAACTAAAGCTAGAATAAGAGATGACCACCATCCAACAAGAAATAATATCAAATGGAATATTTGAGGAATTGGAACATCAAGAATCAATCAATCACCTCTAGGTGGAGGAAATATTGAAGCAAGAGGAAATCATGTTGATATAAAAATCCCAAGTACAGAGTCTTAAGGAGGGAGACAAAAATAGTAAGTATTCCACATATCCATCATAAACCATAGGAAAGTAATATAATATCAAGAACCAAAACACCCAATCAACAAAACGTGGAAATCCATGATGAAATAACCTAGGAACACATGAATAATTTCCAAGTCACAGTAACATAAATGGTTATGGAAAAAAGGCCTTCTATCAGGAAAATAAAAGAGCACATTCCCAAACTTGTAACAAGGGAACAAAATGATCTCCTTTTGAAGGAAATCACAATGTAGAAAGTGGGACAAATTATTATGGAAATGCCTAAACACAAGTCCCCAAGTCCCAATGACTTTACCAATGATTTCTATTACTCTTGTTGGAATATTCTCGAGTATGATGTTTTGCAAGTAGTAGAAGACTCTCGATGCCCCTCTATATTAACAGCCTATGATGCTACCTTTATACCTATTATTCGTAAAATATCTCATGTTGATTTTCATTTATATTTTAGGCCTCTTTCCCTATTTAATGTTATCTATAAAATTTTCTCCAAAGTTATTGCAAACTGACAAATACCCATTCTCCCCTCACTTATCCCTCATGATCAAACTAGTTATGTGGAAGCCAAACAAATTATGGACAACGTAATACTAGTCCATGAACACATTCACTTTCTTAATTCAAATAAGTCTCAAGATATGCTCATCAAACTTGATCTGTCAAAATCATTTGAGAAATTGAGCTAGAAATTAATTTTCACATGCTCATTGATTTTTGGTTTGCAGCAGATGCATTCAATGTGTTATTGCACTAATTTCCAAAACTTTCTTCTCCATCCTAGTTAATGGGTATCCCTCTCCCACTTTTTTTCCCTTCAAGGGATATTAGGTACGAAGGCACATTTCCCCTTACATATTTTTACTTATGGCTAGAGGGTTGAGAAGATCAATCAACTCAAACCTAAAACTTGGCTAGCTAAAATGTCTTCCTCTTGGTCCCCATGATATCTCTTCTTCACACCAATAGTTTGTGGAAGATATTCTTCTCTTGGGAATCCCTATTATCAACAAAGTCACTACTCTTTAAAACACCCTTCAAGACTTATTTGATGTTTCTGGAACCTCCATTAACATGAAAAAATACCAAATCTTGTTTTTTAATACCCCACTACTTGTCCAAATTCACTCCCATTTACTTAGTTTTTAAAGGATCTCTTTTCGATCCAAATAAATGGGAATCCCTTTAACTAACAATCCTCTTAGACAAAATGTATGGGATAATATTCTTCTTAAATTTGAAGCTAAAATTTCCTATTGGAATTTCAAATCACTCAATCAGTTACTTGGTCTTACTGAAATTTGTACTTCAATCCCTTGCCACCTATCTTCTCTTAGTAATGGCTTCCCCTAAATTCATCCTAAATAAGATTACAAGTATTCAACACAACGTCCTCTAGGGGGGGCACCAAAAGATACCAAAAATGTGCTTTAGTTTCATGGGAGAAAATATGTTGTTTATAAAAAGGAGGCCTTCGTCCCCGCGATCTAGGCATACTCAACAAATCCTTAAGGGCTAAAACTTGGTGAAGATGGATTAAAAACCTAGAGGTTTTATGCACAAAATTTTGTAAATGTAAGTATGCCCCCAATACCCAGGAATCTCAGATGATCAAAATGAGGAAAACATCAATGGTTCTCATATATGGAATGTTGCTTGGAGAAACAAACATATTGTTCATGAGAATACATTTTGGGAAATTAGAAGAAAAAACAATGCACTATTTTTGGATGACTCGAGGCACCAATGGAAAAAATTAGCTCATAATTAACAACTCCACCCACCTATGGGTTCCCTCATCTCCATGGGCCAAATATTAGTTGAATATTACTAGGAACCACCCCTCTGCACTTTCCAATGATATTAATCGACATCATGTGAGGAATGGATTGAGCCTCCCTCTCAAAATGAAGCACAATTATCAAGCAAGAATTAGAAAAAATAATAATTGTGGTTCAAGAGGGAAATGATATTCTTCGTTGGGTTTATCATCCTTCAGGAAATTAAACCTCTCTAAATCCTGAAATCTTCTAACAAGGAACAATGATGGGGATGATCAAGGAAAATGACATAAAATATGGAATATCAAACAATGACCAAAATCACTCTTTTTTGTGGCTTCTATTATGGAGCAAACCTTTGGCATAGGACAAGCTTCAAAGTCGTGGTTTTCGGGGACCCTTAATATTCCTTCATCTATTTTCCCAATTTAGAAATTATCAATCATCCTGTCAACAATTTCATAAAAATAAATTAAAGAAGAAGAAGAGGCGTAGGAGGAGGAGAAAAAAACCACCTTTATGCTATAAGAAAAATTAAAAGAAAAACACTTTTTTTTCCTTAAAAATTCATGGGAAAAAAAATAATTATTATTTTTTGAATTAAAATATGTTTTCCCCACTGGGGATAAGGAGCACGAGTACATCAGAGGGGAGTGGGCAGGTGGTACAATGCTTATCCTCAAGCGAGACAAATAATGAGACATGCCACATAATGAAATGAAGGGTGACAACCACAACAAGTGGTGCCATCTACTCAGAACAATAAAAAAGGAGGTAGTTGGTTATAGAGCCCACCTCTTCAATGCCTTACATTGCATTTGGTTCGTTCATATGGGATGTTGGTTGAGTGGTTTTACTAAGACAAATTGTGCATGGGTTATACACTTGTGGATGCCCATGGGCTTGGACAAATTGTTTTTTAGAGGAGATGATTGGGAGTGGTTTGCACAAAATGATAGTTGTGCTCAAGCACTGCGAGAGGGGTGTGGAATTCGTGAGAGCCCAGTCGGGGGCATTTGTTGAGAGCTTATGAGGAGGATATGTAGCTTCAGACCCCTCAAGTTTTGGATACACAACTTTCTCTAGACCAAAGTTGTTGTGCCAGTTTGATAATTCTAATAGGAGGTGACTCCCATCCTTATTTTGATTGCTCTCAGATATATGCGTTGTATTACAATTGGGCCACCCCAATTGGTTCCCCCTTAAGCGAGGCTAGTGATTTAAGCCAAAGCTACATCTCAGAATGCTAGGGTACCCAATTCAAGTTCCTACCTTGTTAGAAAGTCCCAATGGAGGGTTCACCCATGGACAATTTGATAAATCTGGTTAACATTTGGTTCATAAACCAATTTTGTGCATTTTACAGTGATTGGGTGGTCATGGTCCCTTTCATGGACGAGGTCAATAGGTAGGGTCGAAGGGACTGGGGCCTTCCCTTGAGCCATCCTTTAACTTTCTTTCTATTATCTCCTCTTTCCCTAAGCTTATTTTTTCCTTAAGCTTCTCATTTAGGCTTCCCTTTGTAGGTTCCCTTGTCTCTTATTCATTTTGTTGATCAAGTAATTTTAGTAGGCCCATATACATTAACTTACATTAAATTATATATATATATTGTCTTGAGGAATAAAAAACAAGGATAGGCTTGTACTCTCATGACACAAGGTCGAATATGACTGCTACCACTATACCTGTAGGTGAACCCATACATGCCCCCATGCACAGTCTACACGGTAAATCAAAGGATTTGAACCTCAAACCTCAAATTTGCACAACGTTTACAAATATGGTGATCACCAATCGAACTACACCCCTTGGGGCATTTATAAGTATTAATTTATACATCTTATTATACTTTTAATTAATATACTATATTGGCATTTTAAAAGTCATTAACATACCAATTTCTCTATACATTGTATATTAATTTTTAAAAGTTCACTATTGTTTATATAATACATTGATTAAGGGTAATTATATTAATTAATATATTATATTATACTTTTAACATTTATAACATTATATTAATGTTCCTACACAGTATATTATTTCTCAAAAGTTCCCTATTAATATTATAATACATTGATTAATATTTTTACATTTATGAAACAATATACTATTAATCATAATTATAATAAAAAATTAATATGTATTTTTTTATTATTACACCATGTCACATGTGTAGTGGTACTTGATCTCAATATGCTACTACCTATTACGTAATACATGATTCTCTGGGAGCTTTGCACAACTTTGATTATCAAAGTGTATCATCGTTGGTTCCAAATCTTGGTAGAAAATCCCGCAAACAACTTCAGAGCCATACAACTTCGGTGCAAACTTCATTGGCTACAGTGTACTCTACTTTAGTAGTGTTGAGAGAAATCAACCTCTACTTTTTGTTCATCCATGATGTCATAGTAGATCCAAAACTAAAGTATACTCTTGAGGTTATCTTCCTATCTTCAACATTTCTTGCCCAATCAAAATTTGTATATCCTTGAAGTTGTACATCCTTGTTTGCAACAAATATCAAGCCATAATTCATTATTCCACACAAATATATCAAAATTTGTTTTGTTGCATTCCAATGCTCATAATAATATCATAGGTGCATTATTCACAACCTTAAAGTAAAGGTTTGGATCAACATCACTCTTGGTAAATCCCAGACTCGTCAAATAGTTGTTAATATGAGCATACCCAACTCTTGGATCTTGCTTGAGTCCATACAAGGCCTTATTCAACCTAAAAATATGAGATTCATTTCGAAATACCTCAAAGCCTTGTGGTTTCTCTATGTACACCTCTTCCTCAATCACACCATTGAGGAATGTAGTCTTCACGTCCATCTGGTGAAATTTTCATCCCAACAAAGCAACAAGAGAAATAATGATTCTAATAGAGGTGTACCTGATAAATGGAGTAACAACCTCACCATAGTCTTCTCCCTCTTTATGAGAGAATCCACTATACACAAACCATGCCTTGTATCTATCAATACTACAATTTGCAACATGCTTAATCTTGTATATCCACTTGGAAGTCACTACTAACTTCCCTTCAGGTCTCGGTACAATCTCCAAGACATCATTTTTCTTGATCGATTGGTACTCTTCATTCATCGCTTCCTTCCACACTTGTTGGCTAGTTGATTCCTCATATGTGGAAGGTTCTTATCAATAAGTTTTTTCATGAGAGCTACATAGCTAGAGAACCTATTAGGTTTCTTCACCTCTCTAGACGTGCCATCAGGAGTTGCATGTCCTTCTACCTCTTCCAATTTGAATCTAAGCCATGTTTGTCTCTTCTTGATCTTTGGAACTATGACTGGTTCTGATGCATCTTGAGGCCCTTCTAGCCTTCCAATATATTTTGTAGAACTCTAATTCTCCTCCCTTTAGGCCTCATGCTTCACTTCATCCAAGGAATCCATGGAGATTTCCTTATACTTCCAATATACCACTTTCTCATAGAAGGTGACATCTTGTCTAACCTAAATTCTTCATTTCTCTAGAATGTATATTATGTAGGCCTTCGATGATTTGTTCTATCCAAAAAATATGCCTTTCTTTCATGAAGTCTCAAGCTTTTTCCTCTTATCCTTAGGAACATGAATATACACAAGACAACCAAAGATCATCATGTGACAAACCTATTACTTCCTTTTAGAGAATTCTTCTTCAAGAGTCATACCTTCCAAAAATTTATGAGGACTTATATTTTGAATGTACACATCTGTTTGCAATTCTTCCCCTCATAAGAACAACGATAAGTCCAAATCATGCATCATGTCCATGACAGATTCTTTAATGGCCCATTCTTTCGTTCTACTACAACATTTTGTTGTGGATTATAGGGGAAAATTAGCTCCCTCTTAATCCTCCTAGCTTGCTTGCAAAAATAAACAAGCTCCTTTGAGGTGTATTCTCCTCCATTGTCAGATCTCAATATCTTGATCTTCTCGCCTATCAAGTTTTCCACTTCATCTTTGAAATCCTGTAACTTGTCGAATACTTCATCCTTAGTCTTCAAGAGATATATCCCTCTCTTATAGGAGAAGTCATAAATAAATGTCATATAGTAAAACGAACCACCATGGGATTTCATAGGCATAAGACCACATACATTGGAGTGAATCAAGTCCAAAGCTTCCTTAGATCTATTATCACTATTTGTAAATGGTTTTTTGATGTTCTTCCCAAGAGAACAACCTTTGCATACACCATCATTATTTATTTTTAGTTCAGGAACCCTTGACACTATTTGACTAACCTCAAGAAATTCTCTAAAATTAAGATTTACATACCTTCTATACCATAAATCACTTGGATTTATTTCTTCATGTACTAGTGCTTGATTTGGTTGATCTACAAGTCTATAAAATCTTCCATCATGAATCCCAATAAGCCTAGCATCATCTATACTAGATCCCAAGTACTTTGCCATCGATAAAAGAAACTCTAGTATCTCATTTAACTTCTAAAAATGAAACAAAAAAAATAATTTTTTTCAAACAAATTACATAGAGAACATTTTTTAGATGTACATTGTTACCAAATTCCATCTCTATAGATGTCTTTCCAACTGTTTTGACTGCATAGTTGTTATTGTCTCCCAGTTCAACCCTTTGAGACAACTTCTTTTCTATCATGCTTGAAAGATTCACAAGATCTTTGGTAATATGCCTTGATGATCCACTAACTACCAATCACATGTCATCATCATCTACAAGGGAACATGTCAAAGCAAAATAGTAAAATAAATCCTTATCACCATTGGCCTTCTTTGGTTTTTCATCTCCAACATTTGCTACAGAAGCATGTTATTTTCATTTTATCTTCTTTGATTATCCATGTTAGGACAATAACTCTTGTAATTTTTACTTTTTAGATAGCCATAACATTGGATCTTTGAAAATTGTTTCTTCTTCTTAAAGGAATAAGATCCATTTCGCGAATTTTTGTATTAAGGTCTAAACTTCTTCTTTCCCTTGTTCTTGAAATGAACTTAAAGGGCTTGAAATTATTCATCTTGATGATCTCTATTCATAATTCCTAATTCACCTTTAGCACATGATGTCCATAATTTTTAAAATGTAGGAGTTTCATTCCAACTGCTTATACCTACTGCAAAATCATCCCATGATCTAGGAATATCATTCAATGTTGTAATCACTAGTTCATGATCAGGAATGGATTGTCGAATTGCTTAGATTTGATATCTTATTTGGGAAATACTTTCAAAGTAAGAAACCAAAGTGTTTTCATTAGTAATCCTTGTAATATTTCAAAGTTCATTCTTTAAGCTCGTTGATTGTCCAATGTTCTTGATAGTGTAGATATTCATTAGGGCATTGTACATCTTCTTTGACGTACAAGTTTTACAATGTGGGTTACCAAACGATCCCTAAAGGAGTCCAATATGATTCTCATAGCATTGATGTTATCCTCCTTGAAATTTTCTTTTCATCCATCATCTTCTAGTTCAAGAACCTTTCCTTTCACAATGTCCAAAACCTTATTCTAGGAAAGAAGAATATATATTCTAACTTTACAAGCTCCGAAATTAGATGCTCCCTCTAACTTATTTTCAACCTATAATAAGAAATTGAATAAAGCTCTCTAGGGTTTTGTCAAGGTGATCTCAATGTTCCCTTCTTCCTTCACCAAAGCTTTGATACCATGTCAATTTTCTTAGAGAAATTAGGGTTAGTACAATATTTCTAAAATTATGATAATTAATTTTGATGTAGATCTCCTTTTAACTTATTCCAATACATCATTCAGAAATTAAACTTTATAAATTCAACCATAAAGAACAATGGAACATTAGAGATAACCACACACAAAAGAAGACAATATTTACCCTGGGAAAACCCACAAGGAGGAAAAACCCAACAATATTTTTCAATAGAGAAATTTATCTTGTTCAATGAGAGACACCTAGACTTATGGTTAAACCTGGTCTTCTCCTCAAATTCAAGTCACCCAATCTAATCCTACACTTCACTCTACCTGTCTGATCCATAATTTTGACCCTCCTGCAATAGCCAATTTCCCTAGAAATTTTGAGCCTACAACAATTGCCTCAGTAACCCAGAAATTTCATCCCCCTGCAAAAATTTCCCCAGAAGAAAGAGAACCATAGAGAGAGAGACGTGCAAGTTTCAAGAGAGATTAAAAAAGATATGTTTCAGCGTCCTTCTTTATCCTACCTTGTCCTTCTTGTCTTTTTCTTTCTTGCTTAAAAATTGTCTTGTGTGAGAGAATGTGAATGCCCAAATGGAGAAGGTTGGGTTACCTTTATATAGTAGTATGTCTAGGTTGAATTGACATGTCTCTTGGCCAAAGCTAACTTGACTTGGAGGGAAGTCGACATGTCACTTTTAAAGCAAAAATTTATATTTCAAAAATTCAAATTTTCATCTTTAAAAAGTCGCAATGGGACTTTGAGTCAAAATAAAATTTCCTTTTACTCAAGAATTTATAAATATGTTTTACAATGATAATTAATTACATGAAGGATCCAAATGTGCATTATGAAGACCAACCATAATTACAAATTCAATAGGTCCCAACGAGTTTACCATTGATTTCTATCAGGCTTGCTGGAAAATTCTCAAGTATGATATTTTGCAAGTAGTATAAGACTCTCAAAATTCCTCCTTTATATTAACAACCCTTGATACTACATTTATATCTCTTATACCTAAAAAATCTCGTGTTGATTCTCCTTCATATTTTTAGGCCTATTGGCAAAAAATCCATTCTCCCCTCATTTATCTCTCCTGAGAAAATTGCTTACGTGGAAGCCAGACAAATTATGGACAACATAATATTAGTCCATGAACAAATTCACTTGCTTGATTCCAATAAGTCTCAAGGTATGCTCATCAACCTTGATATGTCAAAATCATTTGACAAATTGAGCTGGAAATTTACTTTTACATGCTAATTTCTTTTGGGTTTGTAGAAAGATGTATTCGTTGGGTTCCTGCCCTCATTTCCAAAAGTTTCCTCTCCATCCTAGTTAATGGGTCTCCTTCTCCCACTTTTTTCTCTTTGAGATATTAGGTAGGGATACCCTGTTTCCCCTTACATATTTATGCTCATGGCTGAAGGGATAGGAATATCTATCAACTCATCCCTACAACTTGGCCAACTAAATGGTCTTCATCTTGGTTCACAAGATATAATTTCTTCACACTAACAATTTATGGAAGATACTCTTCTCTTGGGAATCCATTTAAATAGAAATCCTCTCAGACAAAATATATGGGAAAATATTCTTCTTAAATTTGAAGCTAAACTTTCTTGTTGGTCTTTCAGATCACTCAATCGGTTGCTTGATATTGCTCAAATATGTAATTCAATCCCTCACTACCTATCTTCTCTTAGCAATGGATTTCCCTAAATCCATCACAAATTCCTCTAAGGAGGGCAGGCACCAAAAGAGACTGAAAATGGGCTTTAATTGCATGGGACAAAATTTGTTGTTTAGAAAAATAAGGAGGCCTTAGTCATGGTGATCCATATATACTCAATAGAGCCCTAAGTGCTAAAAATTGGTGGAGATGGATTAAAAACCCATAGGATTTATGGAGGAAAATGTGGAAATGTAAGTATCCCCCTGATACCTAGGAATATCAGGTCATTAGAATAATGGAAAACATCAGCGGTTCTCATATCTAGAATGTTGCTTATAGAAACAAGCATCTTGTCCAAGAGCATAACTTTTGGGAAATTAAAACCGGGAACAATGCACTATTTTGGGATGGCTCGTGGCATCAATGGCCAAATTTAACTCAAAATGAACAACTCCACCCAACTAAGGACTCCCTCGTCTCCAAGGGCCAAATATTAGTTGCACATTATTGGGAACCATCCCCCTGCACTTGTTAATGGTACAATTGGACATCATGTAAGGAATGGGTTGAGCCTCCCTCTTAAAATGAAAGCATAATTATCAAGCAAGAATTAGCAAACAAAATAATAGTGGTTAAAGAGGGAAATGATATTATTTTTTGGGTTTATTGTCTTTCATGCAATTTTAACTTCTCTAAACCATGAAATATTCTCACAAGAAACAAATATTAGGACGATATAGGAAAATGGTATAAAATATGAAATCTCAAACACTAACCCAAAATCACTTTTTTTTTTGGATTCTATTATGGAGCAAACCTTTGACATGGGAAATGCTTCAAAGTCATGGTTTTCAGGGCCCCTTAATATTCCTTCTTTGTCTCTCCAATTTAGAAAATGTCAATCCTCTTCTCAATAGTTATAGCTTCTCTACTTCTATCTGGGACCATCTTACTATGCTCTTTTGACAAACTAACATAATAAAAATTAATGTCCTCTCCACTCTACAATTATGATGTGAATCCCCTTTTACTAATCCCATTGTCAATAGAGCATGGAAACTAATCCTAGGATTCATCCTATGGGATATTTGGAGGAAGCGTAATAAACAAATATTTAAGAATATAAGGGCCTCCATAGACTTTATTTAGAAATATGTCCTAAAAGAAAGGGAAACAATATATTCTCTTCCTTGGTCCTCCAAATATTGGGAATGAAATCAACCTGAAAAAATAATTCTAACCGAAATGGGTCTCTCCCCCTATTCCTTATGGTAGACTCCCTCTTTCCCTAATTTCTTCCCTTCCGACCCTTCCTTCTACCCTCCGCCCACCCAAGAGTACTTCATCAAAATTAACTTCGACAAGGCCTCGAAAGGAAATCCAAGCCAACCTAGTTGTGGTGGTTGGTTTCTTATTCCCATTGTCCCCCTCTTCCTTCCCTCCCCTTCACTCTCTCTGATTGCATTACCCCTTACTCCTTCCTTCTTTTCCCCCCTCTCCTCCTTCTTTCATCTCTTTCCTATGCCTCATCTCTTGTCCTTTCCTCCAAGGATTCCATTCATTTCATTGTTTCCTCCTTGCCTTGTGTCACCTTTCCCAACTTTATGTATTTCTCTCCTTATCTTATTCCTTCTCCTTTTATTTTACTTTCTCTCATTTCCTATCTTTGATTGTCTTCAAATTTCCTTCGTTCATTCCCCTTTGTTCTTTCCTCCCTCTCCCCCTCCCTCTCTTCTGGTATCACTCCTCTTACATTTCCTCCTCTTCCCTTGCATTGTTCTTTCTCCTTGATTCCCCCCCTTCTCTTTCCCCCTTTTTGTTGTTCTCTATTCATCCCCATCCTTACTATCCCTTAACTTTCTTTCTATTGTATCCCCTTTCCCTGAACTGATTTTTTCCTTAATATTTCCCTATAGGTTTCCCCTTGTAGGTTCCCTGGTCTCTTATTTATTTTTTTGATCAAGTAATTGTAGTATGCCCTTATACATTAACTTATATTCTATTCTAAATATATATATTTTTTTGTCTAGAGGAATAAAAAAATGGGCTAGGCTTGTACTCACATGAAGCAGGGTTGATTCTGACTACTACCACTATACCTCTAGGTGAACCTATACACACCCCCCTGCATAATATACATGGTAAATCAAGGGATTTGAACCTTGAACCTTGAATTTACACAACATATAATATAGTGATCACTAATCGAACTACACCCCTTGGGCATTTCTAAGTATTAATTTATACATCTTATTATACTCTTAATTAATATATTATATTAGCATTTTCATAGTCATTAACATACAAATCTCTTTATATACTGTATATTAATTTTTAAATGTTAACTATTGCTTATATAATACACTAACTAAAGGTAACTAAATATTAACTAATATATTACATTATAATTTTAACATTTATAATGTACTAATGTTTCTACACATAGTATATAATTTCTAAAAAGTTCCCTATGAATACTATAATACATTGATTAATATTTTTACATTTTTGAAGCACTATACTATTAATCATAATTAGAATAACAAAAATAATATATCATTTTTTATTATTGCATATCTATAATGAATGATTATAATTAGGTTTAGTGTTTTAATAACATATATTTTCTTGAAGCCATGCAATTTTATTGGGTTCTTCTCTAAGCTCTTTGCTCTCTTGTTTCCCTAGCCAACATGCTTTAGTATATGTTGTCTTTGTGGGGCCTGACCCAGGTTCAGCATTAGTTAGCCACAAAAATCCCTACACTACTGGCCCTTTTGGCATCAGCCCACGGAGCACGGACCAAAGTCTCACCCGAAGCAGTATGGGGGGATGTTGGAACCATGTTTCCGCACCCTGAGATGGTCGTGATGTCAGTTTATACCCTTTGTTCCTCTTTTCATGTAGGTCACTAAGCTTTAGGGCTCTGTCAGTCTACCCTTTATTCTGCCCTTTAGTACCTCCACGAAGGTGTATAGTCCAGGTACTCCCGCGCTGCTATGACAACGTATTGTATAGGTTCCCAAGTTATCTTAAGTGTTTTAATTATCTCCTAATCAACCATAGTTAGCATTGCGTAAACTGATATCCTTAATTGTGTTTAATTAACCAATACAGTCACGTACATTCGTACATCACATGAAAATTGTAAATTAAACCCAAACGCAATATAACCAGATGAATTAACAAGAAATAAATACACAGAATTTGCAGAATATTTGTCTTTATTGATATCTTCAGAATAATATAGACTCTATCCGCCCTGCGCACACAGCTGCAGGGGTCTATGCACTCAGCTGTGGACTTCCACCCTAGGCCTCTGTGCACTCAGCTGTAGAGCCTCTACCTATGCTAAGACCCAAAAACTTAGACTCCTCTACCAAGACTCTTCACTTCATTCTTCCCACTTCACTTCCGACTACTTAGAGCTTACTTAGCTCCTTTTTATACAATCCCATGGTCTGTAGACCATGGGTGGATCTTTACAACCAACTTTACACTTTACAAAATAAGGGTGGACAACCCCTTATGACTATTGACACCTTCATGCTCCACGACCACAAAATGCAGAGACTTTACAACTTGATTACAAAATTGTCCCAAAACATGGGCTTTTAACCCCAAAACTGTCCTTGGGGGAACCTGTTCCCAACAACCCCCCAACACAAACATGGTGACTCGCCTTCGAGTCACTTTGTGGGCATGGAGATCTTGGTGCAAAGACCTCCCAGCTCGACGTGTATGACAGCAACCTCAAAAGTGCATTGTGCGGCTACCTACTTCATTTATTCAACCAACTACTCTATCGCTGGTCTTGAACTGTCAGCCTGAAGTTTTTGCTAAGTTTCTTGCAGATTAGCAAGCTTTCCTTCAATAGAGGTCGTGACTGATTAAGCCTCATCCAACAAGGGCTTCAAGCCCGCCTTCAGCACTGCCTCTTTGTGTTGCATTGCATCTACCTATTCTTTCAATGTTTTGGCCTCCTATAGCTTTTCCAGTCTCTGTGTGAGAGCGAAAATGCGCGTTGTACCTTTTACTTCATCATAGTGTTGCTACAATTCTCATGCCTCTATCTCTAGCCGTTGTACATTAGAATCCTCTTGTAGGCTCATTAGGACCTCAAACGACTATTCAAACAACCATGTGTAATCTGCTACTGCACTGTCTACCGCCGTTATCGCCTCTGTGACAACGGTTGCATGCTGCTCCTTTACTTTTGGTGGAGTTGAAGGCTGGGCCTTCAACTGTAAATCTGCAATCTGTAGGTTCAGCTCCAGCTGAACCTTAGCCAACTCTGTGCGAGCATCGTGCACCCCTATAGCAAGCTTGCAGACGTGCACCTCGACCGATTCTCCCTCAGGAATGGTCAACTCCGGGACCATTCGACATGCCTCCTCCACGACCTAAACTATGCCCTCATTGCGGTTGGTTACTTTAGTCACGATGGCGATGGAAGAGTCTTGCTCTAGGGCCAGATACACATTATTAATATGGTGTTCACTGATTAACTGCATAGTGCGGTGTTTGCGGGCCCTCAACTTCACAATCACTCCATCCTGCAGTAGGTGGAGCACCTCGCTAGGGAGCGCTGCCAAGTTCAACCCCAATTCCTTGATGGCGCTGACAGTGGACCTGTCAGCTTCATTTTTTGTGGTTGGTGCTCCATCCGGCAGCACTATCACGCCGGAGACCTTCGCACGTAGCATCTCGGTAGCTTCTGAAGTACCAATAGTGAGGCTAGTGGACACCATGCCAGCCTATGATGCATGGGTCTGCAGCTCTTGTAGACCCGTCTGGATGACCCCCAATAGTAGATGTGGCTTCTACTCGAACTGTTGTAGTGCCTTTTCGGTGACATCCCACACTTGTATCTAATGTCATGCAAATATCCCTCTGTTAGGGTGATTGGATCTAGCGAAGCCTTACTGGCATTGGATTTCTTTCTAGACCCCACCTTTTCTTGTTACCTTAGATGCTTGATGTGGTCTGACGTTGTTTGCGGGTCTGTGCCATGCTACTCTATTTGCTCGTCTGTTTCTTCCTCTGTTCTGGGCGAAGGCGGCCTCGTGCCTTTGTCAGAGCCATGCTCTGTTTCGCCTGTTTGCTTTTCTGTCTACTAGGAAGCATTGTGCTCTGTCTGGGCCTTGTCAACAACCTCCTCCTTCCTCTTCTCGGCCAGCTGTGCCATCTTCAACTTGGCCTCCTCCTTTTTGCATTGCGCGGTGGACTTGCTTGACCCCACCACCAAGTCTGAGGTAGTGCACCACTTTGCTAGCCAGCGATCAAGTAATACATCAATCACGTCATCCGTTACCAAGTAAGGCAGGTCATACCATGTCTGCTTAGGGTCCTTCCATGCCCTGATCGATATGCGGTGAAAGTCTCCCTTGAACTCCACGTACTGCAGTTAGGTAGACACAGTAGGTGACAACCGTGGTTTGCGATTGATAGCCATGCAAATGTTCATTTCCATCAAGATCTAGAAGATCTTGCTATCCTTGATGCGCTGAGCATCCTTGGTCACCCACAACGAAGCATACTTCATTGCTTCTGGCAGGTCTAGTGCAATCGAGGGAAATTGATTGTCTTCCAGCAGCTCCCAGGCTACCAGCACAATAGACATTAAGAGCCACACATAGTGGAAGGTCTTGCTAAGAGTTCGCAAGGAACTCGCCGCAGAGATAGCGTGCCCAATTAAACTGGACTCCTTCGAATCATTGAGCTGCTAGCGCAACGACTAGTGCCGACACCTCATCTGCACGACACTTCCTCATAACCTTTCCTACCAAAATCTGTGTGGCCACCTTGACTGCAGGGTCACAGATACTTGAGATGGCATAGCCTTACAGCTTCTTTACGAGCTTTAATTTCTCCTTCATGGCCTCCGTGAGGGCCTACTCGCCACCTTTTCTGCCAAACATCATGGCCAGATTTTCCCCTGTGTAGGGTAGCCACTTGATCCTATGGATCAATCTATAGGTGATGGGTATTGGCTCCTCTAGCCATAGACATCCATCATGCACCCAGCATAGTAGCTACTTGATGACCAATATTGTAATGGGGGTGAAATTTTAGTGTGGCACCCATAGCAGGTTGAGCAGGCCTGCCTTGTCTACTCCCCTGAGCCACTTCCATGGTTCCAATGCAGTCATCCCGATGGTTGTGTCAACAACACGACGCATTAGATACTCTATCTCCAAGTGCGGAAACTTCTTGTGGTTGGCTAAGTCCCAATCTTCCAGTTTTAATAGAGGAACCCGCCCCAAGCGCGGTCCTTCAAAGACAATCTCATCCGGGAATAGAAGGGATGCAAGGAGACGTTTCTCTCGTCAATGTCCTTTAGCACCTTGGTCTTCCCCTTGCACGGAGGGACGTATTTGGGAAAATTAGTGATAGGATAAGAACCCTCAACTTCAACTTCCTCCACTTCTACCCCCAAGTCATCATCATCCATCAAGATGTCCTCAATTTCTTTCTTCCGGCTCCAGGTTAATGGTTTTTCCCTTTTCCTGTGCAGTGGACTTATCCTTTTGCGGGTTTCTTCTCAGTGACACGCGCATTGTATCGTAGCCTGCTTGCCATTTTTGTCCTTTTAACTCTCCTTGGTCGGGGTCGGGTTTGGTCTAGGCTTTCGTGGTGATTTGGTGACTTCAGCTAAGACCTCTGCAACCTCTTGAGCAGCTCCCTCTGCCTCCCTAACAACCTCCGGCACAACCCCTTCGGAATGTCAGCTACCCGCTCCATTTGGCCATATTCTTATTGTAAAATCATGAATAATGACTTTAACGGTCACTTTCCGGCTAACTTGTGCAATTTCTCCCTAGGTAGCGCAGCTCTCTTCGCACTGTCGTGAACCCTGTGACATTTCCTCGTTCCGCATAATCCTCCAATCGCACAGTTCCCCAACCTGGGCAGTGTAGTTTATAGTCCCATGCCTCTTTCAGCTACCTAAAGGGCTAAGACTATGATACCCTCATATAGTCATCTGGTCATATCACCAATGTATGGCTTCAATAGGTTGCCATTCCCCTTTCCTGGGAAGGGATCTCCATTCAATTTAACCAACTGAACTGCTTCGCCGTCGGTAATCTCCTTAATGACACAAGGCCCTAACTAGTGCATTTTGAACTTCCTTGGAAATTTATCAAACTTACTGTCATATAAAAAAACCATATCATTGACCTTAAAGGTGCGCAACTTAATGTGTTGATCATGCAATGCTTTTTCACGCGGCTTTTGGACCTGTTGGTGAAATCCGGCTAGAAATCTCTCTTCCTCAAGCTCAAAAAGATATGCGAGCCTCTCTTCCAAGGCTCTGTGATTCATCATACCTGTGAGTGCCACTATGCACAGACTAGGCACAATTTATTCCATGGGCATCACTGCTTCAACACCATATACAAGCCTAAAGGGTGTCTGTCCAGTCAACTTTTTGCATGTCGTTCGATAGGCCCATAGTACAGTGGGTATGTGCAGGTCCCAATCACTTCGTTGAGAATTGAAAACCTTGGTTAGCGCATTCTCCAGCACCTTATTGAATGCTTCCACCATCCCATTAGCCTGTGGGTGATAAGGCATGCTTTTCTGGTGATATACCTAAAATTCCTCCATCAGCGCGCTGATCGTTTCGTTTAGAAAGTGCGTACCACGATCACTCATCAAAATCTTTGGACACCCAAATCGCATCAGTACATACTCAAAGAGGAACTTTGCAGTAGTTGCACCTGTGAAATCCTTCACAAGTTATGCCTTCACCCATCGAGTCAAATACTCAGTCGTGGTGATAATGTACCGTGCTCCCATCTTCTTTCCTTGGGGCTGAATGGGTCCAACAAAATCTATCTCCCATTTCTTGAAAGGTTGCAATTTCATCTGCAAGTTTAGAGGCAGCTCATCTCTTCGTGATGGCCTACCAGTCCTTTGACACACATCACACACCTTGCAGTGAGCTTTTGAATCCTGATGGAGGGTTGGCCACCACAAACTTGCTCGTAGAATCTTCTATATGGTCGCCCTTCCTACATAGTGGCCTCCCGCGGTGCCCCCATGAGCATCCTCAAGGATACTACTACTTTCGAACTCCGTTACATATCATCGTAATAATTCATTAGGTCCCATTTTGTATAGATGTCTGGCAATGATAGAAAATTCTACCGCACGCACCACTAACTCCTTTTTTTGCTAGATGGTGTAACCTTCCGAGGGGGTTCCTGAACATCCGCGATGCACACTGCAAATAGTTTCACGCCGAGTAATCCCTCCTCCAAATTAGTGGGCTCTTCCCCCATTTCGATGAACAACATATGGTCGAGTCCCGTGTTTAGTCGTCCAAGCTTCACAATAACCTCAAAATCATACTCCTGGAACAATAACAACCACCTACAGATTCTCCCCCCCAACACAGGCTTATTGACCAGGTATTTCAATGCAGAATGATCCATATACATCTTAAAATGTCCTCCCAGCAAATAGTGTCTAAACTTATGGGGCACATATACCATGGCTAACACTTCGTGCTCGGTGGTGGAATAGGTCTTCTCAGCCTTGGATAACCTCTTGCTTACGAATGCTATAAGATGGTCCAACTCTCCTCTATCAGCCTGTGTCAGTACTGATCCTAGTGCTATACATGACGCGTTTACATGTACATGAAACTCCTTCTTCCAATCTGGTAAGACTAAAATCGGTGCGGTGACCATTTTTCTTTCAATACATCCAAGCTCTTTTGACAGTCCTTGTTCTAGAAGAACGTGACATCCTTTTTCAACAACTTCTCCATAGGCATGGTGATCTGGGCATAGCCCTTGATAAACTTCCTATAATGCCCAGTATGTCCTAAGGTTGCGTGTAGCTGTTTCACACTCCTCGGTGCCTCCAAGTTAAGTATCACTTCTATCTTCATAGGATCTACCATCAGTCCCTGTCTACAAACCACATGACCTAGCAGAGTTCCAAAAGGAACACAAAATAAGCATTTCTTCAGATTGAGCGCAATCTGGTGCCTTCGGCAAGTATCTAGCATCAGGCACAAACTTGCCACATGGCGTTTTACCAACCCAAATGTAGTCTAGTCATCGTAGTACACCTCCAGAAACTTATGAATAAATTCCTTGAATGCAGTAATGACTACATGTGAAAAAATCACAGGTGCATTCTTCAATCCGAAAGGCATTACAATGTACTAAAAACATCCCCACTCAGTCGTGAAGGTCATCTTTCTTCTATCCTCAGGCGTGATTTTGATCTGATGGTACCCAGAGAACCCATCAGTGAAGGAGTACGCTTCCTAGCCACCTACATTATCCAATACCTCATCAGTGAACGGAGTCGGGAAAGGATCATGTACGCAAGCGTCATTCAACTTCCTGAGATCTACACATATCCTTATTTCATCCTTCTGCTTCTTTTCCTATACCACCATTGGGCTCACCCAATCAGATTCTTCTACGGGCTCAATGATGCCTACCACGAGCATCTTGTCTAGCTCTAAGCGGACCTTCTCCTTATACTTCAGATTGAGATGGTAAGGTCTTTGCTTAACCGGATCGCGTCGGGTTTTAACGTGATCTTCATAACACCCAAGTCTCCTATTATCCCCTTTAGCTCCGTAAAATTGGTAAGGAACAAATCCTGGTATTTGCGGAGCAATTCGGCGACCTTATCTATGGTCACATCATCCCAGTAATCTCCAACCTTCGCGAATTTGGGCTCCGCCTCTGTACCAATATTTACCTATTTCATTTTCAATGGCGCGGTTATATCAGGATTCTCAATCTATGGTCCCTCGACTTCGTGGTGACCCTTAGTTTTAGGGATATTAATCTTTCGTGCATCCTCGTCTTCTTCTTCAGTAGTCACGTTAGCTGAGTAGTCCAATCAGGTTGAATCAGATCCAAAGGATCCTGCAGTATCCTAAAGATTGTTTCTTTAACTTCTTGTAGTGCTTCGTCAATACAGTCAAACCCATGTTTGAAGCTGAACGTCATTATGAATCCTTTGCGCAAAATATCCCATTCACATGTACCATGGCAGAGCTCTATTTCCATGTACCAGTTCATCGGGATGACATCCAAGGTGTGATAAAACAGGTGCACCCATTCAAGTTGGGGCTTTGCTCCAAAAGCCTTAGCCCATTTGGCCAAGTGTGTGCATGGATCATCCTTCTCTTCATATTTGTCTGTCACTCATACCTTCAGCTTCCGAAAGCATGTTCGCGTCATCCTCCTACACTCGCGCCAATCGTCAAAGCTACCCTTGTGTGTACCCCACCATCTTGTAGGCGTAGCGCACAACGCCTAGTCCAAATCCTGGAAGCGTTGCTTCTTTGGTAATTCCCTCTCAAATGCATCCAAAAATACATCTACATCATTCAAGCCATTGTAAGTGGGCATATTTCTTGCCTCTGACGATACACAACGTAGCGACCAGGTCATCATGTTACAGCTCAGCGTGGTTACCTCATGTAGTTGATTCTGCCAGTGCTCTAATTCTTCATCAGAGTCTGAGGTGCAGGAACTCTCGCGATCCCATGTAATTTGTCCATCCGCTGCCGGATTCACACATTCTTAGTCTCGCGTTGTTATCTTATATATGCATTCCAAATCATCATCGCTTTCGTAATCGCAAACTAGTTCCGTACAACGCAATCCTTCAGCAAGATCTAGGGGTAATATTACGTGAAGTGATTTCTTTTCAAACATCATCTTTCGCTTCTTTAGGTTGATTACCCCGTTCACATCAATAGCCCAATCAATGCAAGGAGCACAGGGTAGGGGTTGTTGTCATCCACAATTTCTATCACTTCAAAGCCAGCAAATGCGATCGCACCTTCAATATCTATAATTACTCCTTACAGCCATCCCATGGGGATGATCTTCTATTGATTTTTCATCCTTAACTGAATTAGAGACCATTGTAGCATGGGTCTCCCATCCACTCCCAAGTATGCTTTGGTAAAACATTCGCGTCTAACCCTAGATCCAAAATAACCTGATCCATTTGATATTCTCCTATCTGCATGGTCAGTCTCATTTCTTGTTTTGTCCTTGCTTTATGCTTACCAATCTTCTGTACAACGTGCGATTCACTTGGAGTGTTTCCGGTACATCTATTTATAAGTTCCTGTAAACCCTTCACAACCTTGATATCACACAGCAACGTCATGTAGGTCTCTAGAAAGGTCGTAAGCATAGAAGGGTCCATTTCTTGATCAGGATTATGCCTGCTCCTTGAGGTAGAGGCCTCAACGAAGCTCTTCTTTGCTTCCATGAATGTTTCACATGCACGCTCCAAATCAAATTTAGCCTCCTTCTCCAGAGCTTTGCCAACCCATGTGTTGTCTTCGGGTTGTTTCCCCTTATCATCACCCATTACAATTCCACTTCGGAGCACTATATTGACATTCAGATCCTCCTCACAAGGCTCAGCCCTCATCATTTACAGGTTCTGAGTCGGTTGAGGTGGTAGCACCCCTTTATCGCATATCCTCTCTATTAGCATAGGACAGTCTTTTGTCTCATAATCAAACTGAGTACAATATTTTCATGATGAGTGCGTTGGGTTGGCTCATTCACGAGCATAGTGTCTTGGTCCTCCATAGTTGTAGCAGATCAACTGTCCTCAACCTCTACCAAGTCCTCCTTCGCATCGGCCTCGTACACGCCCCTGAAAGCCTGTTCACACCATCCCAGCGCTTTGGTCAGGAGGTCGCGTTTCTGCCTGGACTCTATAGGCGGGTGTTCTGTCCATCATCAATTCATAACTTGGGAAGTTGCACTCATCATGCCCTACCAACCTGCATAAGTTGCATAACATTTGTTGTGGTGTTTGTACAAACTTCTGTAGCAAATGACAGTTATCTATCGTATGTTTTCCTGCTAAGTGACATATAGCACACCAAAACGCAGGCCCTGCGCTTGGTCCTGCTTGGGCTTCCGACCTCAAAGGCATTGGTCCTCCTCCTGAAATATAATTCGCAAAGACCATGTAGTGGTCTTTGTCATGCCCCTGACCTTTACATTTCAGGCACCATATTTCTTCGCGCACCTCTGGTCGAACTGTTTTGTCTCGTTTCAAACTTTGCATTTCAAGGAAAAGATTTTGCAACTGCTCATGGATCTGTTGAACCCCCAGATTCAGATCTTGCATTGATGTTTCATGTAGTCTTATGGCAATCCCCAAGGCCTCTACCTGGGTCATAATCTTATGTTGTGACAATGCAACCCTTAGGTGTGGTAGGAGCAAAGCCACGAACCATTCGCGTTGTTGTCCATCTGTTAAGTTCATATTAGCTTCACGGATTTTACACTTCAATCTCTTATCCAATTCCTAAGGTGTCTCACCTGGTTTCATCACGATTTCCTTGAACCCCATAATCGATTGTGCCTCAGATTTAGGCCTACTGAACTCTTTATTCAGTGTGGTCTGGATCTCTGCCAACCTAGTGTTTGGGTTATCATTAGAGTACTTGATGTACCAAGTTAGCGTGCGATCCTGCAAAGCACTAACTAATGTTTCCTTCTTCATGTGATCATCTGTGATGCCCTGAGCTTCCCATACAGCTTTCACGATGAACCAAAACTAGTCCGGGTCCTCATTTCCCAAGCCCTTAAACAAAGGCAGCTTCACTGAATTTTCCATGTTGAACTGCGATGGAGGTGGTGGTGGTATGGGCAAAGTTGCAGGTAACAATGGTGAAGTTGGAGGTTATGTAGGTGGAGGTGGCAGTCGCGGGAATCCCTATCTTATTAACTGAACTACACTTCATGGAGAAGCTTGTGCTACTCCTTCTTCGTCACCCAACAATGGTGAAATCAGTAGGCTATATTTGGGACCCTTTCTTTCTTCATTTCTGTAAGTCTTTCCAATCCGAATAGCTACGAACATCAAGGTAGTTGCATAAACTATTTTTTGCACAATAACATCTTAATCTAGGTATTTAAATACATCAAGTACTTACCTTTCAAACCTTTGAAAAAGCGACATTCCGCCTCGTTGTAACTAACCGCGAATTTAGTCACAAAACCTCCTATGATACGATCGAGCCAATGATCGACAGCGCGACCGATCTTATCCTCAGAGGCTTCTAGTCTTTATACTGACTCCAAGGTCAAGACAATAGGACCATCAAGCCTCCACCTTCCTTGGATATCCACTAGCTTCACGATCCACTCGTATAACTCAACTGGAAGGGAAAAGAAGAAGATCTTGTGGATTTCTATATGTAGGTACCTATCTAGTCACTGTTCCTTTGTCAGCCATGGATTTTTGTTCTCATGCACCAATAATTCGTGGATCTTCCTATCCAACCAGTGTTCGACCTCTTTCTTAGTTGGATTCCAGTGATACGACATCACACATCTCTTATGCAGATTCTGGTCCCGACAACGGAACCATTTTTTGGATTTGTGGGGCCTGACCCAGGTTCAACGTTAGTCAGCCAAACAAATCCCTACACTACTGGCCCTTTCGGCATCAGCCCGCGAAGCGCGGACTGAAGTCTCACCCGAAGCAGTATGGGGGATGCTGGAACCAAGTTTCCACACCCTAAGATGGTCATGATGTCAGTTTATACCCTCTATTCCTACTTTCACGCAGGTCACTAAGCTTTAGGGCAATGTCAGTCCACCCATTATTCCACCCTTCAGTACCTATGCAAAGATGTACGATTAACCTTTGTGCAGCCTTAACCTGCAATCCAGGTACTTCCGCACTGCTATGATAGTGTATTGTATAAGTTCCCAAGTTATCTTAAGGTTTTTACTTATCTTACTAATCAACCATAGTTGGCGCCGCATAAAATGATATCCTAACCAATACAGTCACGTGCATTCGCGCATCAGATGAACATTGTAAATTAAACCCAAAATGCAATTTAAACAGATGCATTAACAAGAGATAAATACACAGAATTTGCATAATACTTCTCTTTATTGATATCTTCAGATTAATATAGACTCTATCCACCCTGCACTAGGAAGAAAGAGAGTCCACAATACAAGATTGTAGAAAAGTAATCGATCCACTAGTTTGGTGTTCCAATCCATCCCATGGTTTCCCTTGTTTTTTTCTGCTATCACCTCTACTATCTTGGTTAACAAAAAATTTCCAACCCTTAGTTCACAAAAACTACATTTTTATAAGCTATTCCCTCCCTTCAATTCCAACACATGAAAATATTCTTTCTTGTAAATAACCAATTTCATCTTCTTCTTCCAAATGTCCATATATGTTTTGAAATTGGAGGAAATGGTTAAATTTTCTATTATTATATTGATTTTTAATCTCTTTATAATCTCCCTTTAGCTGAAACTTTAATAACCATTCGAAAGGGGTGAAAAATAATTTTAAGTTGTGCATACTATTTTTGGTAGATAGGATTAGAATACGATACATCTTGAACTGTAGAAATCTGATAGAAATTGCAATTGCTCAAGAAATCGAACAAAAATCAGAACATATAAATTCTACTCTATTAATCTGCAGAATGAAAATCACTATTTAGAACAACATGCATAGACATGCCATAAGAAAAGCCACATGTACACCGTGATTTTTAGGGGAACCCAATTGGAAAAACCCCCTCCGCTGGTTTGCATTAATTCGGATGAAAAGAGAAAAAAATGTAGTGTCTTGCTTCAAATATGAAGCACTCCCTGCACTACAATCTTATTCTCCCGCTTCTTGACTTGCTCTAGCCAACACTTAGCTAATTCAAGCCTCAACTAACATCCTATTTCCTTGTGCAATCCTAGAGGAATTAGCCCCTATTGTGCAATAGTTTGATGAAATGATCACCTGCTTAGTGCAAAAGAAATGTACATTCAAGTAAAAAAACATGCCTTTTCCTTGACCTCCACTAGGAAATTCGAATTCCATGCATGATTGTGTCTATTTTTAGTTTATTGACTAGTTAAATGAGAGATTATTGAGTTAACAACAGTCTTAACTACTCAATTGACCTTCAATTGGCTCAACTAATGACTACAACTCAGTTAACTGAGTTCAACTAACAATAACTCAACTAGATTGTTCAGTTCATGGACCTTACCAGAGTTGCGAGAACCTGACATAACCATCAACGAAAGTTGAAGGGCCTCAACTTTTTGATGAGTTTCGAGACTTTCAAGAATTGTAAAATTTCATTTTGAGGATTGAATCAGATTATGTATGGTGCATGGAAAACTATTACCATTAATTTCATTAATACCACTACTATCCAAATGGTATCCATTTACATCATTGATTTGGTCATAACTTACATCTTCAACAAACAAATTACCCAAGTCATAAGGTTCTTCCAATTGCATATCCAAAGATTGATAGAATCAAAAAATCTCATGAGTAACCTAAATGGAAGAATTTTCTTCATGCAAAATTAAATATGATAAGGGATGGAAAGGATACTCAAAGATTTCTTAACTTTACTCTTCATCACGAATGATATCACTACCATGTGTCAATTCAAAATCCAACTCATTAGATGGAGTGTCTCCATCACAAGTTAATGTCTTACAAAAGGTTGGACACAAGGGATAGTGAGGTGAAGAGGGAGTTCTAATTAAAACATCTTCTTTAACTAAATTAGGTTCAACATCTAAATATTTTGAAACAAAGTTCTCTTTAGAAACTGAAATATCAAAAGGTGCACTAGGGAAACCATCATTATACACAATAACATAGTTATAATAAAAAAAATGGAGGTTGTCCAAGGATTCAGATTGATTAGAAAAATAAATTTTATTTAATACATAACTAAGATTGCTAGGTTCAAAATCAACCAAGGATGAGAGATCATAATATTGACATGGAGGATTCTAAATAAGAGAATAAAGATCAAACGAATCCTCACCTTGCTTCTCCTCTACCTGTGAAATTTTACTACCTTGCTCTTGATCAATACTTTGATTTGGAAGAGCCTTATAAAGCAGATCAAGGGGAAATGTATCATGGGAAAGAGATGATAGAGGAGGAAAATAATCAAAATTAGATTCAAGACTAGAGTTATGAGTATTAATACCATGTGGTGGAATGGAGGGATTAATATTGACCATGGGCTTCGTTAACCATTCCAAATTATCCTTAGTCGAATCAATATCATGGGAAATGGATGATGGTTGAGAAGATGGATTAGGAATTTGATTTGCAGATTTACCAACTTCAACATTATCACAAGGAGGCACCCAAATTGGTACTGAAAAAGGAGGAGGACAAGGAACAAAAGGAACAATAGGCTATTCCTCTGAGATTGGGAAGGTCTCAAATTTTCTGAAAGTAGGGAGAATAGGAACCTCTGGGGGTTTATATTCACACTAATTCAAAGAGATATGAACCAAATGTTAAAACGTTTGCTTTAAGAAATACCAGTCCATATATTCTTCACAAAACTCATAACATAAGTGAAGGAATCTATTAGAAAAATAATAAATTGATTCATTAGGATCCATGCCGAATAATTCTTTTATAAACATCTTGATAATCATAAATAATGAATGGAAACAAATGGTAAGGTATGAAACCATTGATTAACACAACCTTCAAGAGTGAGGGTGAATAGAATACAAACAACATATTCATCATTGACTTCAAGAGATTTACAAAACCCAAGAAAATCCTTTATGTGTTTGGATAAATGTGTACCACCCTTGCCATCAAACCTGAATTGAGACAACACATGAACAATTTTCAAGGAGATTTAAATTTTACCAGTAGGTAGATTAGAAAAACACTCTAGGGTTATTATTTGAGAATGAGCCATTAAAGATAAGAGATTCAACACAGACTCAAAGGGAACATCTTGTCATCTCGCCCTCCTAGCGCAAAAATGTTGACTGTGCTAGATACCACCAACATACATGGGGTCTCCCCAATGTGAAGTCCCAATTAGACCTCACACTGTTTGGAATAGGAGAGTCATCTGGAGTATTAACCCGGCCAACATAACACAAAGGTTC
Source organism: Pinus tabuliformis (assembly GCA_031772625.1). Classification (NCBI taxonomy): domain Eukaryota; kingdom Viridiplantae; phylum Streptophyta; class Pinopsida; order Pinales; family Pinaceae; genus Pinus; species Pinus tabuliformis. The sequence continues at coordinate 693,309,002 of CM062820.1, forward strand.
ATCTTGGTTTCAATGGATAACGTAAGAGACTATATACACAAACCTTCATTAAGAAAGTAAGTTGACATTGTAAAACACCAATTGTAATGTGTAACAGGAGACTTTCACGACTGGAGAGAAAAATGTGAGGCTCTAGAAGGAAAGTAATAGTACTAACCTAATAAAGACACACGAGATCATAAAAAGATTCATTAGAAAAATAGTTCACATAGTGATGTTAAAGTGAATACAACACACATTCAATAATATGAGTACAGAAGCCACCAAAATAGTTCAATTTCTCCAGTACATATGAACACAACACACACCGTAAAGATCCCAAGGATAGTAATAAAACATTTGCAATACATGCATGAAAATGTGTTGGCTCATAGAGCTTCAACTAGGTGAAAGATCCAAGTACATAGTTACAATGATGAGGCACTAGTTCCAATAGTGGATAGGGTGATTGGACAGGTTGACTATGTTTCAAGGACCAATGGAAGGTATCCACTTGGCCTCACCGCATTGGTCAAATTTTCTGTGCATTTGATTGGTGAATGAAGTTTTGAGTTGGACCAATGGTGGGATGCCAAATGGACCACTCATGCGCTGCCATATGGCACATTGGGGGTTCAATAATTTTTTTGTATAGTCGAACTGTCTCAGGGACATTCAAACACAAGACCTCTGAACCAACAATGCAATGCCTTACCACTAGGGCACATGGTGTTTCTTGTTATGTATAGTGGCACAATTATATTTAAATTGAATGTAGTTTGGTATGGGGGGAAAGGGCCGGGGCTAAGCCCTAACCCCCAGTCACGCCATGCCCATGAGACAATAGGAAGGGGAGTCAAGGGCTTGGGCTTAGCCCTAGTCCAAGGTTCCGACACCACATGTTATAACCACCGGACCACGACATATACACCGAGAGCACCAACAATTGTGGGGTAGAGTTTGGGGACTAGCCCCCGGTCACCTTATCACCATGTAACCAAATCACATTCGTAGCGGAGGGCTCGACAGTCAGGAACAAAGAAATAGGGACAAATCCACGATTTCAACACTACCATATGACCACAGCGGAGGGCTCATCAGAGTTCATTTTTTGTGCGCGGAAAAATGGGAACGTCATTGGTTATATGGTGGCCATAGAACCAATCGCCAAATATTTGAGGGTTATGCTGATGAGGGCAGGTGGTTAGCCCCAGCCCCCAGGCGCATGGCCCCATATGGCCCAATTTTTCCACCACAAGCTTTATTGGGAAATTAAAGTAAGCGATATTTTTCACCCAATTCGACGTGAATCTCGCCAATGCAAGGTGAAATTGGTGCTTAGCGAGCACTAAAAAAGGTGGATTTGTAGGAGGGATAAAAAATCAGTCAAGTTTGTAGATTAGTTAGCAAGGAAAACTTCTAGAGAACATAACCTCTTTAGGTTTTGGCCAAATTGAGCCCAACAAAAGCCCAACTAGGGGTTTTTTATTGTTTTGAAGCCATTGGAGACATAATTTTTACATTCTAAGCATTTTAAATCCATGTAAACACAAATTTGAGCACTTAATGAAAGAGTCTCAACATTGGAAGCTAGACCACAGGATATAGCCCAATAGAGGGGTGAAATCCTTTATCATTTTTTCTGTCATGTGTTTCTGATATGGTATTTTATCTCTATTTATGTTGTTAAATAAGTTTAAAAACCAATATTTTATGTGTTTTTCAAAGTGATCCATTGCCTAAAATACATAATAAAAAAATTACTTGTAATTTTTCCATCACCTTCAAGTTTCATTACAGATCATTCTTCATCGAATATTTTCTTTGTTTCTCATACTCACTCTCCAAGGGGGTTTTGATCAATATCAGAATCCTCTGAGTTGTCATGCAATGTCTTCTTTTTATCTCAGTACATGATATGCTTCATGTCTCCATAATAGCTCCCTTTTGTTCTTCTTCTCTGCAGGCGTTTCTTTATGCTTTCTTCTTGCTATCTACTTTGAGCATCATCTTGTCATGCTGAGATAGTAATCCTATGAAAGAAGATCATTCATGGAAAGGAAAAATTAGTCTTAAACATCTATTCTATGACTACCTAGCTCAAAGAATGATCTGCTCATGATAGGTGTGTGAGAGGGTTAAGATAAGAAAGCTTGATTAGGAGGGAACATCTAAACTCAACAAAGCTCACTAGAGGCCTTCAAGGTGCACTTGTGTGCTCAAACAAGAGAGAGAGAACATCAAGGGTGTAAGGGAAAATTCAAAGAGATGAAGGAGTGAGGCTTTAGGCTTCAAGGTGTGCTCATGCACTCAAAGAGAATAAGAGGATGCAAGGGCACACTTTGAAGAGATGAAGGAGTGAGGCTTTAGGCCTCCAATCCTTCAAGGTGTGCTCATGCACTCATGATAACAAGAAGGGCACGAGGTTTCATGCCAAAGAGACAAAGGAGAAACACCCAAACCTTCAAGATGCACTCATGTGCTAAAAGAGGAATCAATTCTTTGTGCCAAAAGAGTGCACTCAAGATTTAGGCTTCATGACTGTGCCATGTGCTCATAGGGAAGGATGAAGCTTTGTGCTACGTGATTACACCATGTTCTCTAAGGATTCGTGCTTTGTGAGTTTGCCATGTGCTCTAAGAGAAGAATGAAGCTTCATGCTTCGTCAGTGTGCGACGCATTCAAGGAGGGCACAAATCTTCTAATCAAAGGAGTGCACTCATGGTCCCGAAGTGCACTTGTTGTTCATAAGTGTGCTCAGGCTCTCAGAGTGTGTTTTTTAAGGCAAGAAGGTCCTTGTTTGTCTAGAGTGCGCTTTTTAGAGGAGAGAAGGTCCTTTTTCTTCTGAAGTGCCCTTTCTCACTGAGCGTTTGAAGTGTGCTTAATTGTTTTAAAATGTCTTCAAGATTGGAAGGGAGTAATTCTCTCCAACAATGGCTACTTATTCATTTGGAATACGCTTTTCACGAAGGGATGAAGCACAAGGCTAGGTGACTTATCCTTAGGAAATATTAATGCATTGTGAGAGGGAAGAGACCTTAGAAAAGGCTTAGTGCACAAGTATGGGAGGAAAGATATGTCAATTAGGCTCATAAATAAGTTGTATTTATCACCTAGTAAGAGGATAAATTCCCTTATAACTTGCACTAGGATGAAGGTGCAAGAAGAACTCTCACAATGGCTAAGTGTGGGAGAAATAGAGTAGGAGAAAGAAATGCATCCTAAAAGGAATCAAACATATGTCACACACATAAATTCCATCAATACAAGCCAATGGAATGCAAAGGACTGATGAAAAATACTCACACCCTAACAAAACAACAAAGTGACACCTATTTCTAGGTGCAACTATTGAAACGACACATTACAACACTTAGAAACCAAGTTACAACAATTGTGATGACTATGACCAAAAGGTTCACTATGTTGTATGATTGTGTTTGGTGCATGTTCCAATGATATGTAAGACTTTCTTATGCAGAAAAGTGCACCAAAGCTGATTTTGGTGATGTGAAAAGGTGTGACACATGCACGACTGAAGACACAAAAGCAATACCTGTGACAGGAGGAAAACATGAAGACGACACTTGAAAAATGGAAATGACCTTAAAGAGACACATGCTAGAGTGAAGATAACATGAAAACAAGACTTATTAAATTAAAATAGAGTTAGAACGACAACCGCAAAAGTGAAAGTGACACTTGTGAAAGTGAAAATGTGCAAAAGACGACAACAGAGAAAACTCACCAAAATAGAAGTACAAACACATCAAAGTGAGGGGGACTATCAATAAAAGTGTGCACTGACTGTCAACATGAGTTGAACATCACACAAGCAGTGTCTTGATGGACGATGTTATGCATGTTCATTAAATCATGCTTGCATAAAAGAAGTGTTCTCATGGACTCTTCTAAGACTTAGCAGTGTGTGCAAGTGACTTTGATAGTTAAAGCTTAGAATAAGGCTTACAAACTTTACAAAACATCAATCAACCATGGAATGACAGATCATAGGATCCTTAGTAGGATCCAAAATTAAAGTGTGGGAAAAATTTTGAAGGGTTTTAATCACAATGTCAAGAGGAAGTTTAAAAATTCCCTTCTGAATTAGAGTATATTAATAGTCAAAGATGAATCCCTAAAATTCAAAGGATGCAGCTAAAAGTTTTGGTTTTGGTCTTAGTAGTAGTTTGATTTGGCATTTAGCCAAATCTAGCGGAGTAGCTTGTGGATTTGTCGCCACGCCTCCCCAATGACACATTGGTGAAAATGTGCAAGGGAAAGTGCAATCAAGTCTTAATAGTAGTGGGGGTCTGCTATTGGTAGTAATAATCATACCACTGATCTTGATATCAATGATGAAGGTTAATAGCGGACACCCCCCCCAACCCCCCCAAATAATCACCAAATCACCTTGGGGGGTCTGCCAATGGGGTTTTTATCTCACAAAACAAATATTTCAAGGAAATAGTGAAGAAGATTGGAATGGAGGAGTGTTGTTTAGTGAGAACACCAATGGTTACAAGTTACAAGCTTAGAAAGACTGGTGAATAACTAAAAGTTGACTATACTTTATACATGTCTATTATTGTAAACCTGTTATATTTCACAGCCTCATGACCATACATTATGTAGGTAGTAAGTATTGTTGGAATATTTCAAGTAGCCTTGAGACACAGCCATCTTCTAGCATCCAAGAGGATTCCCAAATATCTCAAAGCCACGATGGACTATGGACTTTGGTACCTAAGAGGTAAAAAAATTTCACTAACTATTTATACTGATGTTGATTGTGCAGGTGATGTAGATGACCGAAAGAGCACAATTGGTGGTGCTTTCTTTCTTGGAGAATGTCTAGTTTCATGGTTGAGCAAGAAGCAATTTTCAATCTCTCTATCTACCGCTAAATTAGAATACATACTAGTAGCTTCTTGTTGCACTTAGTTCTTATGGCTTAAGGAGAATTTCCAATATGTACAAGTGTTGTATGATAAAACTACTCCTATTATTTGTGATAATACTAGTGCCATCAACATGTCAAAGAATCATGTTTGAGTATTTAAGGAAGAGACTGGGAGTATTTCCTCTTGTCTCCCTCCATTAGATCATCCTTAAATAGGATGAAAGGAAACAAACAATATTCAACATATCAAGATGCAAATACCAAGTCCACAAGATCAATATGATAGGAGGAGATTGTTGAGTGGAGCAAGCAAGGTTGTAGGGGGATCCCATTAGTGTCTTTGTCATTGATGTCCAAGGGGGAGATGCATGGCGATCAAACAAAATAAAAATAACTTCAAACAAAGAGGGATAAGTATTGGTGATTAAATAAGAGAAGACTTATATAGAAAGGAGAAGTACACAACAACAATTCTACAACAAAATAGGAGTGCTTTTCAGGGCGAGAAACACCCAAAGGAGGAGAAGAAATAAGATGTACCATTTTCTTTTACTTTGATGTTGCCATCAATGTCAAAGTTGGAACCCACTTAGATGATATATATATATATGAAATATATTTCTAGTGGTATATGGAAGTTTATAAATTACCTCTCGGATTAGAAGATATTAAAAATCAAAGATGAAGCCCTAAAAGTCAAAGGATGCAGCTAAAAGTTTTGGTGTTGGTCTTAGTGGTACTTTGATATAGAATTTTGTAATATCCCTCCCTTTAATAATAAATAATAAATAATAAATAATAACAAATCATAAATGTTAAATAATAAATGATATTAAAAATATATACAAGAAAATAAATAAAAATAGTAATAACCATACTAAAGCTCTAAAATAAGAATAAATAGAAATAAAACAAGAAAACTATCAAAAAGAAGAAAATAAAACAAGAAAGTTAAAGATCAAAAGAAAAGTAAATAAATAAAACAAAAAAGCTAAAAATCAAAAGAAAGTTGCATGTAGACACATGGAGTGTGTACTTGTGGTTTCCCATCCAATGTTTGTTCTACTTATTAGATGGTGAGGAGGATGGGAGGCATTCCATCATTCCAAGATTCTATCTTTCATTCTCTTGGGAGAATGGTGTTCTAAGACATAGGAGTCACTAGCAGTAGTACGTTGATTGAGGGCTCGGGGTGGCCTATTGTAGCAAATCCTTGTGCACTTGAGCCTACGGTTGGGTGGAGAGTCGTCCCCAAAACCTTGTTGCGGTAATCCTACTTCTACCACAGGTAAGCACTATTCATTGTTTGAATTTAGTTCATTAATTACATGTTTATTTGGCTAAGGTAAGTGCCACTCTGATTTAAATTTAATATTAATTAGAAATTTAATTAGATATTTATTTTGGGTTGTTACATATGGTATCAGAGCAAATTCAACCCTTAGGGCCTATGGGCATTTAAAAAAAAAAAATGTTGGGATTTTTAACTTGACTTGTTTTGAAGGTAATACAGAATGCTTACTTTCAAGTGGCCGCATATTATTTACCCACTGGATGATACAAAAATCATTCTGCAAATTTGATGTTTATGGCTTCTGCTGATTTTTCTTCTTCTTTTTTTTTATGAAGTTTTGACAGCATTAACCTGATTCGTTTTTGCAGCCATGTCAACATCAGACATTCCATTAGTACTAGTTGTAATTTTGGATGAATTTTTGACAGTATTCATGGTATCTTTCAAATAGTCTTCCTTTGGACGGGGGAATTAGGAACCTGGCAAGGAATCTGAAGTTCTGGTTTATTTTTCTTTATTTACAGATAATAATAATAATAATAATAATAATAATAATAATAATAATAATAATAATAATAATAATAAATCAAGTATTGAAACCACTGTTTTGTTATGGATACATTTACAGTTAAATTTTCATTTGTCAACGACATCAGTTTAAGTTCTTTGTTTTCTGTACTTTATATATATCTATGATTTTGTATACCAAGAAAATACTTAAAGCTGGAGGCTTACTGCTGGAACAATGAAAAATCATTAAAGGATTTCCGACACGTAATTTTCGCTTTACGCCTCTTAGATCTGTCTGCTCTGGGTAGGATGTTTGCCTTAGTTTTTATTTATTTATTTACCAGAATGCTAGATCTAGGCTTTGTGACAGCGAATCTATGGATATCGTTGTTTTTCCTCACTGGTTTGTGTCTCATACCAATGAAAATATTCAAATAAAAATGATTTGAGGATCTCCCAGCCATTGCTCTGCAAATATAATCAATGTTGTTATGATTTCTCTCAAATTCTTGTCATCTGAAGCAGATTTCCTATTCTTCATCGATATTCTTAGTAGTGGCTTCAATTCTCAAGATGCCCTTCTCCAAGCGAAAGGTTCTGCAATAGTATGTCGCTTATTTTCACTATCAATTTTGCCGCTTAGTAATTCTAAAATAACCGATGCTTCTACTACTAATATAAGCTTTAGAGCCTCTTCCTAGCATTCTGCACCATTCCAAAGAAGCTTTCCAAAAGCAAGAGTGAGTAGTTGCAACCTTTTGGAGAATACGGATGCAAATATAGTGTTTGTTAGGAGCAAGCAAAACGTAGTTTCTTAGAACACCATTACCCCCTGCAAACCTTCTGACTTTTCCTGCGCAGAATTGTGAGAAACATCTTCAAGGACATCGTTTTTTTTCTCCACACATGTCCATTTTCTGCTATTGTCCCTGGGAATCGAACTCGTTCCCTTGGCCCTTTTTTCTTTTATCTTCCTGGATTTCGAATGAAGACAGCCATTCTCAGTCAAAGCTAGCCGATTGTTTTCGTCATTTGGGGAATTCCTACTCTGTGAACCACGCGTAGCCATCGGTATAGCAGCATTCTCTTTATGTTCAAATGCAGTTGTCTCTATTGTTGGACAAATTGATCTATGTTCTAATTTCCAAACTGGTATATGATGGCTACAATTTCTGATTACCTTGTGTGTTTCCTTTTTGGCTTCTATATGTGTGTCTTATTTTGTAATTGATATGTATATGTTACAAATATTTTCATGTTATTATAAGAGCTTGAAAGCATTTTTGTGATTTCAGGAAGAGTGTTATATGTAATGCAATTTACCTTCAGTGACAAGGTGGTGTTGTATCATAATCTTTTTTGGTGACAAGGTGCTCCTTTATCATCCGTGAGATTGAATGTGCTTTTATATTCTTTAATTTTATCATGCATTTGGTTGAGCACGGTTTTCCTAAAGCAAGTTATATTATGGCTTGGTTTGCTTATTTTTTTTATTAGCGATACATTGGATTTGCTTTTAGGAATTTGTAGGAAATGTGTCGAAATCATGGGGATAGATTCTGATAATTTTGAGAGAATGGCTGTGATACACTACTACTCATGTGAATGTTGATTTCTCGCATGACCATACATGCACTTGATTGTAAATTGCTCGATGTTTTTGTGTATTGTTTTTGATAGATTACAGTGCCACATCGTAACTCCTATCAATCTAAACTTGTAAATCTATGTATTGCATGGTTTGCACTCTGTTCCTTTCAATGGTTGTTGTTTGGCGATTACCTTTATTATGTCTTTTCATTTTGATTGTCATAGAGGTGTATGAACTTATTTGTTATTGTTAGATTCTTCTTTTGATCTTGATTCCAAGTGATTCGAAGTGAATGGCTCCATGTTGATTTTAACAATATTTTATGATTATGAATTGAAGTCACAAATCTTTGTTGATGTATCTTTCTTGTACAGAAGGCAAGGTTTTGTTTGTAACAATGTTATCTGCGAGATGAAATATAAGGGTTCTGTTTGATATTTTTTACCCTCAAGTACTATTGATTTTGAGTCAAAAATAGTTGGATCAAAGATAATGTTGTCCTCCATACTGTTCGGGGCTTCAGCATGTTAAGTCCGTCTGTATCCTTTGCACAACTGTAGTCTGCACCTCCTTGTTATGGTCCAGGTGATATTGCCACCGTTGGTTAAAAATCCTGCAATTGTCACTCCACAATGGTAGAGGTTCGTCCCACGTGTTCTCCAAAAGAGATGTAGAACATTTATGGAAGGATAAGTAGCATATGTTTGTTTATGAGATATCAAAAGTTAGCATATGTAACAGGTGTATCAGCTATAGCAGTAGATATGTGGCACCCTTTCCTGCGTTTAATATGATGTCTTGGGTTTCTGTACACATGCAGGCAATTTTATGTCTTATCCGGGAAATTATTATGGCTCAAATGTATTGTAATTTAAGGAATTTGGTATGGTGTTGCCTTCGTGAGTGCGCTTGCAGGTAGGCCATATAATTAATAAAATGATTTTATTTTGTGTTTGGGAAGGGATAACCTTCCCAGTCATCCAATCTGGTTCTGGGTTGGGTGGCGGTGTCTCTCTTTATAGTGTGGAATATTTATTTGGTGGTTTTATTTCTTAAATTCCCTTAGAGTAATCATTTAATAGCTATAAGAATCTCAAGATGCACTTGTTTAACAATTTATTTTGTTAAAAGCAGTCCATTTATTTATTTATTTATTTATCTTTCTTCTAACATAAGTTATGATTGCTTAAACAGATACTTAAATATTTCACTCTACAGCACAAAATTTCAATTTATCTTTATCCTTAAAAATCATGAATTTGTAGAATTAATATTGGTGTGACATATAATGATGAATAAATTTTCTTTCGAAATTCAAGTACCTTTTTAACACAATAATGCCACCAATATTCTTAAGCTTTAGTCATTCGAATTTGGATTTTACATTGAGACAATTCTCTAAGTTTTATTCAAACGTCATTATTACCTTCTAACTCATGCTTTCAATGGTTTTAAACTACAAAAATTGTGATTGTTGATAATTTATGGTAATTTATGGTTTAAGTATTATGATTGTTGATAATTTATGGTAAAATATATCTTATTAAAACTCATAAACTCTAATAATAAGGATAACTTATTAACCTTATTATTATTAGACTCTGATAATAATTATTATTGAGTATATTGGTTCTTATTTTATGCTTCTTCAAGTGATGAATCTTGATATTGAGTTACAGTAGTGTTTTTATTTCTCGTACAAGGTCTCTATATCAACCTTCTTTTCTTTTTACAATTCATCAACTTTTTTTTCATTACATTTTGATAACTGATCTGGCTTTGGTAGACTGATATACTTTTAAACTAACTACAGCCAGCTTATTTCTTTAGAATCATTACAAAAGTCTGATATTAAATTATAGAAGTGAGACCTGAAATTCCAGGGGTATCACCATTTGTTTTGGAGGATCAACTGTAAGTGTTTGGCTAGTATAAGTTAAAGTTTGGTGCACTCATTAGTTCCTCATTGGTTTTCTCATGCATCATTATAGACAACAGATTATTTGGTTTGGATACTGGTCCTTTCCTCTATGGTTCTCTGCTCTCATTAGAATCTCATTACATGGTAAAACCACTATCTCATTTTTTTGAGTTGTTTGTGCTTGCATAGCTCTCTCCATTACAACCATATAACAAAGCGAAAATCTAAATGAGTCACATAATTAAAGATATAGTTTTATTATGACTCGTTGATTCATTGGAAAAGTATATAATCTTATAATCTTTATGGTGATAATCTACCCATAATTGACGATGTATAATTCTATGAAAGATCGCAGTATTGATATGGTATACTAGCATGTTTTTGTAACAAATCTTTAATACTGGTGTAACTACTCACCACCGGTTCATTTACAACACAGTTTACATAGCACTTGAATTATTTGGATAATTGAAGTTGAAATTTTTCACCAATTAAAGTGCTCTAAAATAGTGAAATCTATTCCAATTCACAATGGATAAACTCTGATATCTTATTACCTTTAGATGATCATTGTTCACTTGCATATGTTCATTATTTTATTGTTCAATCTAATCCAAAAACACAGAGATAACATTCCTTGAATGTTGATCATTATTTGATTGTTGTTCTCATTGTCCTTTAGCGATAGCAGTTGCTTGGCATTTCTCTGATCTATTATTGCAAGAACACAACTCTCTCAATATGATCTTCTAATAGATTTAATTTTGCATTGCAATTGCCATTCAGATTACATGTATCTGCTCATTTACTACTCAAATCATTTGCATATTAAACATCATCAAGCTACCATTGGAATCCCCTTCATTCTTGAGTGAATTAGTTGGGTTTGCAATATATATATAGATATATATATATATATATATCTATATCTATATCTATATCTATATCTATATATATATATATATATATATAAACCACAGGATGGTATATTTTAGTCTCAGTGGAAAATCGTACAGATTTGGATTAAAGTTCAGATGTTGAGTATAATGTTACATGAGGTTCGTGATTCAAGGTTAATTGCATATAATGGTTAAAGTTGTCTAAGGAGAAATGGAAAGGAGAAACTTGCAATTATTTTTTTTAGGATGATAACTAATGATAGTTCATGTGATTATGGCCAACTTGGATCAGATAATTAAGGTGGTAGAGAAGAAGTATCACAACAAGAGTAAGAAATCAGTAAGAAGAGACAACCTATTTTAGAACATAATGAAAGAGTTTGGTATAATCATAACTTGGTACTCTAAAGGTATCACTATAAGGTCTATCTAAGGATGATGCACATAAAGAAGAAAATATTAGCACTCAACTAGTGAAGTTGAAAAATCATGGTAATAATGAAGGTCATTTAAGGAACCTAATAAACAAGGAAGATATAGGAAGGAATATGTTGTTAGAAATTTTATAAGGATACCTTGAGAAGGATTGTGTACATAGTGACAAAAGAAGTGAAAGTCAATTAATAGAGGTTGTACTTGACTAATTTTCACTCATTGTTTCATGAGTAGGACTTCCCATAAAGTTAAAAGAGGTTGTTTCCACATAACACCTCACATTTAAATTTTTCATGGACAATGAGGGTAGTAGTGTTTCCAACTGTTTCAAAATCTAAAATAATGATACTATTTAATAAGAAAGAGTCTTTTATGATAAAGCAATCAAATGGTATTGAGATACGAACTTGAAAAACTCGACGAGATAAGAAAATATTTATGTGGATGAAGTGCTAATTGTTAAATAAGTCAACATGGATCAACAAATCCTCATGCGAGTAGATTAAGCATGATATAAAATCATGATGAAATAAAGTTTATATGCAATTGCATATAGCGGTATTGGAATCAGTAAACCAAAGGGTAAATGGATGTAAATCAAGGAATTTTAATTTTGAAATAGATGATGATGGAATAACTAGTAAATATCTTAAACAATGAATTTCACCAGAATTTCCTTGGGGAAGGAAGAATATATAACAAGAGATTAAGACCCAAGATGATGAGGCTCATGTGAAATTTAACAATGTACTTATATGATTATACCGTTGGTGTAAATGATCAACTACCTAGTAGAAAGAAGTGGAAATGATTATTGAAAAGTAATTGACAACTTGATGAAAACATATTGATGATGTTTCATGATATCATGGTAGGAGGATAATGATGCACATATGGTTCTTATAGTGTTAATGTATCCATACGATGATAGCGATATGCATAAGTCAAGGTATATTGACATATTCATTTACTACGTGATGATAAGTATTTAATGTTGAATACTCATGATGGATATGATATGCATAATGTGGCATAAGAGTTATGATGTTGTAATATGAGGTTTATTGACATGTGATTCATTTATGTGAACTTATCTTTGACGCAATTACGTTGATGATCTAACTAACGATGGTATTTCATGAGGTGAAGCATGTGATAGTTGCATACGAATGACATGCATGAGCACAAAGTTTGTTATTTTGTGATTAACAATGATGAATATTCTCATGATGACATGCAAGACTTGGCATGTGGATTATTTTATATGATACTATGATGGTATAGCAAATGCATTGTTGCATGTTGAGTTGTAATGATTGACAGGACTCCACATTGGGCCGTGAGGGCCGGTTTATTTGATGATCTCGTGCGAGCCCATATGCATGAGGGAGAATAAGTAACACCATATGGGCTGGGGACAAAACTCAATCAACACTACATATGCTAGTGACTCCTATGTCTTAGAACCAAGAGAATGAAAGATAGAATCTCAGAATGATAGAATGCCTCCCATCCTCCTCACCATCTAATAAATAGAACAAACATTGGATGGGAAACCACATGTACGCACTCCATGTGTCTACATGCAACTTTCTTTTGATTTTTAGCTTTCTTGTTTTATTCTTTACTTTTCTTTTGATTTTTAGCTTTCTTGTTTTATTTTCTTCTTTTTGATAGTTTTCTTGTTTTATTTCTATTTATTCTTATTTAGAGCTTTAGTATGGTTATTACTATTTTTATTTTTATTATTTTATTTTATTTTCTTGTATATATTTTTAATATCATTTATTATTAAACTTTTATGATTTTTTATTTTTTATATTATTTATTATTTATTTTATTATTTATTATTGTGTAGTATTTATTATTTATTATTTATTATTATATTATTATTATTATTATTTATTATTTATTATTAAGGGGAGGGATATTACACATTTGGCCAAACCTGGTGGAGCATCTGGTAGAAGGACTGGAAGAAGGGAAATTTTAAATGTTGGGCATGTAGTTGGGCAGATATGTCACCTCCTCATTGTCACATTGGTGAAAATGCATGGTGGAAAATGCACTTGATGTTTAAATGTAGGGGGCTCCTCTCTTGGTGGTAATAATCATACTGCCGATCTTGAGATCAATGGCGGAGGACAATAGCCGACCCCCCACCGCCCCCTTATTAACCACCAAAATTCTCATGGGGGTCCTCAAACCACCATCGAGTTTTCTCCGACACCCAACTGACATGTGATGTGACATCTGGTTGACATACGATAGACTGTGTGGCAGGTGTCAAGGGTCCGACAAACACATGGCCCTATTTAGTTGGCCGATAGAAGGATGTGGACAAACAGGTGGTAAGGATAGGTTTTCTAAGTGCTTAAGAACTAAGGCTGAGGTTTGTAGAAATTTCTCTATAGATTAGGTAGCTTTGATACCATGTCAAAATTGTAAGTGTAGATTAACCTAATAATGCAATATAACTAAAGCAGAATACTCTAATCTACTTCTACAATCAAACTTGTGGAAGCTTAATAGATTTGAGCAAGATCAAGCAGAACACATAGGACCAGAAGAAGAATCAATGCACATGAAACACATAAGAATACTCTGGGGAAAGCCTCATCTAAAAATCCCTCTATCATATTATCATACAAGTGGAAATATCTCAGGATTACACAAAGCTTTATCTCACAAGCTATCCAACTCTCAGTACAATCCCTCACTGCTGCTCATAGATAGAATAGACAACACCTGTGCCTTCCTTCAGTCCTCCAAGCCTCCTATTTCCTTGCGTAGTTTCTCCTAGGTCCTCAAGCTGCCACCTATGTGTAATTTCCTCACACACTACTCACTAACCTCTGAAATAACTGTGCAATCCTGAAGGAGATGATTCCTTCTACATGGATGAGTTTCCTATATAGGAAAATTCCTCCAACTGGTTGTACACTGTCCCTTCCTTGAATCTCAACTGGGTCTCTGTCTGAACTGACATGCATGAGTTATTTATGAGAGAATATTCAGTTATCTGGAGAACACTAGTTGCATGCATGCATGCATTGACTAACTGAACTCACAATCAGTTCCACAAACTGTTGGAACTAATCTAACTAGACTTAACTCAGTTAACTGAGATAACTAATTACAACTCAAATACAAATCATCCTTATCTCCTTAATTAAGGGATAACTTCCTCAATCAAAGGGATAACTGTTGCATGTCTTCACAAAGACTTCATGTTTGATTTTCTCCAACTAATTAACTCAAGATGAATTAATTAATTATTTTTCAAACAGCTAGTGAGACAAAATTTGAATTTTAATTCAGGGACTAATTAAAATTGGAATCTATCCTTGAATGTTATTTATAGCACTTCTATTTTTAGCATTTCTATTTTATCATTCTTTGTTGCTATTTTCAACACTGGTACCTGAAATGCTATTTATAGCAATGTTATTTATAACATTTCTATTTTTAGCATTTCTTGTTGTTATTTTCAGCACTCCCTCTTAACAAGAAAGGGATTCAACTCGAACCTGATCCTGAACTTTTGGAATGTTCTATATGCAACACTTCTCCCTATTGTTATTGCTCAAGAAACTCTAGAAACAAAAACATATCCAACCTGAATTAGAATGATGCCTCTGTCATCAAAGTCTCTGACTACTATTGCCTCTGTAGACTGAAAACTTTGCACCTCTGTTCCCTTCAGTATCTAACTGCTCTAGCCTCTATCACTTTGATCTCTGAATGCATCAATCACACTGATTCCTCTTGTTGCATCTGTGCTATTGTTGGTCCTATCTCCTAGCACTGCATCTGCACTGCACCTCCTCTCCTCATGTTGCATCGTGCTGCCCACTACTACACTGCAACTCAGTTACTAAGAAGTTAGTAAATGATCTCCCAACTGACCTCCCTGTTGGGCTAGAAACACCCTTTGATGCTGAAGCTTCCTCTGTCGCTCCATCCACATCTATCTCTACCCACTCAGCCAGTCCTGCTACTTCTCATCGAGGCTCCTGTAGCAAGGCCTAATCAAAGAGGCTAGGTACCTCAAGGATCCTACCCCTATTTCAACATTCTTGGGACTATCACTTCACATCGCTCCACCTCACACCTGGAGGTATGGATGCATGTGATCCCTCTGCCCACTTGGCTCAAAATTTCCCCCTATTGGAGGTCTCTGCATGAGTGGATGTCTCCACTTGGTCTCCTCTCAACATCTCCAATTATGGCTCGTCCACAATTGTCTGAGACTTCTTCTAGGGCTACATGTTGAGATGTAATTTACTCTCCCTCTCAACCACCAAGTCTCTAACATTTTCCTTGCTCCTCAAGGCTTTGCATGCATCTTGAACCTCAAGAGCATACAGGTTCTTGGCTAGCACACCAATATGTTTCATCTTTCCCGCCATCATGAAATTTTCTAGAAAAAGCGTTGATTTTAAATCAGCGATATCTCCCTCATCCGAACTCCAATTCAGCCGATTTTTTTTTTGAATTTGTGTATTGTTTCGCAAGGAATCCAGATTTTCTATTTGTTTTTGAAAATTTTGTACAAAAAATTTCATATCTTCTCTACAAATTCACGGCCCAGATTTTTTTTTTTTTTTTACTACAAATTCTCTTCTTCATATACTGTTCACTGGTCCAATAAATTTTGCTCCGATAAACTAGGCTCTGATACCATGTAGAAATTTCTCTATAGATCAGCTAGCTCTGATACCATGTAGAAATTTTGAGTGTAGATTAACCTGATAATGCAATATAACTAAAGAAAAATACTTTAATCTACTTCTACAATCAAACTTGCGAAAGCTTAATAGATTTGAGCAAGATCAAGCAAAACACATATAACCAGAAGAAGAATCAATGCACATGAAACACAGAAGAATACTCTGGGGAAAGCCTCAGCTAAAAACCCCACTATCTGTATTATCATACAAGTGGATATATCTCAAGATTACACAAAGCTTTAGCTCACAAGCTATCCAACTCTCAATGCAATCCCTCACTGCTGCTCATAGACATAATATACAACACATGTGCCTTCCTTCAGTCCTCCAAGCCTCCTATTTTCTTGCGCAGTTTCTCCTGGGTCCTCAAGCTACCACCTGTGTGTAATTACCTCACACACCGCTCACTAACCTCTAAAATAACTGCGCAATCCTGAAGGAGATGATTCCTTCTGCATGGATGAGTTTCCTATATTCCTCCAAATGATAGTACATTGTACCTTCCTTTAATCTCAACTGGGTGTCTGTCTGAATTGACATGCATGAGTTATTTATGAGAGAATATTCAGTTATCTGGAGAACACTAGTTGCATGCATGCATGCATTGACTAACTAAACTCACAATCAATTCCACAAACTGTTGGAACTAATCTAACTGGACTTAACTCAGTTAACTGAGCTAACTAATTACAACTCAAATACAACTCATCCTTATCTCCTTAATTAAGGGATGACTTCCTCAATCAAAGGGATAATTGTTGCATGTCTTCACAAAGACTTCATGTTTGATTTCTTCCAACTAATTAACTCAAGATGAATTAATTAATTATTTATCAAACAGCTAGTGAGACTAAATTCGAGTTTTAATTCTCAATTTTAATTCAGCGACTAATTAAAACTGGAATCTATCCTGAAATGCTATTTATAGCAATGCTATTTTTAGCATTTCTATTTTATCGTTCCTTGTTGCTATTTCCAACACTGGTACCTGAAATTCTATTTATAGCATTTCTATTTTTAGCATTTATTGTTTCTATTTTCAACAAGGTCATGGCCCTTGTTTGTATGGACGAAGGGGCCAACCTACAGTTTCATGGGCTAATTCGATAGTGAATGGAGAAAGATGACATAGTTTTTGGCAGAGTTTGAGGTATTTCATTGTTTACAAAATTTAGTGATGGGTTTAGCCACAACTAAGTGACACTTGGTGAAGTTGGTGGAAAATGTCATAATTAGCATAATGTTTGGAATTTTTCCACATTTAATATCCAAATAAAGTTGGAAACACACAGTTAAAACATAAAAACTCACTGATTGCCTAAAATAAATAGAATAACTTAGAGATTAAGTTTCAGAACAACATGCAAAGATAGAAATTGAGTTGCACACATGCAGAACTCATGTTTAAACATGATGAACATCAAGAAAATAAGGGAACACTTGAAGAAATTATGGCAAGAGGTGAACTTAGTTAAAGTTATAAATGTAAAATTAAGAAGTTTAACTCAATTTGACTTAGTGATTCGTATCAAAACAATAAATCAGTGACTGAAAATAGTTCGACCACATTTAGAAGACCAATTAACAGAAGATTCACACAACAAGGGAAAAAGGATAACTAAAATGCAAAGAAGCTAAATTTAAAATGAAAAATTCTTTATAAGCATTATCTATTGAGCAAAATTAGTGCGTGAATTAAGAAGTGTGAAGTGTTTTGTGAGAATTTTGATGGATTGATGTTGTAGGAGTGGATGGTGTATTTACAAGTAATCAAAGATTGCTAAAGGTGGTTGCGTTGAAGGTTTGATGTGAAGAAAAAAATAACTAATTGTGTATATATTTTGCCTTCTTGATTTGAGCATAAAAAATGTTTGAAAGATGAAACAATGAGGTCAAACAAGTTGTATCTTGCAGATTAAGGGTTGTAGCTCCTTCCAATTGTCGCTGGTAAATATTAATGGGTTTTATGTCCTTCCAATAGTTTTTGATAAATGTTAAAGGGTTGAATCTCCTTTCAGTAAAAGCTGATAAACTCATGGGTTGTAGCTCCTTTCAATGGTAGCTGATAAATCAGGGAATAGTTTCTTCCTACTTGTTGTATCCAGAGAACATTGAATAGAAAGTTGTAGCTTTCCTTGTGAAGATATTAAATAAATAATTTGAAGAATCTATGTGGAATATTTGTGCTAGTTATGTTGATTATTTCCATGCTCATATGAATTAATCATTGAAGTATTTATTGGTGTCTTAATATCATTCCAAGTGAAAGAAAGTTTTTAAAATTCCTACAATATTGATTCACCCTGCCTCCCTGTATTGTCCTGGTTTCTAACAATTGGTATCAGTAGTATGATGATCAAACAAAATAATAAGAACTTCAAACCTGTTGGAGAAGTTGGTTGAAGGGCAGCATTAAATCTTAGGCATGTAGTTGGGCAGATATGTCGTCATGCCTCCCCACCAACACATCGGTGAAAATGCATGGGGAGAAGCACACTCAAGGTTTAATAATAGAGGGGTCAACTGTTGGTGGTAATAATCATACCATTGATATTGTGATCAACCACAAAGGTTAATAGCATGCCCCCCCCCCCCATATTAACCACCAATCCAATCAAGGGGTGGTTGGCAACCCAGTAGCAAGTTTTCTCCAACACTTGACGGACTTGTGATGCGACACCCAATGAACATATGACATATTATGTAGAATGTGTCAGGGGTCTAACAAACACATGGAATTATTTGATTGGACTAGAGAGGGATGTGGACACATAGGTGGTAGGAACAAGTCAGATAAGTGCTCAGGAACAAAGGTCGAGGTCATGGCCCTTAGTTGTATGGGTGAAGGGGCCAACCTATAGGTATGAAAGTGTTATGAAAGATGAATCACTGAGTTCAAGCAAGTTGTAGCATGCATATCATGAGTTGTATCTCCTTCCAGTTGTTAGTAAATATTTAGTAGTTGTAGCTCCTTCCACTAGTTACTAGTAAATGTTCAAGGGTTGAACATCCTTTCAGTAGAAGTTGATAAAATCAGGGGTTGTAGCTCCTTTTAGTGGTAATTGATAAATCAGGGAGTAGTTTCTTCCTACTAGTTGTAGCCATAGAACTTTGGAATATCAAGTTGTAGCTTGCCTTATGAAGATATTGAAGAAATAATTTGAAGAATCTATGTGTACTATTTATGCCAATATTTGTATTCTTTCCATGCTTATCTGAATTAATTGCTAAAGTATTTCTTGGTGTCCTAATATCATTGCAAGGGAAATAAAGTTTTTAAAACTCCTACAATATTGATTCACCCCCTCTCTTAGTATTTTTCTAGTTTCTAACACATATGTATATAACTCAACTTCAAGTAATGTTTAAATCATTTCAAAGATAAACGTAATAAGACATATGGGACAAGGAAGAAAAACTTAAGTTTTATTTCTTGTCGGCTAAAGAAGAATCATTTAGCTTTTATGCCAACATAGGGCTACAAAAAATGTCAAAGGTATATGCATTTATAGCGAAGGTATGCATTTATCAATGAGAAGGTGTCAGAATTAATCCATACTACGTAAACATGCAATCCCATGGACTTGGCATGCATTTTCAACCTGAGGCACACATTTTCCTAAATACCTTTTTTTCATGTATTTTCATGAGGTCAACATCAAATTACCAAAACAAAGCATGTTTTTTCTTCCTAGGGTGTGTAATTTTCATCGTGCCCTAGTTTCATGCATTTTTATATATGCATTTTTTTTCTTTTTGCATTTTTATGCATTTTTTTACATTTACAAGGTACTTTTTTGTAAGCCATGCCATACAAACATCATCATCTCATAATGTATTACCATTCATTTTTCAACATCCTTCCAATGAATATTATTTATATGGATAAGGAAGAACCAATTACAATTTATGTCATTATATGTTTGCAACTTACGTCAAGGCATACACTTTCATAGTGCAAGCTTGTATTTATCCTTAGTAATGTGAACATGTTCTTCCCTAACATGTACACAAACCATTTCAGGCATTCATCAAGCATTTTCACTTGAGGGCATGCATTTTTCCTTAACGAGGTATGTATTTTCATCAATGCCCTATTTTCATGGAATTTCATAAGGACGATGTGCATAATTCATCTAAAGATGTGAATTTTAACTAACATTAGAATTATACAAATTATCATGCAAATATTGACACAAGGTAGTGCATTAGTCACTCTAGGACATCCATTTTACAACATTCCCTACTTTCATTCCCAAAACACATCATTTCCATTTTGAGCATGCATTTTTTCTTAAGGAATGCATATCTCATATCAATGCATGTAGTACTTAATATCCTATATATCCTTAATCTCATCATACAAAATTCACCATTTGGAATGCATTTCATTTACAATTATTCATTTTAAGAAGGAAAACTTAAGAATATTCCCTTTTTATTCTACAATGCAAATTTTGATGTTTTTGCAAAACAAAGGGTTTTAACTTTTCATTTGCACAAGAAAATGTATATTTAGATGTACACATTTTATACAACCCTCTAACTCATGATATTTATTCTAGGTATACAAAATGAAATATCAATTGTCCTTGTGGATTCACAAAGAGATTTTTCTTACGTCTAAACACTCAACCTCAACTTTCTCAACATTAGGAAAAAACATTAAAAAATAACAATTTTTTTATAATCACTTAGGAATTTCCAACAATATGAGTGATTTTATCTATATCATTGAAACTCTTTGCCAAAATCACTTTAATTCATCAATATCAAGCAAGTGAGTTCAATGTGTTTTGTCTTAACTTTTTTCAAACAAAACACTTATCCAAAGCTTAATAAGTTTATAATATTTTGGAAAGTTTACTTGAAAAGTTGATTTTTGACTAGTGAAAAAAACTAATTTTTGAATTAAAAATGTCATTGCAGAAAATTAATATACACTTCCATGAAAGGGAATCAACTATAAATGAAATAAATATGCATACATAAATAAACACACCAAATAAATGATATATTACCAAACTATGCAATGATATGATCTAATGGAGTGAGCTCTACCTCCAAGAATAGGGCACTGAATTGAAGCTACAATTTCATAACTCAAGCCAACTCACACACCACCATAAAAACTACAATTTGAGTTGGAGAAATATCTCATGAAATTTATATTGGATGTCATGAAAATTTGGATTATGTGTTAGAAGGATCCTCCCTTTGAAATGGATATGAAACTCTATTTTATCATGATCTTGCTTGAAACTAATATTTAAGTGTAAATCCACTTGAGGATATGATATTATCAAGTGGCTACAACAACACATAAACAGTTTCAAGATTTATAATAACTCCCAACTAATTGTTAAATTTGAAATTCGCAATGCGGGTTACAATAACCTTCTCATAATATGTTCAAAAATTGATATTATGGTCTTCAAATCCCTATATCCATTATATATACATGGGATACCTTTAAATCTATAATAAAAATAAAAATTCACACTTGGGCACATAGAAATATACCTTCCAATAAATGAACCATGAAAGATTTGTTGTATTATCTTCCCCAAGTGGCTACATGATTGGTGGTGGTCAATATCCTCCTCCATGGCATCTTAGATCTGCAATACATGATCTACAAACTCTCTACACCATTAACTCAAACTTATTCAACCTCATGGCGTGTGGACCCATTCTTATAACAACTTATTCACACATGAGAAATTACCTCAAAAGTAAATACATAATACACTAATTCTCCCTAATGTTAATCACAAACATTAATTGAGATATTAAGAAATGTAATTGGAAATTCCTAAAGCTTAAATCTGCATATGAGCATTAAAATGGTAAAACATAAGGTTACATGTAAATGAAGAGGGATGAGAAATAAGGAAGGGAGCATGCCAAAATATGGTAATTTTAAGACTCATCATCTCCCCCAAACTGAATATGTTGCATGTTGTCATGCACCCCTCTACCAAGCTATAAAGGGAGATGTTAAATGATTCATTCTCTAAATTTCTAAGATTGGTTGGAAATACCCTTCCAAATTCCCTTTCCATCCAAATAGAAATTATGATGATATAATACATCAATTTCCTACCCAATAACATCTTGAAGTCCCTTCAAATAATGGTTGACCCAATTGAAGAAAAAATGTTGACACACATATTGTCATTATGTTATCAATGCATCCTTGATTCATCTAATATTTTCTCAACCCATAGTCATCTAGAATTTTTAATAAGTCTTGTATGGTTTCACAAGTGATGATAATGATTCTCTTATTGTCTCTAATTTCCATGATGGAGTTATTAAAATTGTCATGTATCCAACTGGCACCGTGACGTATTGTATAGGAAATTTTACGTCAAGGTCATACTTTAGACAATCAACAATAATATTTGGAAAGCGATATAAAATTACATCCAATAGAACATATCTCTAATTTTGTTTCATTAAATTATCATCAATATTGTCTATGTCTCTAGCTGCAAGTTTTCCTCTAGCATCATATTCTGCCATGAACCTTTGCATGGCTTGACTATAAAGAATACCGCCATCCTCATGAATGTATTTTCTCATGTATAATCTTTCATTTCTAGACCTTCATCAACTAATGTAGTTAGATTAGTCCAATTTTAAATAAAAACATCTATTAGACGTGCCATCATAATACCATTACCAGTTCTAGAGGCCTGGAAAAGAAAATGAAGTTGTTGCAAAATGGTTATCATCCCTTAGCCACTGATACACCCATGTATAGAAACAATACATTCTTCTCCAATAAAATTTTAGAGTTGAGACAATTTCTCAAAGAATAGTTATCAAGGCATTAGTGACCTCATGTACACAAGTGTGTGAGGCATAGGATAGTGAAAAACAAGTTACAAGGATATGCTAACTCCATGGATTTTTTTGTAATGATACCTATGATGTGAAATTATGATCTAGTACCTGGAAACAAGTCAAAAATTTTTAGAATACCATAATATACATCCTTTAAATAATGAATCAAAGGGTGTTATGAAATCTAGATTATATGAAGTGTAGGCCATAGGAAAAAGATGAATAATGATGACCCTCTAGATGATATAGATGTAGGCTATAGGAATAGGTGTACTCTTTTTAAAAACATAATTATTGGAAAAAACTTGATCCCTTCTATATTGTCAAATCTCAAGTTTTAAAACAATCCAAAATGTATTGGAAGGATGTAAAGACTATTGTTGTAGATCTGTGAAGTACTACTAAGAATAGAAACATACTACAAAATTGATAGCACATTGTTAAATACTTGAAGATGAATAAAGTGTGATATACAAGAATAGTGGTATGAAAGTAGCAAAATATATGATGGATTGATAGTCATAGACTATTGGAGATATTTTCTCGACAATACTAAAACTAGAAAGATAGCTTGGCATTGTAAGTGAGTCAAGTAACCTTACTGGGTGGGTTAGGAGTGGGTGTAGTAGGAAGCTATAGAGATATTACAGAGGAAATAAGTGGGATGAAGTTTTGATGTAATAGTAGTGGTTAAATATAAGATATTCAATTTAAATATCAACTACACAAAGAAAGGAAGATTCATAAACTTCAGCAGGGCATTATCTATGAGCTAGGAAAGATGCATGGGCATACCATGCCGCTTCAAGTCTGCATGAAGGAACCTCATAAAACATTGGGGATTGAATTATATAGCACTGAACTTCAATTTATTTTCATATAAATTCTTCATTCATATTGTACTCTCTCAACATTTTTTGGGAATGTCCTTTTGTTGAAAGTTAGCAAGTAGAACAATTTTGCAACAAGTTCCTAGGAACTTGATCTCCAAACACAGTTCAATCAAGGAATTAGTGTTACATGATAGCACATGTGTTTAAATATGCTAATGAAATTCTAATTTCATGAAAATTTTCCTTCAAACATCACTTGTTCATGGATTGACCTCCATGATCCTTCTTTGAACTACATAAAATACTAGCATTTTTTCTGCAATACAAAGTGAGATCATGGAGGAAAAGAGATATGACGACTATGTTTCTCCAATAAAACATTAAAATAATTTCAAATAATGCATATAAAATATATCTTTTGAAAGACTCATTAAATATATCATTCTTATCTGCTAAGGAATGGTGGCCAACCAGACTACCCAATAATATTGCAACGAAAAATATCCATATTATGTCTGACTAAAGCAATTAAAAAGGATTTATATATATATATATATATATATATAAGCTATATTGATTTGAAATTATATATCCAAATTTTTGAGAAGCAGGGTGCAAATCATAATTGTTTTAGATTTCCAACCTAGACTAATTGTCATGGTTTTTGGCATAGATTTTCCATTTCATGATTTCATGATTCCAATTGATTACAGTTGAACTTGATTCATAAGCATATTTAATAGAAATATGTTTTTAATTTAATTTTAAATGACATAGAAAACTTTCTAAGAAATAGTTTGTATGAAAGAGCTAATTTTGATTTCCATCTTAGACCAATAATTACATTTTTTTGCATAACTTTTTCATATGTTAACTAATTTAATTAATAAAACCTAGATATGAAAGTATATTCATATGGTTATCTCCAATATAAATCAGTTTTAAGAAAACGAATAATTTAAAGGTCAAATATGCCAGTGAACAACCTAGGAAATATAATTTCAACAATGCAGATTTAGGATACGAAGTTAGTATTTAGGGCATAAATTTCTCATATAATATGAAATTAATGATTATAGTGAGATTTTAAACTATATTCATAGGATAACATGCCATAGAAACATGTTTGAAATATTTATCCCTTTGGTCTTCCAAAACTAGATTGTCCCAACTCTATTCTCAATTAGGTCACTGCCATAAGAATTTGATCAACAAATTGTTTTTTCAAAATGATGATATGAGTTTGTGTGGATTTTTGTAGGTTTGATTTTTCTATTTAAATCATCCACATAATAAAAGTTTTAAATACCCAATTCCTAAATTTTTCAGTATGACACTCACGAAATTCCAAAACAACACCTATATGTAGTCTGTAAAAACTTGCCATGGAATTAAAAAATGACGTATCTCTTAAGCTGTGATATGGGTATGTTGAATTTTTGTAGAAATGTTTTCAAGTTGATTCTCTCCTGTATAGGAAATATAATTAACCAAATCATAATTTAAAAGATATTAACAAAGTATTATAGGACATTTATTATGTGCATGCCAAAAACTTCAAGAATTGTGATTTGTAAATCTCATGAAAGGTCTTCCAAGTTTCATGAATTTAACAATGAGAAACATGCTTCCTTGAAAATGATTATTGTTGTCCTTGATGGAGTTGTATGAGGCATCAATTGAAAACTTTGTTTCCTTCATTTTCCTTTTTTTGTACTGCTTCTTGAAATGACTTCTCCTTGACTCTTCCCATGGTGAAATCCTCATACACTAACACCATATTCTTCTTACCATGCTCCTACAAAGATATTATTACTACCATCATGGCTATTATTGCACCATAAAGAAAAGGAAACAAATTCTTGACTTAATGTATATTGTTGGAAGGGATAGTGGACTTGGTCAACTATCCTAATTGAGTCAATGTAAAAGAATATATTGTAAGTCGATTGACTATCTAGTTGAGTCGACTGTCAAAGACAATCAAGTAAAGTTAGTTTTTAACCCTTCCTCAATCACTCTTCAATATTCCTTCTCTCTTCCTAGAATCCTAAATGTTAACTTTCATCCCATTGGTTTAGCTAGGTAGAGTATCATAACCAATGTTTATGGTGCTAGTATTTCTACTAAGAAAAAATTCTTCCTTCAAAACCTCCAAAGAACCTCAAAGCTTATAGGAAACAAAATATGGATTATAGGTGGTGATTTTAACATGATAAAAAATCCCAATGAAAAGAAAGGTGGGATTCATAGACTTGATGAAGAAAGCCCCCTCTTTCTGGAATATATTAGTAACTCCATACTTACATATTTGATCACACACAAACATATTCGATCACACACAACAACTTATATACCTGGAACTATAAGCAAGAAGGAAACTATCAAATAGCTTCAAGATTCATAGATTCGTCAAAGAAAAGTCTCTCTATATTTCAAGCATATATTTTGAGGCTTTTATACGCCCTTGCCATGGTTTAAATCATTGGCCCACAGAACCCTCTATGGACTAGATTGGTAGTCCCAGGTACAAACCTTTCGAACCAAGGATTTTACGTTACAAAATCCTAATTTTCTCTCCAATCAAGAAAAATGGTGGAAGGAATTAGATCACTTCCCTAGGACCTTTATGTATCACTTCCAACAACAGTTAAAATATCTCAAAATAAATATCAAGAACTGGAATATTGAATATTTTAGTAACTTCCGCAAAGCAAAACTAAAGCCAGAATAAGAGATGACCACCATCCAACAAGCAATAATATCAAATGGAAGATTTGAGGAATTGTAACATCAAGAATCAATCACTCACCTCTAGGTGGAGGAAATATTGAAGCAAGAGGAAATCATGTTGATACAAAAATCCCAAGTACAATGTCCTAAGGAGGGAGAAAAAAATAGTAATTATTCCATAAACCCATCATAAACCACAGGAAAAGTAATATAATATCAAGAACCAAAACACCCAATCAACAAAAAGTGGAAAGCCATGATGAACTAACCCAGGAACACATGAATAATTTCCAAGTCACGGTCACATAAATGGTTATGGAAAAAAGGCCTTCTATCAAGAAAATAAAAGAGCACATTCCCAAACTTGTAACAAGGGAACAAAATGATATCATTTTGAAGGAAATCACAATGTAGAATGTGGGAGAAATTATTATGGAAATTCCTAAACGCAAGTCCCCAAGTCACAACGAATTTACCAATGATTTCTATTACGCTTGCTGGAAGATTCTCAAGTATGATGTTTTGCAAGTAGTAGAAGACTCTTGATGCCCCTCCTCTATATTAATAGCCTGTGATGCTACCTTTATATCTATTATTCGTAAAAGATCTTGTGTTGATTTTCATTTATATTTTAGACATCTTTCCCTATGTAATGTTATCTATAAAATTTTTGCCAAAGTTATTGCAAACTGACAAAAACTCATTCTCCGCTCACTTATCCCTCATGAAAAAACTAGTTATGTGGAAGCCAAACAAATTATGGACAACATATTGCTAGTCCATGAACACATTCACTTTCTTAATTCAAATAAGTCTCAAGATATGCTCATCAAACTTGATACGTCAAAATAATTTGAAAAATTGAGCTAGCAATTTAATTTTCACATGCTCATTGATTTTGGGTTTGCAGCAAAAGCATTCAATGTGTTATTGCCCTAATTTCCAAAACTTTCTTCTCCATCCTAGTAAATGGGTATCCCTCTCCCACTTTTTTTTCCCTTTGAGGGATATTAGGTGTGAAGGCACATTTCCCCTTACTTTATTTTACTTATGGCTGGAGGGTTGAGAAGATCAATCAACTCAAACCTAAAACTTGGCTAGCTAAAATGTCTTTCTCTTGGTCCCCATGATATCTCTTCTTCACACCAATAGTTTGTGGAAGATACTCTTCGCTTAGGAATCCCCATTATCAACGAAGTCACTACTCTTTAAAACACCCTTCAAGACTTCTTTGATGTTTCTGGAAACTCCATTAACATGAAAAAATACCAAATCTTCTTTTTTAATACCCCACTAGTTGTCCAAATTCACATATCTCATTTACTTAGTTTTTAAAGGATCTCTTTTGCATCCAAATAAATGGGAATCCCTTTAACTAATAATCCTCTTAGAAAAAATGTATGGGATAATATTCTTCTTAAATTTGAAGCTAAAATTTCCTATTGGAATTTCAAATCGTTGAATTGGTTGCTTGGTCTTGCTCAAATTTGTATTTCAATCCCTTGCCACCTATTTTCTCTTAGTAATGGCTTCCCCTAAATTCATCCTAAATAAGATTACAAATATTCAACACAACATCCTCTAGGGGAGGCACCAAAAGATACCAAAAATGTGCTTTAGTTTCATGGGAGAAAATATGTTGTTTAGAAAAAGAAGGAAGCCTTCGTCCCCGCGATCTAGATATACTCAACAAAGCCTTAAGGGATAAAACTTGGTGAAGATGGATTAAAAACCCAGAGGTTTTATGCATAAAATTTTGTAAATGTAAGTATGCCCACAATACCCAGGAATATCAGCTGATCAAAATGACAGAAACATCAATGGTTCTCATATATGGAATGTTGCTTGGAGAAACAAACATATTGTTCAATAGCATATCTTTTGGGAAATTAGAAGAAAAAACAATGCAGTAGTTTTGGATGACTAGAGGCATCAGTGGAAAAAATTAGCTCAAAATTAACAACTCCACCCAACTACGGACTCCCTCATCTCCATGGGCCAAATATTAGTTGCATATTACTAGGAACCACCCCTCTGCACTTTCCAAAGATATAATTGGACATCCTGTGAGGAATGGAATTAGCCTCCCTCTCAAAATGAAGCACAATATCAAGCAAGAATTAGAAAAAATAAGAATTGTGGTCCAAGAGGGAAATGATATTCTTCGTTGGGTTTATCATCCTTCAGGAAATTTCAACCTCTCTAAATCTTGAAATATTCTCACAAGGAAATGATGAGGATGATTAAGGAAATGACATAAAATATGGAATATCAAACACTGACCAAAATCACTCTTTTTTTGCGGCTTCTATTATGGAGCAAACCTTTGGCATAGGACAAGCTTCAAAGTCATGGTTTTCAAGGTCCCTTAATATTCCTTCATCTATTTCTCCAATTTAGAAATTATCAATCATCTTGTCAACAATTGTATAAAAATAAATTAAAGAAGAAGAAGAGGTGTAGGAGGAGGAGAAAAAACCACCTTTATGTTATAAGAAAAAAAAAAAAAAAAAAAAAACACCTTTTTTCCTTAAAAAATCAGGGGAAAAAAATTATTATTATTTTTTGAATGAATAAATAAAAACTTCAAAGTTTAAAATAATAATAAAATATTAATATTGAAAAAAATAAAAAAATAAATAAAAATTAAAAATAAAAAAAGGAAAAAAAATTAAAATTAAAATATGTTTTCCCTAATAGGGATGAGGAGCATGAGTACATCAGAGGGGGATGGGCAGGTGGTATAATTCTTATCCTCAAGCGAGACAAATAATGAGACATGACGCATAATGAAATGAAGGGTGATGACCACAACAAGTGGTGCCATATACTCAGAACAATACAAAAGGAGGTAGTTAGTTATAGAGCCCACCTCTTCAATGCCTTACGTTGCATTTGGTTCCTTCGTATGGGGTGTTGGTTGAGTGGTTTTACTGAGACAAAGTGTGCGTGGGTTCTAGACCTGTGGATGCCCGTGGGCTTGGACAAATTGTTTTTCAGAGGATATGATTGGGAGTGGTTTTCACAAAATGCGAGTTCTGCTCAAGCACTAGTGAGAGGGGTGTGGAATCTGTGAGACCCTAGTTGGGGGAATTTTTTGAGATCTTATGAGGAGGATAATGTAGCTTCGGAGCCCTCAAGTTTTGGATATACAACCTTCTCTAGACCAAAGTTGTTGTGCCAGTTTGAGAATTCTGATAGGAGGTGACTCACATCCTTATTTTGATTGCTCTCAGATATATGCATTGTATTACAATTGGGCCACCCCAATTGGTTCCCCCTTAATCGAGGCTAGTGATTTGAGCCAAAGCTACATCTCAAAATTCTAAGGTGCCCAATTCAGGTTCCTACCTTGTTAAAAAGCCCCAATGGAGGGTTCACCCCTAGACAATTTGATAAATTTGGTTGAAATTTGGTTCATAAACCAATTTTTTTCATTTTACAGTGATTGGGTGGTCATGGTCCCTTTCATGGGTGAGGTCAATAGGTAGGGTTGAAGGTAGTGGGGCCTTCCCCTGAGCCATCCTTTAACTTTCTTTCTTGTCTCCCCTTTCCCTAAGCTTATTTTTTCCTTATGCTTCTCGTTTAGCCTTCCCCTTGTAGGTTCCCTTGTCTCTTATTCATTTTGTTGATCAAGTAATTTTAATAGGCCCATATACATTAA
Organism: Pinus tabuliformis; assembly: GCA_031772625.1. NCBI lineage: Eukaryota > Viridiplantae > Streptophyta > Pinopsida > Pinales > Pinaceae > Pinus > Pinus tabuliformis. The sequence goes on from CM062820.1 coordinate 693,339,352, forward strand.
CTTACATCAACTTATCTATCTATATATATATATATATATATATATATATATATATATATGTGTGTGTGTGTGTGTGTGTGTGTGTGTATATATATATATGTATATATATATATATGTATATATATATATATGTATATATATATATATATATGTATATATATATATGTATATATATATGTATATATATATATATATGTATATATATATATATATATATGTGTATATATATATATATATATATATATATATATATATATATATGTATATATATATGTATATATATATGTATATATATATATATAGATAGATAGATAGATAGATATATATATATATTGTCTTGAGGAATAAAAACTAGGCTAGGCTCGTACTTGCATGACACGAGGTCGAATATGACTACTACCACTATACCTATAGGTGAAACCATACATGCCCCCATGCACAGTCTACACGGTAAATCAAAGGGTTTGAACCTCGAACCTCAAATTTGCACATCTACATAATATGGTGATCACCAATCAAACTACACCCCTTGGGGCATTAATAAGTATTAATTTATACATCTTATTATACTTTTAATTAATATACTATATTGGCATTTTAAAAGTCATTAACATACCAATTTCTCTATACATCATATATTAATTTATAAAAGTTCATTATTGTTTATATAATACATTAATTAAGGGTAATTATATTAATTAATATATTATATTATACTTTTAACATTTATAACATTATATTAATGTTCCTACAGATAGTATATTATTTCTCAAAAGTCCCCTATTACTTCTATAATACATTGATTAATATTTTTACATTTATGAAACACTATGCTATAAATCATAATTAGAATATAAAAATTAATATGTATTGTTTTATTATTACATATCTATAATAAATTATTATAATTAGGTTTAATGTTTTAATAACATTTATCCTCTTGAAGCCATGCAATTTTTGTTTTATTGGGTTCTTCTCTAAGCTCTTTGCTCTCTTGTTTCCCTAGCAACCATGCTTTAATATATGTTCTCCCTAGCCTCATCCTGTACCTATAACTTGCCTTTTTTTAATTATTATTTTTATTTTTATCATATACTTTTGTTTATTTAACTTTAGGGGTACTTGCGCAACTATGTGACCAGGAAACAACGCATATGGGTGCAGTGGCGTCACCGTGGAGATTAGTACTACTACAACGCCATGTTCCACATGTCAACAAGTATGCCTCCATTTCATGCTCTATATGGTTATGATGCTCCGACATTTGGTGATTTGGTGTTTGGAGAAGACAGAGCCCTAAGGGCGAAAGATTGGGTACAAGACAACCAAAACATCCTTAGGGCTCTCAAGGATAATTTACAAATGGCCTAGAATCAACAGAATATCTATGCAAATATGCATAGAGTTGAGAGGAAATTCAAGGTTGGGGACCTAGTCGTTTTGAGTCTCCAACCATACATTCATTCCATTCTAACTATGGGCCTTACAGGGTGACTAGGCAGGTTGGAGATGTCGCCTATGAGCTAATGCTCCCACCTGGCAGCAAGGTGCACAATGTATTTCATGTCTTATGCCTGAAAAAAGACCTTGGGGAAGCAGGTGACAATAGCTACTGATGTACCCCCTTTGGATGATGAGGGGCATTTGGTGCTAGTGTCAGAGGCCATTTTGGAGGTGAGAGAGAGAAGGCTAAAAAACATGACCATTGAGGAGTTTCTGGTGAAGTTGAAAGATTTTCCAAAGGAGGATGCCACTTGGGAGGGGGAACATATACTCCAACACTCATCACTACAGTTGCTTGGTGTTATAGACATTTTTGTGCCTCGCGACATGGAGCATGAAATGTCAATAATTACAGGGATCCTCAGTCCCTAAACATGTTGTTCTTACCCCTAAAAGAACAAGGTCATCAAACAACAGCACTTCCAATCAGTTCTCCACCTGAAAACACTTCAAAACAGGCTAATTTTGGATCATGTCAGCTGCTCCACTGAGCATCTGCGCTGGAATGCAACTGCTCCTCCTTGTACCTGCACTGGAAGTCAAATCTAATGAAGGCTACCTGCGCTGGGCGAGATTGGCCAAGTGGCACAGTCATTCTGCAAGGTGTCAACTGCCCAGGAAGCTTCCAAACTGACACTTGGTTCATGAGATTCGCCCTGTGATGAGTAAGAGGTACTTGATCACCATGTGTAAGCAAGGATCTCCAAGTGGACTCAAGAACTGAAGATTAACTGAAGAGGGAGAGGACACAAGGCAGCTTCATGTCAGTCTCAAGCTGACTCATCCTTTCTTCTTCTCTCCTATATATAGAGCTCTTCTATGAGGTCTAAGGAGGCTGGAATTTTGTGTAAAGCAAGGAGGTGCTGTTGGTTTACAGTTAGAGCTATTGGGTGATTGTTTTACTAGAGGTGAAGAAGAGAGTTCTTGCTGCTGGGGAGGTGCTGCTGGATTGGAGCCATCAATGGTTGTAACCTTCTCAGAACCCTATTACTTCTATCAATAAAGTTTTGCATGTTCTCCTATATACTTGTATTGCATTGATGTATTGTATTTACATGTATATTTGATTCATTCTAATCCATGCATCAGTTATGAGTACATGTATCTTGTAGTTTCCTCTCTTGTTCTGTGCAGGATCTGTGTGTAGCTGGACCGGCAAAGAGAGCAAGGAGCTAGGAACAAGAGACAAAGAGAGAGGATAAGGATCGACTAAGCGAAAGACACCAGGTTGGTTAATCTGTTCTTCCTTCTCTCTGTACTTTCATAAAGGAAAATATCAAAGCTTTACTTTCAGTTGTTGCTAAAGACTGTCACCTTTAGAGCAGGGATAGGGTCATCCGAGTCGGATACTTTTCCCCACAACAAACTGGCGACTCCGCTGGGGAGCCTAGTATCTTGTTGGTGTTTGTAGTATCTTTGCTATTCATTTCCTGAACCAAAGAGTACCGAATCGAAAAGCTTTTGACTATATCAAAAGCGAAGTAGAGGGGCTGCTACTCTTGCTCATTTTGAGCAGATTCATGATTTGAAGAGCTGATCTACAAAAGACTCTTGTACTCTTTGTGATAGCTTTTCATCCTCTTGATCATCCCTTAGCTTGTACTTGACCTATAGCTTTTTATTTCAGCAAAAACAGTGCATTTTTGAGCTTTTTATGACCCGGAAATCCTTGTAAACGCAACTCTCGTGTCTCAGTGCAGGCTGTCCACAGGCAGTCTGCATTCCAGTGCAGGTACTCCCTTCGGGAACTGCGCTGAGAGTCAATTTGACAGACCAGAGCCTGCGCTGATCCAGTTAGGCTATGTCTTCCTGAGGTTTCCCACTGTGTCTGAGCCCTGTTTTCACTGTTATTTTGCTGCTGATTGCTTGTCATTGTACTTGCTGTAAGCCAACTTTCCTTGACATTATTCTGCCTCAGTTGTGTGATGAAACTGTGATTGTTCTTTCAGTATTTCTTGTTTCAGTTACAGTTTCCCATTGTGAAAAGCAAACCAGTATAGCTGTGACCTCTTAAATCCTAAACTGTAAAAGTGTCTTTGTGATCTTAAGAGCTAGTTTTATTACTGTTCATGGTTGTTTGAGTTTGTTTGTTTTTCATTTTATGGTTTGAATTCATACATTTTTAGTGTCAAAAAAAGTGCTTGTAAAGCGTCTTTTCATTTTAGACAAAACTTGTTTGTTTACGCTTCAAATTGGATTCGAAAATTATACAACAATTTCCTTTTGTCTACATCAACATTAAGGGAAAAGAAAAGAAATACATGCATCTTGCATTTGCATTTTTGATAAGTTTGCGTGTCTGATCTAGGAGAAAGTGCATTAGTTTGTGCTTTGTGCTCTGTGTGGAAAGATAATGTTTTTCTCTCCCCTCAGTAGTTAGGATTTTCAAAGCTAAAAAGATTGTAAAGCTTGCTTATCATTTTAGCTGCATTTAGGAATTTGTACCAATACATCTCGTGGTGATCCTGAAAGACAAACTGATAAACAAGATCAACTTAAAATATATTGAATGAATCTAAAAACGCATTGTAACATAACGCTCACAATAGAGGTCTAGGTAGAGACGTGTTCCGGCGTCGTTAAACGTAGTGACTGTCGATCTCTACGAAGGTGGGTGATTCCTCCTGAGGGACGATAGCACTAATACGGACTTGTGCTCCCGCGTACCGTCGCGTATATTGGGAGACCCCTATAGGCATTTATCCTTTATCCTTAGGAATCCGTGTCGGCCACCCTACTGATCGCGATGCAGTGAACACAGCATTCACGAAGATCGACCACCCGTACCGTAAAACGTATTCTGTGGTTTCGCGAAAGGTTTGGCACACCCTCTGCCTAGATCTCCAGAGCAGTTTCTTTTGGCCTTTTTCAAACTCTATAACTGAAAAAGTCCAACCGAGCATTTGTCACTTCGGGCTCGTTAATACATCGAAGGCGACTAGAGTCATCTTTAGCTTTTTCTCGACTCTTAAAACATGAAAAAGCAAAGTTGTGTCTAAAAGCGTCTAATAAAATTCATTCAATACGGAAACAGAATTCCCCTTTTTGTATTTTAGTTGATCGAGTAATCCGCAACCGTGGAGGAAAGTCAATTAGAACTCTGTCGTTCGAGGAGACTCGCGAGTCAACCGTCTTTGTCTCCGGAATCGAGAGTAGTACGGACGAAGCAAACTCGCTTGACCGGGTCAAAATCTCCCATTAAAGTTAGAACAACAGTTCCAACAACATCTGAGATTCTGGTCACTCCTAATATTTCTGGAATCCCTGCCTCTATTGAAGAAGTTCAACAGCAACAGAGGGACAGTTGTACTGATCCTAGTCTGAGGACAAGTACTTGCATAACTGAACCAGTTCCATCTGAAACCGGTCCACAGAGTCTTGTTGCTCAAACAACTGTCGCTGTCGAAGCAACCCCTTCTTCGGCACCAGAAATCTTTTACGGACCTGACGATCTTCCTCTTCCTCCTGGTCTGATTGCAATAGAGGAAATCGTAGAGGACCAGCAAGCAAATACTCCAACTCATTTTGGAGTAGGCACCACTCTTTTTCCTTCTGCATCAGAAGTTTGTCCATCGCCAGTGGAAGTTCCTGTAGAATCGTTAGGCAGTTTATTGGATAGACTTAAAATGTCTGAGCAACCGTCGACATCTGGGACTGTGCCAAATGACACAGCGACAGCAGAAGCTCCTGCTGTCACTCCGACGATGTTTGCCGGCATACCAGCTGTCCCGACTAGCTCTCAACAGCTAGAAGGAGTCCACCCAGGGACTATTATGACAACTTGGTCTGTTCCAGTTTGTTCTTCCGGTATAATACCCGGTAATTCTTATGTTGAAACTAGACAAATTGATCCCTTTGGAAATCAGTTTGGACCATCCAGTCCTCAAAGGCAATCTATACCCTTGAGCTCCGGATTGTTACCGTATGGGGGGCAATATGCCCTTTCACTTCCCCCTCCGGGAGGATACCCATACGGCAGTTTTCAACCGCATTCAGGTTTGACTAAAGTTACGACGAGTGGTTGGGTGCCTATGTTGCCCCAACAACCGAGAGTTGTATATTCCATGCAACAATGTGTACCTATGTCTAGCATCCCGACAACGCCAGCAATTGTAACCGTGTCGCAAGTTCAATCGATGCCTGTTGTATGTCAACCCCAAGTTGTAATGCAACAGCCCCTTGACCCTGCAACACAACCACAATCGCCAACTGCCGGGACGACACAGATACAAACGGGAACCATAACCCCGCATCTTGGTCCGTCGGTTAGTATCGCACAGCAAAACATGGCTTCGCAGCCATGGATGGTGCAATACCAACAACCTCAGTTTCAACAGGTGTACCAGGGATCTGAGCAACAGATCTTTGCAAATAGTGGACAACCCTATATTCAGAACGGGTTAAATCAACCACTTTACAGTGGCCAAGCCCACCAGCCATATCAGTCCTATCAACATCAGTTGCATTATGCTGGTATGCAAAGGCCTACTGCTCAGGCGATTCCATCGTATCCTGGGTACGCCTCGCCAAACCTGAATCAGCAGTTGCCATTCGTGGCGACTCTAGAATTACCAGATTTACATCGATTGACGAATGATCCAATCGCCTATGCCCATTGGTGGCCAGCGATTCCTCACAAACTTCCTTCGGACATTCCTAAATTCAATGGAAATCCTGGCGAAGACCCGTCGAATCATGTGATGACTTTCCATCTGTGGTGTTCGTCGAATACCTTGAATGATGATTCGATAAGGCTTCGCCTTTTCCAGAGGACATTGACTGGTCCGGCGGCTAAATGGTATATTGAATTACCTAGAGCCTCTTTCGACAATTTTAGTTCCCTAGCCACGACTTTCTTAACACACTTTCAGTTACCTATAAGGTACGAAACTGGAACCGAGATCTTAACCAATTTCAAGCAGACAACGGCCACACATATATCAGATCATATACATGAGTGGCGTCGTCGTCGCAGAATGGTAAAGACTTATGTTCCAGATCAGCTTTTAGCTGAGTGGTTTATAAAGTCGCTTCTTCCTGCTATAACAGAAGATGTGGCCAAGGGAGGCGTCGTAACAGAGGAGCAAGTTATTGCTCGTGCCCAGTATTTAGACTTAGTATATACTCAGTCTGGCACGCTCTATGACAAGATACCTGACGCCCCTAGACCGGAATTTTCAATTCCTCCCCCTCCTGGATCAAATAGTGACTCTCATGCCGGCGATGGTGTGATTGGCACTGCAAATGCAAAGTCAACACGGGATTCGTCTAAGAAAACCCGTAAGACTTCGAATCAAAATGCAAATGAAGAACTTCTTGCCTCGGAAGTAAGTGCCGTGTCGGACGACAAGGGCAAACAACTGAAGCAACCAGGAGACAAGAAGAAAAAGAAAGGGAGAAAAGGGAAACCCCCTTCGGGGTGTCATATATGCGATGAGGATCATTGGACAACAGATTGTCCATGCAAAGCTGAGCTTAAAAGATTCTTTAAGAGTCCGAAAACCTCAGCTGTGTTGACTGATCCGTTTCCTAATCCTGGTCAAAATCTGGTTGCTAATCAAAATGCTTCCCGATCCCAAGTGCTTATGTTGTCTACCTCAAAGCAGCAGAATAATGCTTTGACAAGGAATAAAGATTACGGGAATCCATGGCTGTCGAATAACAAGGCTAATGAACAACCTAGTAGTTCGACGACAGCTTTGACCAAAGTTGTGCCACCCATCATTCCTGAACCAATGATAAAGTTGCCAAAGGGAGTAGTACACAAATCGACATTTAATCCTCGTGACAAAGGAGCACAGAATTGTAATATAGTAAAGGACCTGGCCCAATCACCGTCCACTATGTCGACACTTGAAGTACCACAAAATTGCCCCTCCCAAGAGCAAGATTTATTATCAGCAATAGGTGGGATTGCCCCAATGGATTCCAATCTTGTGGCCTTTGATCATAAAGGATATGACCCTCAGTTACTAGCTCAACTAGCTTTCCTTATTCAAGTGAAAGCCCTCAACAAAACTGTTCATCGAACAATTATTGATGAGGGGGCATCTACATGTCTTATGTCGATGAGTTGCTGGAAAGATTTAGGCTCACCACCCTTGTCGAAATCGTCAACGACGTTAAAAGCATTTGATGGACGATCATACACTCCATACGGGATTTTAAGTAACTTGCAAGTTGAACTGGGGGGCAAAACAGTAGGAATTGATATTGAAGTAATTGATGGAAACCTCGATTACAACATCCTACTAGGAAGGCCCTGGATCTATGCCATGGCCGCGGTTGTGTCGACCTACTTCAGGAAGATTGCATTTCCCTTCCAAGAAGGAATTACAATCGTCGACCAACAAACTTTTCTCCCCAACAGTTCACAAGTTACAGGAAGCATTCCAATGATCCATGGAAGGAATCATTTGCTTCAAAATATCGGAGTAGGTCTCCTAAAAGACCCTGCCTTAATGGGTACTTTCGCCCTACCGCCTCCAAGTAATCTGGCGGGAGTGGCCACGGTGGAAACCTACAAAATGAAATCTAATCCAATCTTCTGGTTGGATTCGGAAGATTCCTAAATATTTTGTCGGCTTCGAGGATAGTTCCTATCTCAGGTCAACCTCGTTAAAAAATGAAAAACCATGAGGATAGTTCTTTTACTATGTCAACCTCATTAAAAAATGAAACAATCCCCTTTCCAGATCTCAATGGTAAACCTTCATTCCAATCAACAAAGTTGAATGCAATGAAGCTTGGGGGGCATGCACCTCGATTTGCATTATTATGCTGGGGGCATGCAAACTTATCATCGAGCAGTTTTAGCACATAGTTCATGCTCGTTAAAAAATAAACGCAAGATCCGAGCAGTTTTTGCACATAGTTCATGCTCGTTAAAAAATAAACATAAGTTTATGAGCAGGCTTTCCTTCAGAGTTCAAGCTCATTCAGAAAAAACGAACTGGTAAATAACCTTTTGAGATCGTAAATTCATCAGCCATAAAAGCCTTGGTCGTGTTTGTGCACCGTCACCTCCACTGTTCATTTGGCCGATCATTCACCTCCATTTGTGTGTTTACCTCTTTTGAGAAACAGCTGCGAAGAGTGATTTCACCTAGCCATCCTTGTGACACTGCCGTGATTGGAAAATTCCAACCTGTACCTGGAATCTGCTGCTATCCCTGTTTATCACTCGTTCCTCAAAAGACGAGTCTTCTTTGAGCTCTTTTCACTGACTCGTAAAATATGAAAAGTTTGCCGAGTTTTGGCCTTCCAGCTCGTTAAACGACCGGAACGCTATCCCTCCTCTAGATTTTAATCTTTTTGGACCTGAGGGATTATTGCACAAAAAGATCGAGCACTTGTCTTGTTCGGCTCGTAAAAGTACCGAACAACCATCCCTTCTGTATTGTTTTATACTTTTTCGGACTTAAGGGATTAGATGACGAAAAAGGAATTATGGAGTTAACTTTCTGTACCTTTTCAGACTCTCTAAAAATGAAAAGGACCGAGTTTTCTTTGTCGTTAGACTCGTTAAAATGATTAAATAGCGACAAACTTGTCTTTAGACGAGAACGAGTTTCCCTATCGCTAGGCTCGTTAAATCATAGCGATGGGCTTGCCCGAAGGGCAGGTTATAGAACAAGCATATGTTATCCTCCTCAAGCTTGACAAAAATAAAGAGGTACTGGTCAGAAATGACTGGGGAAAAATTGGGAGAACATCAAAGTTTAATGGTAGCAAGTCACTCTTAAACATGACACTTTTCCTCCGTACCACATCGGGTTGGGTTGTTTCATTCACCGGTCTCATCACCATGGTCCTCGCCAAACCATCCACATTTGGGGTAATGCTACCGATCCATCGCATCAGTGTCGTTATATGTTCAAGAGGGGTCATTCTGAAAGTGTCAACCGTGTCCCATCCACTGCCATACATTATCCTTCATCCATTCATGATCGCCACCCTGAATCATATATCACAGTTTGTTTTCACCTCCACTAAAATCATTAGCTCCGTTCCGTGTCATTGATGTGGGATTCATTAAGGCCCTCCTTTGACGGATCGCTTCTTGTCGACTTCAGCTCATTATCCAAGAAGTTGATCTAGGAACAACCCCATCAGTACTTTGAAGCTTGCATGCCTCAATGGCAAGTTTCTCACTTCCGGCGACAGGTATACATCAATGACCTTCGACCAGAAGATTTTGCGTGGCGTTCGACGCCAAGTCCTTTATTCACACCACGTGAATTGTACTGCAGTACCTTGAGGGTCATCGTCATTATTGGTGATTCCTCTCGCGCTTGTTAACGGTTCTCATTATTGACCGGTAATCAAGCGATATCTTTCCATGTTCGACTTCAGCCAAATTCTCACATGGATCGACTTGTACTTAGAGTGAAGATCGAACGAGTTTGAAGACCCCGGATCTAGTTTCATCCATCCGGGCTGCGATATATATTCAGGAAATATAAAAGCATTTACCATGTACATCATTGCAGCAGATGATCATCCTATCCAAAGGATGATAATTTCAGCAGAAAATTATCAGTCTACCTTCAGATGATCGTCTGTCATATGTACCGAAATGTATTTATAAAAGCTGAGCATGGGAATGCCCGCCTCAGCTAGATCATGAAAATAGAATGAAAAATAATGTATTGTATTGTATTGTATTACAGGGCGCCTCCTCAGCACTGGAATGAACTTCGGACCCTCTAGATAAAGCATTTCACCCGATAAACGGCCTCATACTTTAGGGGGCAACTGTTATAGACATTTTTGTGCCTCGCGACATGGAGCATGAAATGTCAATAATTACAGGGATCCTCAGTCCCTAAACATGTTGTTCTTACCCCTAAAAGAACAAGGTCATCAAACAACAGCACTTCCAATCAGTTCTCCACCTGAAAACACTTCAAAACAGGCTAATTTTGGATCATGTCAGCTGCTCCACTGAGCATCTGCGCTGGAATGCAACTGCTCCTCCTTGTACCTGCGCTGGAAGTCAAATCTAATGAAGGCTACCTGCGCTGGGTGAGATTGGCCAAGTGGCACAGTCATTCTGCAAGGTGTTAACTGCCCAGGAAGCTTCCAAACTGACACTTGGTTCATGAGATTCGCCCTGTGATGAGTAAGAGGTACTTGATCACCATGTGTAAGCAAGGATCTCCAAGTGGACTCAAGAACTGAAGATTAACTGAAGAGGGAGAGGACACAAGGCAGCTTCATGTCAGTCTCAAGCTGACTCATCCTTTCTTCTTCTCTCCTATATATAGAGCTCTTCTATGAGGTCTAAGGAGGTTGGAATTTTGTGTAAAGCAAGGAGGTGTTGTTGGTTTACAGTTAGAGCTATTGGGTGATTGTTTTACTAGAGGTGAAGAAGAGAGTTCTTGCTGCTGGGGAGGTGCTGCTGGATTGGAGCCATCAATGGTTGTAACCTTCTCAGAACCCTATTACTTCTATCAATAAAGTTTTGCATGTTCTCCTATATACTTGTATTGCATTGATGTATTGTATTTACATGTATATTTGATTCATTCTAATCCATGCATCAGTTATGAGTACATGTATCTTGTAGTTTCCTCTCTTGTTCTGTGCAGGATCTGTGTGTAGCTGGACCGGCAAAGAGAGCAAGGAGCTAGGAACAAGAGACAAAGAGAGAGGATAAGGATCGACTAAGCGAAAGACACCAGGTTGGTTAATCTGTTCTTCCTTCTCTCTGTACTTTCATAAAGGAAAATATCAAAGCTTTACTTTCAGTTGTTGCTAAAGACTGTCACCTTTAGAGTAGGGATAGGGTCATCCGAGTCGGATACTTTTCCCCACAACACTTGGGGACAAGAAACATCTGGGTAGGGAGGACTATGATGTTCCCAAGAGGTTTTTATAAGTAGTCACAATTTTGCACAATGTTGAGTTTTGCTAAGGAGGACTTAGGAAAAGTGGGTTAGGAGGGCCCCACATTACAATTTTTGCTAAGGAGGACTTAGGAAAAGTGGGTTAGGAGGGCCCCACTTTACAATTTTTGCTAAGTGAGTTTCCAACATAGAATAAGAGAGGAAAATTGAAACTTTAGTGGATGGTGGAGGCCACCCTAAGAGGAATACACACCCCTTGGAGCAACACACACTTGTGGAGAGAGAGGAAAAAGATGGGTCGATGTATGGGACCCACATGGAGTGAGAATGGGATCAAGGATAAATAAGAGGAGAATAAATCATATTGGGGATTTTGATCATTTGAAATTTTAACTCTCTTGTACGCTTGAGTTATTGAGCCAAGTCTACGAAGTGTTGTTCAACACACGATATTTCCAAGGGGATATCTCACCTCCTTCTTCGATGGACTTTGAGTGCCACCCTAGGGGAGCCATTAATAAACTTGACATCTATTCTAGGAGACTATATTATGGAAATTACAGCTATATTTGGATCATTCTAGGTGCAGAAGGGGCACACACATTATTTGCGGGGGGGGGGGGGTAACTTCTATTCAAAGCCGGTTTTGTTATTTTAACAACACATTTCCTTGGTATTTTGCAGTGGTTTGGAGGGTTGATTTGGTGGCCATCACTCAGGTCAAATTCCTTTCTTTCTAGGTGTGCACAGAGGTGGTCTAGAAGGATTACACAATCTCTTCTAGAGCGAATCTATTATGGCAGGCTTGTCCGGGAGTTTGAGGATGATTTTTTCCAGGGGTCATAAGGAGAATTGTTCTAAGGACTTCCCAAGATTTTGGAGGTCTTTGGGCGGTAGATTCATAGGGGGTGTGAATACCTAGTTGGAGGAGGAACTCATGCTATTTGGGGGTATTTTTGAAAGTTCAGAACAAAGGTAAAACCCTTTCTGGGTCTTTGTAGGTTTGGTGAGGAGATCCCACGGTTAATTTTACATAATATCTTAGCACTCTAGAGGGGAAAAACTCATGTTCCTTTCTAGCCAATAGCAATAGAATTTCTGGTCCAGTGTATGGGTTGAAGGAGAATTACTTCCTATCATCAGGGTAACACATTTTATCACATGGGACTTGTCTAGATTTCTTTTGCAATCCCAATGCACATATTCTATACATGTATTGTACTCTCCTTGATATATTAATAAAATGGCCAAGATTGGTGCAATTTTTCGAAATTTATGGGTGTCTAATTGAATGTTTGAACTTTTGTGTTTTATATGGTGTTTTTTCTTAATTATCACCATTAAATTACTAGTAGGAATATTACACCAAATTTCTCTCTAAAGTACATGAACATGTCTCTCGGTAATGACTTCGTCATAACATCGGTTGTCTGCTCATCTGTGGAGATGTATTCAAGCCTTATTGCTCTCCTAGACACCATGTCACATGTGTAGTGGTACTTGATCTCAATATGCTACTACCTATTACAGAACACATGATTCTCTGGGAGCTTCGCACAACTTTGATTATCATAGTGTATCATTGTTGGTTTCAAATCTTGGCAGAAAATCCTGCAAACAACTTCCAGAGCCATACAACTTTGGTGCAAGCCTCATTGGCTACAATGTACTCTGCTTTAGTAGTGCTGAGAGAAATCAACCTCTACTTTTTGTTCAGCCATGATGTCATAGTAGATCCAAAACTAAAGTATACTCCTAAGGTTATCTTCCTATCTTCAACATTTCTTGCCCAATCAAAATTTGTATATCCTTGAAGTTGTACATCCTTGTTTGCAACAAATATCAAGCCATAATTCATTATTCCACACAAATATATCAAAATGTGTTTTGTTGCATTCCAACACTCATAATAATATCATAGGTGCATTATTCACAACCTTAAATTAAAGGTTTAGATCAACATCACTCTTGGTAAATCCCAGACTTGTCAGATAGTTGTTAATATGAGCATACCCAACTCTTGGATCTTGCTTGAGTCCATACAAGGCCTTATTCAACCTAAAAATATGAGATTCATTTCCAAATATCTCAAAGTCTTGTGGTTTCTCTATGTACACCTCTTCCTCAATCACACCATTGAGGAATGCAGTCTTCACATCCATCTGGTGAAATTTCCATCCCAATGAAGCAACAAGAGAAATAATGAATCTAATAGAGGTGTACCTGATAACTGGAGCAACAACCTCATCATAGTCTTCTCCCTCTTTCTGATAGAATCCACTATCCACAAAACATGCCTTGTACCTATCAATATTACCATTTGAAACATGCTTAATCTTGTATATCCACTTGGAAGTCACTACGGACTTCCCTTCAGGTCTTGGCACAATCTCCCAGACATCATTCTTCTTGATCGATTGGTACTCTTCATTCATCGCTTACTTCCACACCTACTGGCTAGCTGATTCCTCATATGTGGAAGTTTCTTGATCAATAAGTTTTTTCGTGAGAGATACATATCTAGAGAACCTATTAGGTTTCTTCACCTCTCTAGATGTGCCATCAAGAGTTGCATGTCCTTCTACCTCTTCCAATTCCAATCTAAGGCATGTTTTTCTCTTCTTTACCTTTGGAACTATGACTAGTTCTGATGCATCTTGAGACCCTTCTAGCCTTCCAATATATTTTGTAGAACTCTAATTCTCCTCCCTTGAGGCCTCATGCTTCACTTCATCCAAGGAATCCATGGAGACTTCCTTATACTTCCAATATACCATTTTCTCATCGAAGGTGACATCTTGGCTAACCTCAATTCTTCATTTCTCTAGAATGTATATTATGTAGGCCTTCGATGATTTGTTCTATCCAACAAATATGCCTTTCTGTCATGAAGTCTCAAGCTTGTTCCTCTTATCCCTAGGAACATGAATATACACAAGACAACCAAAGATCGTCATGTGACCAAACTCTGACTTCCTTTTAGAGAATTCTTCTTCAAGAGTCATACCTTCCAAAAATTTATGAGGACTTATATTTTGAATGTACACATCTGTTTGAAATGCTTCCCCCATAAGAAAAATGATAAGTCCAAATCATGCATCATGTCCTTGAAAAATTCTTTAATGGACCCATTCTTTCGTTCTGCTAGAACATTTTGTTGTGGATTATAGGGGACAATTAGCTCCCTCTTAATCCTCCTAGCCTACTTGCAAAAATCAACAAGCTCGTTTGAGGTGTATTCTCCTCCATTTTCAGATCTCAATATCTTGATCTTCCCGCCTATCAAGTTTTCCACTTCATGTTTGAAATCCTGGAACTTGTCAAATACCTCATCCTTAGTCTTCAAGAGATATATCCCTGTCTTATCGGAGAAGTCATAAATAAATGTCATATAGTAAAATGAACCACCATGGGATTTCACTGGCATAAGACCACATACATTAGAATGAATCAAGTCCAAAGCTTCCTTAGATCTATTATCACTATTTGTAAATGGTTTTTTGATGTTCTTCCCAAGAGAACAACCTTTGCATACATCATCATTGTTTATTTTTAGTTCAGGAACCCTTGACACTATTTGACTAACCTTAGGAAATTCTCCAAAATTAATATTTCCATACCTTCTGTACCATAACTCACTTGGATTTATTTCTTCATGTACTAGTGCTTTATCTGGTTGATCTACAAGTCTATAAAATCTTCCATCATGAATCCCAATAAGCCTATCATCATTTATACTAGATCCTAAGTACTTTGTCATCCATAAAAGCAACTCTAATATCTCATTTAACTTCTAAAAATGAAACAAAAAAAAATATTCATTTTCAAACAAATTACATAAAGAACATTTTTTAGATGTACATTGTTACCAAATTCCATCTCTATGGACGTCTTTCCAACTACTTTGACTGCATAGTTGTTATTGTCTCCCAATTCAACCCTTTGAGACAACTTCTTTTCTATCATGCTTGAAATATTCACAAGATCTTCGGTAATATGCCTTGATGATCCACTATCTACCAATCACATGCCATCATCATCTACAAGGGAACATGTCAAAGCAAAGTAGTAAAATAAATCCTTATCACCATTGGCCTTCTTTGGTTTTCCATCTTCAACATTTGCTACGGAAGCATGTTATTTTCATTTTATCTTCTTTGATTAGCCATGTTAGGACAATATCTCTTGTAATTTTCACTTTTTGGATAGCCACAACTTTGGATCTTTGAAAATTCTTTCTTCTTCTTAGAGGAAGAAGATCCCTTTCCCGAATTTTTGTGTTGAGGTATAAACTTCTTCTTTCCCTTGTTCTTGAAATGAACTTCAAGGGCTTGAACTTATTCATCTTGACAATCTCTGGTAATCAGCCTTAATTCTCCTTGAGCACATGATGTCCATAATTTTTCGAATGTAGGAGCTTCTTTCCAACTTCTTATAGCTACTGCAAAATCATCCCATGATCTAGGAAGACCATTAAGTGTTGTAATCACTAGTTCATGATCAAGAATGGATTCTCCAATTGCTTCTATTTGATCTCTTATTTGGGAAATACTTTGAAAGTAAGAAACCAAAGTTTTTTCATTAGTAATCCTTGTATTTTGAAATTCATTCTTTAAGCTCGTTGATTGTCCAACGTTCTTGATAGTGTTTATATTCATTAGGGCATTGTACATCTTCTTTGAAGTATCAAGTTTTACAATATGGGTTACCAAACGATCCCTAAAGGAGTCCAATATGATGCTCATAGCATTGATGTTATCCTCCTTGAACTTTTGTTTTCATCCATCGTCTTCTAGTTCAAGAGCCTTTCCTTTCACAATGTCCAAAACCTTAGTCTAGGAAAGAAGAATATATATTCTAACTTTCCAAGCTCCGAAATTAGATGCTCCCTCTAGCTCATTTTCAACCTATAAGAAAAAATTGAATAAAATGATCTCTAGGGTTTTTTCAAGGTGATCTCAATATTCCCTTCTTCCTTCACCAAAGCTCTAATACCATGTCAGTTTTCTTAGAGAAATTAGGGTTAGTACAATATTTCTAAAATTATGATAATTAATTTTGATGTAGATCTTATTTTAACTTATTCCAATACATCATTCAGAAAATTCACTTTAATAATTCAACCATAAAGAACAATGGAACAATAGAGATAACTACACACAAAGACAATATTTACCCTAGGAAAACCCACAAGGAGGAAAAACCCAACAATATTTTTCAATAGAGAAATTTGTCTTGTTCAATGAGAGACACCTAGACTTATGGTTAAACCCGGTCTTCTCCTCAAAGTCAAGTCACCCAATCTAATCCTACACTTCACTCTACATGTCTAATCCATAATTTTGACCCTCCTGCAATAGCCAGTTTCCCTAGAAATTTTGTGCCTACAACAATTGCCTCAGTAACCCAAAAATTTCATCCCCCTGCAAAAATTTCCCCAGAAGAAAGAGAACCGTAGAGAGAGAGACGTGTGAGTTTCAAGAGAGATAAAAAAAGAGATATTCCAGCCTCCTTCTTTATCCTACTTTGTCCTTCTTGTCTTTTTCTTTCTTGCTTAGAAATTTTCTGGTGTGAGAGAATGTGAATACCCAAATGGAGAATGTTGGGTTACCTTTATATAGTAGTATGTCTAGGTTGAATGGATGTGTCTCTTGGCCACGGCTAACTTGACTTGGAGGGAAGTCGACTTGTCACTTTTAAAGCAAAAATTTATATTTCAAAAATTCAAATTTTCATCTTTAAAAAGTCACAATGGGACTTTGAGTGAAAATAAAATGTCATTTTACTCAAACATTTATAAATATGTTTTACAACGATAATTAATTACATCAAGGAGCCAAATGTACATTATGAAGACCAACCGTAATTACAAATTCAATAGGTCCCAACAAGTTTACCATGAATTTCTTCAGGCTTGTTGGAAAATTTTCAAGTATGATGTTTTACAAGTAGTAGAAGACTCTCAAAACTCCTCCTTTATATTAACAACCCTTGATGCTACATTTGTATCTCTTATACCAAAAAAATCTTGTGTTGATTCTCCTTCATAGTTTTAGGCCTATTGGCATAAAACCCATTCTCCCCTCATTTATCTTTCCTAAGAAAACTTCTTATGTGGAAGCCAGACAAATTATGGAAAACATAATATTAGTCCATGAACAAATTCACTTTCTTGATTCCAATAAGTCTCAAGGTATGCTTGTCAACCTTGATATGTCAAAATCATTCGACAAACTGAGCTAGAAATTTACTTTTACATGCTAATTTCTTTTGGGTTTGCATAAAGACATATTCATTAGGTTCTTTCCCTCATTTCCAAAAGTTTCTTCTCCATCCTAGTTAATGGGTCTCCCTCTCCCACTTTTTTCTCTTTGAGAGATATTAGGTAGGGATACCTTGTTCCCCTTACATATTTATGCTCATGGCTGAAGGAATAGGAAGATCTATCAACTCATCCCTACAACTTGGCCAACTAAAAGGTCTTCATCTTGCTTCACATGATATAATTTCTTCACACCAACAATTTGTGGAAGATACTCTTCTCTTGGGAATCCCCACTATCAAAGAATTCACTACTCTTAAGAACATCCTTCAATACGTTTTTGATTTTTTTGGAACCTCCATTAACATGAAAAAATACCAAATCTTATTTCTTAATACCCCACTAGTTGTCCAAATTCACATATCTCATTTAGTTAGTGTTTAAAGGAACTCTCTTCCATCCAAATATATGGGAATCCCTTTAAATAGCAATCCTCTCAGACAAAATGTATGGGAAAATATTCTTCTTAAATTTGAAGCTAAACTTTCTTGTTGGTCTTTCAGATCACTCAATCGGTTGCTTGATCTTGCTCAAATCTGTAATTCAATCCCTCACTACCTATCTTCTCTTAGCAATGGATTCCCCTAAATCCATCCTAAATAAGATTAGAAATATTCATCACAAATTCCTCTAAGGAGGCTGGGCACCAAAAGAGACTGAAAAATGGGCTTTAATTGCATGGGACAAAATTTGTTGTTTAGAAAAAGAAGGAGGCCTTAGTCATGGTGATCCATATATACTTAATAGAGCCTTAAGTGCTAAAACTTGGTGGAGATGGATTAAAAACCCATAGGATTTATGGAGGAAAATGTGGAAATGTAAGTAACCCCCCCCCCCCCCCCCCCCCGATACCTAGGAATATCAGGTCATCAGAATGATGGAAAACATCAGCGGTTCTCATATCTAGAATGTTTCTTGTAGAAACAAGCATCTTGTCCAAGAGCATAACTTTTGGGAAATCAAAAGCAGGAACAATGCACTATTTTGGGATGGCTGGTGGCATCAATGGCCAAATTTAACTCAGAATGACCAAATCCACCCAACTAAGGACTCCCTCGTCTCCAAGGGCCAAATATTAGTTGCATATTATTGGGAACCATCCCCCTGCAGTTGTCAATGGTACAATTGGACATCATGTAAGGAATGGATTGAGCCTCCCTCCTAAAATGAAAGCATAACTATCAAGCAAGAATTAGCAAACAAAATAATAGTGGTTGAAGCGAGAAATGATATTCTTTGTTGGGTTTATTGTCTTTCATGCAATTTTAACTTCTCTAAACCTTGCAATATTCTCACAAGAAACAAATATTGGGACGATATAGGAAAATGATATAAAATATGAAATCTCAAACACTAACCCAAAATCACTCTTTTTTTGTGGCTTATATTATGGAGAAAACCTTTGACATGGGAAAAGGTTCAAAGTCATGGTTTTCAGGGCTCCTTAATATTGCTTCTTTGTCTCTCCAATTTAGAAAATGTCAATCCTCTTCTCAATAGTTGTAGCTTCTCTACCTCTATCTGGGACCACCTTACTATGCTCTTTTGACAAACTAACATAATAAAAAATAATGTCCTCTCCACTCTACCATTATGATGTGAATCCCCTTTTACTAATCCCATTGTCAATAGAGCATGGAAACTAATCCTAGGATTCATCCTACGGGATATTTGGAGTAAGCATAATAAACAAATATTTAAGAATATAAGGGCCTCCATAGACTTTATTTAGCAAACTGTCCTAAAAAAGGGGAAACAATATATTCTCTTCCTTGGTCCTCCAAATATTGGGAATGAAATCAACCTGAAAAAAATAATTCTAACCCGAAATGGGTCTTGTTATCACCCCAAGAAACTCTCTTAGGTTGTATATCAGAGATGCTCGGGAACATTACAAACTCAACAAAATGTTGGAAAATGGTGGATGAATGAAAGAATGCTGCATATTCAAGCCAGATAACCACTTCTACTATGCTTAACCCTAGACATGGGTGAACACCCCCAAACTACAAGGCTTTAGACCACCAATTACTCATAGTTCAAGGAAAATGTGATGATGGAGAACACTGATCACACCAGAAGATGCACAGGACCCTGTGATGGCCAGCTACAACCAGTAAAGAGGTCTACAAATCTATCTCCTAATGCACAGACAAGATTACAGCTCTCTGGTATTAAAACAACAGAAACCTGCATACACATTCAATAATAATAACTAGATTCTAACACGGAGGTGGGATGACAGCCCCTTTAATGCTAAACATCTACAGAAAATGAATAAATGCATAACAAGCATAGCCTGGAACAAAGAAGAAGAAGTGGAAAGTGAGCAATTAACAGTAAAAGAAGCTTGCATTAGCTGAAAACGCTGCAAGTATCATAGTAGTTACAGTCTCTAGAAGTTGAACCTTACAACAAAATAACATTCATCAACCCTATTACATTCTATCTTCTAGATATATATAGAAGTTGATTACAAAAAGACTTTGTTGTGTTATACGAGGAAGGATAATAATGGGACAACAACCATATTAACTCTTTGGAATGGTCCTCTGCCATGATCTGCTGCTTTAATGGACAAATCGACCTTTCTCTAGTGTTTTGCAGTCCTTCTCTGAGCAGGTGGAGTGAACAATGGATGAAATTCCATGCCTGATAAATGCTCGTCACTGCTGTAGGTCGTCCTTTTTTTTCTTGGCCACGCTGTTGGTTAATTGCAATTGTTGAAGCTTTATTACGTACGGTACAGGTAGCTGGCCTCCTTCCTCCCTCGGCTGCACTGAACAAGCTAAGGACATAGGCAACATGGCGGAGGCTTGACGGGGAAAGATCAACCGTTGATATGTGTGAATCAACGGCGGAGAGTGTTTGCTATAGAGTATCGGGAGGTACGAAATGATCGGGGCATCATGGGCCGTCGGATCGCAGTCACACAGATCTGACAGCTATCGAACGATAGAGAAGAGTGTATGATAACGAGTGGGGGAAGGCGGTTTCGCACGCGGGCGATTTTCCCTGCACCGCCTTTGGCCTTGTTATCACCCCAAGAAACTCTCCTAGGCTATATATCAGAGATGCTCGAGAACATTACAAACTCAAAAAAAAGTTGGATAAATGGTGGATGAATGAAAGAGATGTTGCATATTCAAGTCAGATAACCACTTCTACTATGCTTGACCCCAGACATGGGTGAACCACCCTAGACTACAAGGCTTTAGACCACCAATTACTCACAGTTTTAAGGAAAATGTGATGATGGAGAACACTGATCACACCAGTAGATGCACAGGACTCTGTGATGGCCAGCTGCAACCACAAACAGGATGACAGCTCTCTGGCATTAAATTAACATAAACCTGCATACAAATTCAATGATACATGCTAAATTCATACACAGAGGTGGGATGACAGCCCCTCTAATGCTAAACATTAACAGCACATGAATAAGTACAAAAAAGGCATAGCCTGGAACAAGAAGAAGAAGTGGACAATGAGAAATTAACAACAAAAGAAGCTTGCATTAGCTAAAAATGAAGACCAGATGTTGCAGGTATCACAGCAGTTACAATCTCCATAAGTTGAACCTTACAGAAAAATGACACTCATCAACCTAACTACATCTTTTTTTTCAGTATATATAGAGTTTTTCACAAAATTTCTCTACTGCCCTAAGCGTGGAGGGGTCATCACTGACCACCAACCGCATTTACAGTTAGATATGGGCTTCTGATATAGTTTGATTGTTTTTAATGAACAAAATGGCTCTTTTTGTACTTTGATGTCCTTCCTGAACAGGTGAAATATGATTTGAATGCATTTCCATAACTGCTAAATGGTTGAACTGCTCGAGGGTGTCCTTTCTGTCCTTCGGCCATTCTGTCTTTAAATGCAGTTGGTTGCAGATTAAATGCGCTGAGTATTTAACCATGAGCTCCCTTTTTCTTCGAGTGCACAGGACTGCTATAAACACGAAAATTACATTGGAAACTGGCGGGAGGCGATGAAAGACATAGAGGCAGATTAAACAGCGGAACAAATCCCAGCCGTCGGATGATAAAAATCAACGGCGGAGATTGTGCGGGAGGAGCTATCGGGAGATGACAAAGAAGATGCAATGAGGCCGTCGGATCATGTGAATGAACGGTGGAGATTCGATCTGAGAGGCTATCGGGTGAGTAGGCGAAAAGGAGGATCGTGGGCTGTCTGATCACGGGATGGATGATCAGACGGCTATCGGGTGGCTAGAAAATCAGGATAAACGAGAGTCGTCAGATCAGGGCGCGATCGATCCGACAGCCATCGCACAAGGAAGATGCGCACAAGTTAGCGAGCGGGGGACCGTACTAGAAGGGCGGTAAGCGATTTCCCTACATCGCTCTTAGCGCTCAGCGGTATCTGTATGAGGGCGAGTGATCCAATGAAAATGCGACATGTGGCAGGCAGGAAACCGCTTCCCCGCGGGTTAACAGACGAGCAAGTTCGCGGAGCGGGGGAAGCGTACACCGTCGGATGATAAGGCAGGCGCGATCGGACGGTCAAGGTAATAAACATGTGCTCCGGGGTTGATGTGACAAGTAACGGTCTCGGCGGGTAATGATTTTATTATATGCGCGGTTATATAATGCAAGGTTATAAGGTTTAGCTTCGCGCTCGGGACCAAAGGAAAAATGGGTTATACGGGGTTTAATAATGTTAAAACACAAAAATGCCCGGGAGTCGGTAAACTAAAGGGTTTAGGCAGGGTTTTGTGTAAAACGGAGGAATGGGGAGCCATAAGGGTGCAAGCGGAGTGATAAGGGAAAAGGTAACATTATCGGGGGTTTTATATGGTTTATGAAGGAAAACTCAAATAATGAAGTTAGGAAGAATAAGGAGAGTGAAAGGGAAGGAAGAAACGGGGACAGCGGGAGTTATAAGGGCATAATAAAAATGAAAGAGGAAGGATCCAATAGACAGCTGCAAACCCTTTGCAACCCAAACCAGCACTGTTTGACCTGATTTAATCCATCAAATGTTGCAAACTGTAGCAGAGCTAACACTGGCTCCTTCTGGGGATGAGATCCTCCCTGTGAGGTCTCAAGAACCTACAGACCATTGCCTTTCCAGCTGAAAGCAAATTAATCAAAATTCCTAGTGTTCCATTGGGCATGGAGTCTACTTTGCCTGCACAAAACTGATAAAAACAAAATATTTACAGCCTTTAAGGCCAAAAGACCTTAAAGAACATAATTTTTTAGAAACCGCCCATTAACTGGGCCATCAAAAACTGCTTCTCCTCCCATACTTTTCAGTATGAAGGTGTTATTCCCTTGAACCTATGAAATGATGAAAGGCCCTGTCCAGAAAGCATCAAATTTCCCATGGTTGCCTTTCTTTTCCTTCAATGCATCCCATTTCAAAACCAAGTTACCAATTCTGCAAAATTTGGAATAAACCTCCTTACAAAATTAATTTTGCCCAAAAAGGATTGGATATCTTTCTTTGATCTTGGGACAAACAAAGTCTGTATGGCTTTTACTCTTTCTGGGTCAATCTGAACACCTGCAACAAACACAACATGTCCTAACAGCTTGCCTTCTTCCAAAGAAAATTGTGATTTTTTGGGATTGATTGAGATTCCAAACCTCCTACACTTCAACAATACTTTTTTCAAATGTTGTAAATGATTTTGATGGCTGCTGGAGTAAACTGTTATATCATCAAGGTAGATAAGCACAAATTTGTCCTTGTCTCCCACAAATTCTATATCCATAGCTCTCTGAAAGGTGGCTCCAGCATCATCACTCCAAATGGCATTTTGGCATACATAAAAGTGCCCCAAGGAGTGGTGAACGCAGTCTTTTCTTGATCATCTGGGTGCACAACAATCTGATTGAAGCCTAAAAAACCATCCAAGAAAGACATCACTTTGGCACCTGAGACTTTTTTTAGCAAATGCTCCATCTTGGGTAGAGGATAGTTGTCTTTCTTGGAACATTTGTTTAAATTTCTGAAATCAACACACAGTCTGATTTCACCACTTTTCTTCCTCACGACCACTAGATTAGCTACCCATTTGGAATATCTGAGAGGGACTATAATCTTGGCAGCCAGCAACTTCTTAATTTCTTTTTCAATTAGAGGAAGAAGCATAGGATTTATTGGTCTCAGCTTCTGTTTGAATGGTATTGTGTCTTTCTCCAGAGGGATTTTATGCTGAATTATGCTCTTGTCATAAGTTTGGTCACTATACTCCCAGGAAAACACATCAACAAATTGCCTCATTAAATTGTAGTATTCAGCACTTTGATCAGCTGACAAATGAGTGGATAAATTTACATATTTAGGCTGACCTAGACTTCCTATATCATGCTTACAGACTACAGATTGGTCTTCTTTTTGGGTAGCTTTGTAAGGCACATCATTCTGGTCAAACAGTGTTTCAAGAGGAATTAGGCCCTTAGGAATATGGTTGCTGGGAAGCTGGACAATGTTGTCTTTACCAATTTTATTTCTACGCTGGGAGTGGGGATTTTCTTCCAAGGCATCATTCTCTTGGTCAATTTTCATTTTGGAAAACTCATCAACGACTTGAAGAAACCTATTTAATTCATCATCATCTTCAAAAACTTTCCAATGCTGGACATTATCAGGCAAGGATGGTCTATACTTCATTTGGACTTCATAAACTAGCCTAGGAGGCACAGGAGGAATAAATAGACTAGCAGACACAGCAAGGGAATCAACAATCTAATTTTGGGCTCTAGTAATGTATGAAATACATAAATAATCAAAAGAATCTTTGATTTTCCATACCTCATCTCTGTATGCCTTCAACTTTGGGTGCTTTGCTTGAAATGTTTTATTTACTTGCTGAATAATCAAATCAGCATCTCCAAACACTTTTAGATTCTTGATTCCTCTATCTTTTGCTACATTAAGGCCCAATAGCAGTGCTTCATATTCTGCTATATTGTTTATGACTTGAAAAACCATCTTAAAAGATAGCTAAATACTTTCTTGTTGAGGAGATACTAGCAACACCCCTGCTCCTGCAGTCTCCCTGGAACATTCTCCATCAAAGAACATCTCCCAAACCTGACATCCTTGCTCCTCTTCAGCTTGAACGGTTGGTTTCCTGAACTGCATTTCGGCCTTCTGAGATTCTTCTATTTGGAGAATGCCTGCTCCAAAATCAGTGTCCGCTACATATATAGGATGATTTGTAGGATTCTTCTCATCACTAATGATGTATGCCAACTGTGCTTCTCTGTACAATCTCCTGCTTTCTCCTCCAAACACTGGGACAGTGGCATAAGATAAATCATTCTGTAATGTCCCACCTAGTCTCTTAATCCACCCTCTGGACAGCAGCATGCCAAACTTAGGAGGGACATCTGCTACCTTAATATCCTTCATCTACTCTTCATGGGCAGCTGAGTTAAGGTAATGGCCAGATCTTTAATTAATCCAAGACATTTCACCTTCCTTGAATCAAAAGAAAATAAATCATGATAGGGTCTAATGATATCCAGGCCTAACTCTTCCATGATGGCTTTAGGCATTAGATTGTGGCTGGCCCCTGTGTCTAGCAGGCAGTTGTGAAGGATTTTGTCATGAATGGTCAATGAGACATAAAAAGATGGAGAATTATTATCAGCAGGTTCAATCATAGGGCTTAGCACAATGGCAAGCTTGTCATCTTGCAAATAAACAAAGTCAGTGGAGGTTTGTGAGGTTTTCAGCTCTAGAGCTTCAAATATGGGCTTTCTAAATACTTCACTCTTCACCAACTCAACCAGAGGCACAAATATTTTCAATTTCTGAACTTCTGACTCAAAGCTGAAAGAAGAAGATGATTTATCAGAACTTTTTACCTCTTGAACTGGAGCTTTGAGGATGACTGGATCAGCTGCTGGTCTTTTCTGCTTGATATTCTATGGTTCTGTTTGGACAACAGCTCTTTGGGTAGGATTTTGCTTAACATTTTTTGCATTGGACCTCAATTTATATCTCTATTGCTGCTCAGTTTGTAGAACTGCTCCTCTGTCCCATTCCTGATTGTTTTTCTCTTGCATCAATGATTCTTCATAAGCAGCCAATGTTAAAAATGCAGCGCTACCATAATCTTCCATGTAGTGAATTTCATCCTCATCTTCTTCAAATTGTTCCTCCTCCATGAATACATTTTGGAAGGGAGCTTTTACTTTCTGTTCTTCCTTTGTTTCTTCACCCCTCTGCATTATTTGTAACTGCTCATTTTCTCTTCTGAATGGATTCTGATTTCTTGGAGCAAATGTGTTTTGCTGCCTTGTTTTCCCTGAATTCTGTTCAACTTTCAGCTTAGAAATTTCAACAACCAATGACTCTATCATCTTAGTCATTTTGTCTAACTTAGGCTCTGAAGATGATGCAGAAGAAGTAGAAGCCTAATTTCTCTGTCTCCTTCTGTCAGCTTGATTTTTTAACTTTTCTGCAGCCATAATATTTGACTCTACTTCTAGTGCTGCATCCTGCATATCAGCTAGAGTAGCACATCTTCTTTCTCTCAATAACAGGCAGAAATCAGAGTAAAAAACATTGGCACAAGTGATTTTGGCAGAGGTAGGAGTAGGCTTTACCTCAGCTGGTATCTTACTATACATTCGATTGAATATTTTATTAAAATCAGGCAAAGATTCACCATTTTCCCTGTTCAGATTACCAAACTCAGTATGATAATACAGCAAGTCCTTTTTATCTCCCCATTGCTTCAAAAACACATCATCTAATGCTTCAATATCAGTTATAGATCTTTGGGGTAATTCTCTAAACCACTTCCTAGCCTCTCCATCAAGGCTCTGGACAAAAACTCTCATCCACACATCATTTTCACTTATATCTAAATTATCAGCATAACTGTAAAAAGCTTCAAGGTGTTCCTCTGTTGTTACTCCCTCTGTGCCAGTGAATTTAGGCATAAATTTTTGATATTCTCCCATGGGCATAGGATTTAAAGGGACAGGCAAGACTAAAGGTCCATATCTAGCAGCAACAATTCTCTCAATCCTCGTAGGTGCTTGCTGTCCTACCATGATTGGAATATTTGGAAGAATACTAGCAGATTGAATGGTAGGGAGTAATGTGATGGATGGCAGAGATAAAGGTATTTTTTGGACTGAATGGGAAGCTTTCTTTGGACTGAGATTCAAAGGGGAACTAACTGCACAAGGGGCTGAACTAACCTCTAAAGGTTTTTCCTTATTAATAGTGTTGATTTCTAAATCTTCAATCTGTAAATATTCAGAGATAACTTTATCTTTCAGAGATGAATGAGATTTCTTAGGCTTACCTGATCCTGATGCCCCTTTCTATGAAGCTTTCTCCGATTTAACAACCCTTTCAGGGTCAAGCACTAGTTCAGATGGAGATTTCTAAGGATTTCTTCGAGTGTGTCTCACAAATTGAGTCAAAACTTCAATGTGGAGTCGCCAAAGGATGGTCTTCCTCCAATGGAGTTGCCAGATAGATGATTACAACCAAAAACTGTTTTCAAACCTTGTCTATCATCAAAGCTTAAAGTTGTGTCGTTCTCCCAAGGAAGATGAGCTTCAATCCTCCTTTCCCCGGCAATGGTGCCAATTAATGTTATCACCCCAAGAAACTCTCCTAGGTTGTATATCGGAGATGCTCGGGAATATTACAAACTCAACAAAAAGTTGGATAAATGGTGGATGAATGAAAGAGATGCTGCATATTCAAGTCAGATAACCACTTCTATTGTGCTTGACCCCAGACATGGGTGAACACCCCCAGACTACAAGGCTTTAGACCACCAATTACTCACAGTTTTAAGGAAAATGTGATGATGGAGAACACTGATCACACTAGCAGATGCACAGGACCCTATGATGGCTAGCTGCAACCAGTTTAAAGGTCTGTAAATATATTTCTTTATGCACAGACAAGATGACAGCTCTCTGGCATTAAAATAACATAAACCTGCATACAAATTCAATGATACATGCTAAATTCAAACACAGAGGTGGGATGACAGCCCCTCTAATGCTAAACATTAACAGTGCATGAATAACTACAAAATAGGCACAGCTTAGAACAAGAAGAAGAAGTGGACAGTGAGCAATTAACAACAAAAGAAGCTTGCATTAGCTGAAAATGAAGATCAGACATTGTAGGTATCACAATTGTTACAATCTCCAGAAGTTGAACCTTATAGCAAAATGACACTCATCAACCTAATTACATCTTGTTTTTTAGTATATATGGATTTTTTCACAAAATTGCTCTGCTTCCCTAAGCGTGGAGGGGTCATCACTGACCACCAACCACATTTACAATTAGATATGGGCTTCTGATATAGTTTGATTGTTTTTAATGAACAAAATGGCTCTTTTTATACTTTGTTGTCCTTCTTGAATTGGTGAAATATGATTTGAATGCATTTCCATAACTGCTAAATGGTTGAACTGCTCAAGGGTGTCCTTTCTGTCCTTCGGAAATTTTGTCTTTAAATGCGGTTGGTTGCAAATTAAATGCGCTGAGTATTTAACCATGAGCTCCCTTTTTCTTCGGCTGCACAGGACCGCTATAAACACGAAAATTACATTGGAAACTAGCGGGAGGCAATGAAAGACACAAAGGCAAATTAAATAGCGGAACAAATCCTAGCCGTCGGATGATAAAAATCAACGGCAGAGATTGCGCAGGAGGAGCTGTCGGGAGATGACAAAGAATATACAATGAGGGTCGTCGGATCATGTGAATGAACGGTGGAGATTCGATCTAAGAGGCTATCGGGCGGGTAGGCAAAAAGGAGGATCGTGGGCTGTCAGATCGCGCAATGGATGATCAGACGGCTATCGGGCGGCTAGCAAATCAGGATAGATGAGAGCCATAAAATCAGGGCGCGATCGATCCGACGGCCATCGCACGAGGAATATGCGCACAAGTTAGCGAGCGGGGGACCGTATCGAAAGGGCGGTAAGCGGTTTCCCCACACCGCTCTTAATGCTCGGCGATATCCGAATGAGGGCAAGTGATCCAATGAAAATGTGACATGTGGCAGGCGGGGAACCGCTTCCCCACGAGTTAATAGATGAGCAAGTTCGTGAAGCAGGGGAAGCATACACCGTCGGATGATAAGGTGGGCGTGACCGGACGGTCGAGGTAATAAACATGCGCTCCGGGTTGATGTGACAAGTAACTATCTCGGTGGGTAATGATTTTATTATATGTGCGGTTATATAATGCAAGGTTATAAGGTTTAGCTTCGCACCCAGGACCAAAGGAAAAATGGGTTGTACGGGGTTCAATAATGTTAAAACACAAAAATGCCCGAGAGTCGGTAAACTAAAGGGTTTAGGCAGGGTTTTGTGTAAAACGGAGGAATGGAGAACCATAAGGGTGCAAGCGGAGTGATAAGGGAAAAGGTAACATTATCGGGGGCTTTATATGGTTTATGAAGGCAAACTCAAATAATGAAGTTAGGAAGAATAAGGAGAGTGAAAGGGAAGGAAGAAACGGGGACAGCGGGAGTTATAAGGGCATAATAAAAATGAATGAGGAAGGATCCAATAGACAAACCCTTTGCAACCCAAACCAGAACTGTCTGACCTGGTTTAATCCATCAAATGTTGCAAACTGTAGCAGAGCTAACAGGACCAAGGCAGTTTCTGTATATGGTCGCGCGATCCAGTTAATGCGCGACACGAGGCTGAAGTGACGGGCGCGAAACCGCCACGATCACGCGTTAGCGCGTGAGCACTTAACAAAAGCGGGAGGTGCGATCACCGTTAGATCAAGCGGTGAATGTAATCAACGGTAGGGATACGAACATGGTTTAACGTGCGATAGAAGTAATGGATACCTTCGGATCGTAATGCGATCGACAGTGGGGGTCAGGCGGAGGATTAAATGAGAGCGCCGAGTCATATGGTCGGGTCACATGGTGATTTAGAGTTAGCGCTCAGGGCCTAAAGCACATAGGCTTATGCAGCGAAGCAAAGGCGGAATATAGTGTTTGATCAGGGAACAAAGAGGTTTCGGGGAAAGAGAAACAGAGAAGGCAGGGCTATGTGGTATGAAGAAACCCGAAGGAGAAGGAGGAGAACGACTGCTACAAGCACCCTTTAAGCATACTGGAACATAGCAAAGCTATCTTTGACCCTCAATTGTTCAAATTTGTAGCAGAGCTAACACTAGCTCCTTTTGGGGATGAGATCCTCCCTGTGAGGTCTCAAGAACTGCAGACTAATGCCTTCATACAAAACCAGATTTACATACATTGCCTAGTATCCATTGGACACGGAGTCAGATTAAGTCTATACTAAAAAGAACACAATTTCAATATTAAGTCTTGAAAACTTAGAACTTTAAAAACTGCGCATCTGTTGGGCTACCAAAATTGTTCCTCCTGCTCTTGACCAATTCATCATAGATCAGCAAAACAGGATTGATTTGATCATCCACCTCAAACAATTTAAGACATTTGAGCTTAATAGGTAGATATGGATCAACTTTAATCTCCCTTCTGTGTATTTTCCTCCTTGGATGTTCTTCATGGGAGCCTTTTTACACCTGCTGAATAATCATGGTTGTGTACTTGTTTGTGTCTTATGTGGCCTGCACAACCAATATAAATGGTGTACCAATATGTTCATGTGTAGGAGACACAAAAACATTATCTGCTCCTGAATCTTTCTTTGAACAATCCTCATCCAAGGAGGAGTCCCATAACTGTACATTCTCTTCCTATGTCATCTGAAAAGTTGCTCTTTCATTCTGTGTAGAGGCCATCTGAACAGGTTTCAGAAAATCAAAACTGAGGTGATCAGTCTCAGCCTTGAACATTGAATTTTGTTCTGCCTCAGTGTTCAGGGGGCAACTTAGAGGGATTTTTTTTTTATCAGACAGAGGGACAACAGATGATGGGGAGCTTTCTTCTCTCTTGTTAATCACTGGGCAGGGGACAAAAGTAGGTTGACTAATTTGTAGATCTGCATAGCCATGGGAAGATGGGCTGGCTTCAAGCTCAGATTCTTCGAGGATGAAGGGATTTGCTGCTACTTTCTTCTACTAATCAACTTGTTGTTCTGCAGGCACAACAAACTAACAAGCAGTGCCTCTTGATGATGCTTCTTCATATGCAGCTCTGGTTAAGAAGGGAACACCTTCCAAACCATGGACCTCCTCTTCTTCATCAAGATGCTATTCTTCCATGACTATATTCTGACAAAGGGTCTTCACCCTTTGATCTTCATTTTCATTTCTGTTTCTCTGCAAAATCTGCAAATGCTCATGTGCTCCTCTATATGGATTTGGAATTGGAAGAGAAAAGGAACAATGAGCTTCTGCCTCCTGAGAATATTGCTCAGCTTTTAGTTTGGAAACTTCAGAGGCCAAAAACTCAATCATCCTAGCTAATTCATCGATCTCAGGCTCTGAGGATGATGAGGACTCTCCTCCCTATCTTCTCCTCTCGGCATTACCTTCAAGTCTCTCTGCAGCAATGATGTTTGCTTCTATCTCAAAGGTTGTGTTTTGTAAATCAGCCAAAGAAGCACATCTCCTTTCTCTTAACAGCAGGCAGAACTGAGAATCAAAGGCATTGGCATAGGTAATCATAGTAGAAGTAGGGGTAGGCTTTACTTCAGCTGGCATTCTGCTGTACATATGATTGAATCTGATGTTGAAATCAGACAACAACTCACCATCATCTCTCTTCAAGTTCCCAAATTCATCATGATAAAAGAACAAATCTTTATTATTCCCCCAATGCTTTAGGAAAACATCATCTAGGGCCTCAATGTCTGTAATAGACCTAGGGGATAATTCTCTAAACCATTGTCTAGCTTCCCCATCTAGGCTTTGGACAAAAACCCTCATCCAGACATCCTCTTCATTGATATCTAGGTTATCAGCATAGCTATAAAAGGCGTCTAAATGCTCTTCAATTGTTACTCCTTCTATACCAGTAAACTTTGGCATAAATTCTTGATAATCTCCTACAGGCATGGCATTCAAAGGGACAGGCAAGACCAGGGGTCCATACTTAGCAGCCACTATTCTTTCTATCTTTGTAAGGGCTTGCTGACCTACCATGGCTAAGGTATATGAAAGGATACTGGTGGACTAAGTGGTGTAAATCAATGAAAAGAATGACAAAAACAGAGGAATATGAAGGACAGCATGGATGCTTTTTTGTACTGAGGTCCGAAAGGGATATGAATAACAAGGAGCTGTATGAATCTCTGAAGGTATTTCTACACTAGCAGAGATACATAAAAATTTCAAGGCTTACCTAATCCTGATGCTCCTTTCTACGAAATTTTCTTCTACTTAAAGACCTTCTCAGGATCAGGCACTGATTCAGCTGATGGTTTCTAAGTATTTCACCGAACATGCCTCACAAACTGAGCCAGAACTTCAATGTGGAGTCACCAAAGGATGGTCTTCCTCCAATGGAGTCGCCAAATAGAATATTACAACCAAAATATGTGTCCAGACCTTTTCTATCATCAAAATCTAGAACTGTGTCATTCTCCCAGGGAAGCTGAGCTTCAATTCTCCTCTTCCCGGCAAAGGCGCCAATTAATGTTATCACCCCAAGAAACTCTCCTAGGTTGTATATCAGAGATGCTCGGGAACATTACAAACTCAAAAAATGTTGGAAAATAGTGGATGAATGAAATAAATGCTGCATATTCAAGCCAGATAACCACTTCTACTATGATTAACCCCAGACATGGGTGAACACCCCCATACTACAAGGCTTTAGACCACCAATTACTCACAGTTTAAGGAAAAGGTGATGATGGAGAATACTGATCACACCAGCAGATGCACAGGACCCTGTGATGGCCAACTGCAACCAGTAAAGAGGTCTACAAATCTATCTCCTAATGAACAGACACGATGACATCTCTCTGGCATTAAAACAACAGAAACCTGCATACACATTCAATAATACTAACTAGATTCTAACACAGAGGTGGGATGACAACCCCTTTAATGCTAAACATCTACAACACATGAATAAATTCATAATAAGCACAGCCTGGAACAAAGTAGAAGAAGTGGAAAGTGAGCAATTAACAACAAAAGAAGCTTGCATTAGCTCAAAATGAAGACCAGACGCTACAGGTATCACAGTAGTTACAGTCTCCAGAAGTTGAACCTTACAACAAAATAACATTCATCAATCCTATTACATTCTGTCTTCTAGATATATATAGAAGTTGATTACAAAAACACTCTATTGTGTTATACGAGGAAGGATAATAATGGGCCAACAACCATATTAACTCTTTGGAATGGTCCTCTACCATGATCTGCTGCTTTAATGGACAAATCGACCTTTCTCTGGTGTTCTGCAGTCCTTCTCTGAGTGAGTGGAGTGAACAATGGATGAAATTCCATGCCTGATAAATGCTCGTTACTGCTCAAGGTCATCCTTTTCTTTTCTTGGCCACGCTGCTGGTTAATTGCAGTTGTTGAAGCTTTATTATGCAGGGTATAGGTAGCTAGCCTCCTTCCTCCCTCGGGTGCACTGAACAGGCTAAGGACATAGGAAACATGGCGGAGGCTTGACGGGGAAATATCAATTGTTGATATGTGTGAATCAACAGTAGAGAGTGTTTGCTACAGAGTATCGAGATGTACGAAATGATTGGGGCATCGTGGGCTGTCGGATCACGGTCGCGCAGATCCAACGACTATTGGACGACAGAGAAGAGCGCATGATAACGAGCAGGGGAAGGCAGTTTCGCGGGCGGGCAGTTTTCCCCGCACCGCCTTTGGGCCCAAGGCGTTTCCATATATGGACGCGCGATCCAGTTAATGCACAACACATGGCTGAAGTGACGGGCGTGAAACTGCTGTGATCACGCGTTAGTGCGTGAGCACTTAACAAAAGCGGGAGCGCGATCAACGTTAGATCAAGCGGTGAATGTAATCAACGGCAGGTATATGAACAGGGTTTAACATGTGATAGAAGTAACGGAGACCGTCGGATCATAATGTGATCTATGGTGGGGGTCAGGCGGAGGATTAAATGAGAGCGCCGAGTCATATGGTTGGGTCACATGGCGATTTAGAGTTAGTGCTCAAGGCCTAAAGCACATAGGCTTATGCAGCGAAGTAAAGGCGGAATATAGTGTTTGATCAAGGAAAAAAGAGGTTTTGGGGAAAGAGAAACAGAGAAGGCAAGGCTATGTGGCATGAAGAAGCATGAAGGAGAAGGAGGAGAACAACTGCTATAAGAACCCTTTAAGTAGACCCTCAACTGTTCAAATTTGTACAGAGCTAACAGGTCTCTCCCCCTATTCCTTTTGGTAGGCTCCCTCTGTCCCTAATTTCTTCCCTTCTGACCCTTCCTTCTACCCTTCCCCCACCCAAGAGTACTACATCAAAATTAACTTCAACAAGGCCTCGAAAAGAAATCCAAGCCAACCTAGTTGTGGTGGTTGGTTTCTTATTCCCATTGTCCCCCTCTTCCTTCCATCCCCTCCACTATCTCTGATTTCATTACCCCTTACTCCTTCCTCCTTTTTCCCCCTCCTCCTCCTTTCATCTCTTTCCTATGCCTCATCTCTTGTCCTTTCCTCCTAGGATTCCATTCATTTCATTGTTTCCTCCTTACCTTGTGTCACCTTTTCCACCTTTATGTATTTCTCTCCTTATCTTATTCCTTCTCATTTTCTTTTAGTTTCTCTCCTTTCCTATCTTTGATTGTCTTCAAATTTCCTTCGTTCATTCCCCTTTGTTCTTTCCTCCCTCTCCCCCTCCCTCTCTTCTGGTATCCACTCCTCTTACATTTCCTCCCCTTCCCTTGCATTGTTCTTTCTCCTTGTTTCCCCCCCTTCTCTTTCCCCCTTTTTGTCATTCTCTATTCATTCCCTTCCTTACTATCCCTTAACTTTCTTTCTATTGTATCCCCTTTCCCTAAACTGATTTTTTACTTAGCTTTCCCTTTAGGTTTCCCCTTGTAGGTTCCCTTGTCTCTTATTTATTTTGTTGATCAAGTAATTGTAGTAGGCCCTTATACATTAACTTATATTCTATTCTAAATATTTTTTTTGTCTAGAGGAATAAAAAACTGGGCTAGGCTCGTACTCACATGACGCAGGGTCGATTCTGACTACTACCACTATACCTCTAGGTCAACCTGTACACACCCCCCTGCATAGTCTACATGGTAAATCAAGGGATTTGAACATCGAACCTCGAATTTTCACAACATATAATATAGTGATCACTAATCAAACTACACCCCTTAGGCATTTCTAAGTATTAATTTATACATCTTACTATACTTTTAATTAATATATTATATTAGCATTTTAAAAGTCATTAACATACAAATCTCTCTATATATTGTATATTAATCTTTAAACGTTCACTATTGCTTATATAATACACTAATTAAAGGTAAGTAAATATTAATTAATATATTATATTATACTTTTAACATTTATAATGTACTAATGTTCCTACACATAGTATATTATTTCTCAAAGGTTCCCGATTAATACTATAATACATTAATTAATATTTTTTCATTTATGAAGCATTATAATGTTAATCATAATTAGAATAACAAATAATATTAGATATCATTATGGGATTCAACGTCATTAAGTAAGTTAATCATCTGTGAACATTTCCATGAGAGGCAGTCGTAACTGACTAATTTCTCATGATTTTTGAATAGTTCACTTAGCACTCATTGCATCGGGTGATGCTCACTACGGTGAAGAAGTGGGATTGGAACTAGTGAAATGAATCACATAGCGTCAATCATCACTTTCGGGGCTTGCACCAGTAACCAGGACTTCCCGAGAGGTCACCCATCCCAGATCGCCTCTGGCTCAAGCGCGCTTAACTGTGGAGTTTTCCCCACAACCAAGCCCACTTAGCTTGCTACCCCATTTGCAAAGCCTTACCAAGTATTGTGCTTCATGAACCATTCAAGTAGAGTTCCCTTCACTCTTTTTAATTTAAGCATCGAGGGGTTTCCGCAGTGCATTATATTAGATATCATTCTAGGATTCCACTGCATTAAGTAACTCAATCATCTATGACCATTTCCATGAGAGGTAGTCGTAACTGACTAATTTCTCATGATTTTTGAATAGTTCACTTAGCACTCATTGCATCGGGTGATGCTCACAGGGGTGAAGAAGTGGGATTGAAACTAGTGAAGTGAATCACATAGCGTCAATCATCACTTCCGAGGCTTGCACCCAGTAACTAGGACTTCCCGGGAGGTCACCCATCCCAGATCGCCTTTGGCCCAAGCGCACTTAGTTGTGGAGTTTTTCCCCACAACCAAGCCCACTTAGCTTGCTTCTTCACCCCTGTGAGCATCACCCGATGTAATGAGTGCTAAGTGAACTATTCAAAAATCATGAAAAATAATATATCATTTTTTATTATTACATATCTATAATGAATGATTATAATTAGTTTTAGTGTTTTAATAACATCTATTCTCTTGAAGCCATGCAATTTTTGTTTTATTGGGTTCTTCTCTAAACTCTTTGCTCTCTTGTTTCCCTAGCCAACATGCTTTAGCGTATGTTGGCTTTGGGGGGCCTGACCCAAGTTCAGTGTTAGTTATACAAACAAATCCCTACACCACTGGCCCTTTCGACATCAGCTCACGGAGTGCAAACCAAAGTCTCACCCGAAGTAGTATGGGGGGATGTTGGAACCAAGTTTCTGCACCCTGAGATTGTCGTGATGTCAATTTATACCCTTTGTTCCTCTTTTTGCACAGGTCACTAAGCTTTAGGGCTCTGTCATTCTAACCTTTATTCTGCCCTTCAGTACCTGCACGAAGGTGTACGATTAACCTTCGCACAGCCCTAACCCGTGATCCAGGTACTTCACTATTATGATAGCGTATTGTACAGATTCCCAAGTTATCTTAAGTTTTTTAATTATCGTACTAATCAACCATAGTTAGCACTGTGTAAACTGATATCCTTACTTTTGTTTAAATAACCAATACAATCATGTACATTTGTGCATCACATGAACATTGTAAATTAAACCCAAAACACAATATAACCAGATGCATTAACAAGAAATAAATACACAGAATTTGCAGAATACTTCTCTTTATTGATATCTTCATATTAATATAGACTCTATCCACCCTGCGCACACAACTGTAGGGGTCCGCGCACTCAGCTGCGGACTTCCACCCTAGGCCTTTGTGCACTCAGCTGCAGAGCCTCTACCTACACTAAGACCTGAAAACTTAGACTCCTCTACCAAGTTTCTTCACTTTATTCTTCCCACTTCACTTCCGATTACTTAGAGCTTACTTACTTAGCTCCATTTCATACAATCCCATGGTTCGCGGACCATGGGTGGATCTTTACAACCAAATTTACACTTTAAAAAATAAGGGCAGACAACCCTTTATGACTCTTGACACCTTCGTGCTCTGCGACCACAAAATGCAGAGACTTTACAACTTTATTACAAAATTGTCCCAAAACATGGGCTTTTAGCCCCAAAACTGTCCTTGGGGGAACCCGTTCCCAACAAGCCCCCAACACAAACATGGTGACTCACCCTCGAGTCACTCTGTGGGCGTAGAGATCTTGGCGCGAAGACCTCCCAGCTCGACCTGTATGACAGCAACCTCAGCAGTGCACTGTGCGGCCACCTGCTTCGCTTCTTCAACCAACTGCTATGTCACTGGTCCTGAACTGTCAGCCTGAAGTTTCTATTGAGTTACTTGCAGATTAGCAAGCTTGCCTTCAATAGAGGTCGTGACCGAATAAGCCTCATCCAACCAAGGCTTCAAGCGCGCCTTCAGCACTACCTCTTTTTGTTGCGCTGCATCTACCTATTCTTTCAATGTTTTGGCCTCCTGCAGCTTTTCCAGTCTCTGTGTGAGATCGAAGGTGCACGCTGTAACTTTTACTTCACCATAGCACTACTGCAGTTCTCGCACCTCTATCTGCAACCACTATACATTAGGATCCTCCTACAGGCTCGTTAGGACCTCAAACGACTATTCAAACAAATGTGCGTAGTCTTCTACTTCATTTTCTATCGCTACTATCACCTCTGTGATAGCGGTTGCACGTTGCTCGTTTACTTCTGGCGAAGTTGAAGGCTAGGCCTTCAACTGTAGATCTAAAATCTGTAGGTTCAACTCCAGCTAAACCTTAGCCAACTCTGTGTGAGCATCGTGCACCCCTGTAGCAAGCTTGCGAATGCGCACCTCAACCGGTTCTCCCTCAGGAATGGCCAACTTCGGGATCATTCGGAATGCCTCCTCCATGACTTGAACTATGCACTCATTGAAGTCGATTACTTCAGTCACAGCGGCGATGGAAGAGTCTCGCAATAGGGCCAGCTGCACATTATTGATCTGTTGTTCGCTGATTACTTGCATAGTGCGGTGTTCACAAGCCTTCAGTTCCGCAATCACTCCATCCTACAGTAGGTGGAGCACCTCGCCAGGGAGCACTACCAAGTTCAACCCCACTCCCTTGAGTGCACTGATAGTGGACCTGTCAGCTTCATTTTCTGTGGTCAGTGCTCCATTCTTCAGCACTATCACATGGGAGACCTTCGCACACATCATCTCGGCAGTTTCTAAAGTACCAATAGCGAGGCTGGTGGACACTATGCCAGCCTATGATGCACGGGTTTGTAGCTCCTGCAGACCTGTCTGGATGGCCCCCAATAATAGCTATTGTTGCTGCTCGAATTGCTATAGTGCCTCCATGGTGATATCCCGCACCATGCATCCAATTGTTATAGACATTTTTGTGCCTTGCAGCTCCAAGCATGAAATGTCCATAAACCAAGGGATCCTAAGTCCCTAAAAGTGTTGTTCCGACCCCTAAAGGAACAAGGTCAACAAATTACAACTTCTCCCAGAAGTTCTCCACCATAAACTGCTCAGAATCAGTCAAATCAAGATCATTTCAGCTGCTCCACTGGCTAGTTGCGTTGCATAGCACCCAAATACACTAGCTAGGTGCGTTGCAACGCACCTACATGCGCTATCAGGGTGTGTTGAGCGGGAAATGACAAATGGCAGTGCCATTCCGCGAGGTGGAAAGACAATGGAAGCTTCCAGAATCTTCTCCAATGACACTTGCCTCACTGAATTCGACCAAGGATGAGTAAGAGGCTCTCAGTCTCCAAGTAGAAGCAAGAACTGACAGAGAGAAGACACTAGTCAAATAATAAGCTGACTCATCCTCCTTGCATACATCTATATATGGATCCCTCATCCCAGAGATCCAGAGGCTGGAATTTTGTACATTGCAAAGAATTGTTGTTGGTTTTGAGATAGATATCATATTATTGGGTGATTTATGCTTTGTTGGAGGTGAAGAGGGGCTTCTTTGCTGGGAGGTTGATGCTGGATCAGGAATCATCGATTGTAACTCCTCCTGGATCTTCTTGTTATATCAATAAAACTATTTGAGTTTCTCCTACATTCTTGTGTATCATTGATGCTTGTTACATTTGTATGTTTAGCTTAAATCTGATCCTAAGCTTTTTATGAATATAGATCCATGTCTTTGTGTAGTTTTCTTCTTCTGTGATCTTACAGGAACTTGGTGAAACTGGGCAAGTAAGGAAGCAGGTAGCTGGAAGCTGTCAAAGAAGAGAGGGATTGGATCAAAGGAATAGCGCAAGACACAGGTCGGTTCTTCCTATCCCCCTCTATCTTTAATTCATAAAGGAAATACAAAAGTAGTTTTCTCTGTTTGTTTCTAAGGTAACTGTCACACCTTAGTGGGATAGAGTCGTTCTAAATAGACACTTTTCCCGGTAACAAAATGGCGACTCCACTGGGGAGCGTGTCTAGTTAGTTTGTTTGTGTTTCTCTTGTTGTTTGTTTCATAAACTTAGAAGTAGCGATCGAACTGCATTTGCCATTAACAAATGCAAAGTAGACATCTGCTACTTCAATCCATTCACTAGATCTGTTTATGATTTGAACAGCTGATTCACAAATGATCTGATTGCCCTTTGTGATAGCTCTTAGACCTTCCTTAGATCTACCCTCTGATTGTGCATTATTGATTGCTTTTACTCGGCCAAAAACCAAAGACTAAACTGTAAACCGTGACCCAGAACCCGGATAGAATTCTCGTTTCTGCCCCAGCGCAAGTACTGTGAAGAGTTCCTGCATTTCAGCGCAGTTCCCGAGAGGGAAACCTGCGCTGCAATCCAGTTTCTCTGTGTTACAGGTGCGCTGATCAGA
This sequence comes from Pinus tabuliformis, assembly GCA_031772625.1. NCBI lineage: Eukaryota > Viridiplantae > Streptophyta > Pinopsida > Pinales > Pinaceae > Pinus > Pinus tabuliformis. The sequence continues at coordinate 693,379,256 of CM062820.1, forward strand.
CTAGCCCTATGCAGCTGAGGTTCTTGTGCTTCATTCTTTCCAGTTTTGTCTCTGATTTTTGCAGCCTGTGATCAGTGTATGTGTCTGTTTAAAAACCCCTTTTCCTTGCTATAATTCCGCCTCCTTTGTACAAAAAGACTGTAGATGTTTTTGTGTGTTTGTGGCGTCGTTTACAGTTTTCCATTGCAAAAGTAGAATAGTCGTACTGTCGTCCTTTGATTTAGATCTGTCGCAAGTGTCTATTTTGATCATAGGAGAAAGTTTATTTGCTGTTGAAAGTCGATTATGCTTTTACTTTTGCCTTTGGTTTGAATTTGTGACTTTCTAGTGTCGAAACGAGTATTTATTTCAAAATCATAAAGTGTCGCAATCATCTCTACCTTTTGATTTCGAAAAGAAGCTTGTTTGTGTTTGTCACTTGAAAGCAAATTCAGATTTGTACATCAACTTTCTTTTTAGGCATCAATATTAAGAAAGTGAAAAACAAATACATGCACATGTGCATTTGCATATTGACAGTCTGTTTGGCTTGATTTAGGAAAGTGCATTTACAATGTGCTCTTTGCTCTTTGTGAAAAGATTGTGTCTTTCTTTTCCCCTTGTAGCTAGGATTTTCATTGCTGAAAAGAGATAAAAGTTTGCTTATCATCTTTAGATTGCATTTTAGGAATTACATCTACATCTCGTGGTGAACCCAAAAGGCAAACTTCATAAGAAAGATCAACTTAAAATAAATTCAATGAATCTAACAACGCTTTGGAACTTAACGCACAACATTTAGAGGTCTAGTCTAGAGACGTATTCCGGCGTCGTAAAGCCTGGTAACTATTGTCCTCACTGATGGTTGGGTGATTCCTCCACTTTGAGACAATAAGTGCCAGTACGGACTTGTGCTCCCACGTACCGTCGAGTATATATTGGGAGACCCCTATAGGCTTAAATCCTTTATCCATAGCAAGCTGTGTCTGCCGCCCTATCGATCGCAATGCACTGAACACAACATTCGGGAAGATTGACTGTCGTACCGTAAAAAGTATTCTGTAGTTTTGCGATTGGTTTGGTACTCCCTCTACCTAGATCTCTAGAGTAGTCCCTTTCTTTCCTTTTCAGACTCCTTAACGGAAAAGGTCCATTTGAGCACTTGTCACTTCAGGCTCATTAAAAATCGAAGGAGACTAGAGTCATCTTTTGTTTTTTCTCGACTCTTACAAATTGAAAAAACAAGTTGTGTCAAAGCGTCTAAAAAATTATTTTAAACGGAATATTCATTACCCCTTTCCTACGTTGATCTTAGGTTGAGAAAATGGAGTCTACCAACCAAGGAATTCCCCTTGGTGGAAATCCTAGTCCCTTCTCCTCTTGGGGAGATGTTGGTGCACCCCATATGGCCACATTGTCGCTTCCAGGACTGACAATTGGCTTGCCGGTATGGCTCTTCTCAACCAATGTCGTTCAGAACACCACTATTCCTGAACAATCGAATCAGCAATTAGACGAGTCCAGAGTTGCCCACCAGCCTTCTACTTCCTCTAATTCTTCCTCTCCTCCTTCCTCTTCGCTTGATGGGGCTGGTAAAGCCAAAAGCCAAGTTCCTAAGGAGAAGAAGGAAACGAAGAAGAAAGAGAAGAAGAAGGAGCCAAAGGCGAATATGGGAAAACGAGTGTCGTCTAACGAAAATCCACACACTGCACTGACCAGGCCTAAATCGCCATGTGTCATTTGCAAAGGAGACCACTTTCACAGAGATTGTCCTTGCATCCCTCGGATACTAAGGGATTGGTCTCCTCGTTTGCACAATCCGATGTCATCAACCTCTGATGATCATGTTGAAAGCACACCGTCAACTAGCGAAAGTGAAGCCCCAGGACAAAAAGGGAAAGCTAGATTTCCTTGTAAACTGTGCGAAGGCAATCATGTCGTCCACCGTTGTCCCTTCTTAGACGAAGCTAAAAGAGTTTTGGATGATCGTCGGTTTCACCGTTACGACTTCCTCCTGGATATAAAAAACTCTTGCCGAGTCCGTCACTAGTTGAGAATCCAGCTGACCCGCTCAAGTGGTCGGCTGAAGCGCCTATCATTGAAGATAAACCATCTAGATCCATACCAAACGAAAGTCAAAAGGTCAAGGCGGCAGTTGACCCGGTCTTGCCTTCAGAGGTTTCATCTTCAGATGATACAGTCACTGAAGAGAACAAGGATGGCACCGTCCAAATTCTCTTCATAAACACAGACTCCGACAAACATGGGGGAAATTTACTCGTTCCTTTACCGCAGGAAGGAAGTTCGTCAGAGCCGTACCCGGCCGTCTATTCGGTCCCACCTCCAAGCAACCTAGTTGTTTCCTTCGACTGGAATCAACTAGGCAGACCCCGTTTACCAGCAAGTGTACCATTCTGAATTATCGTTCAAATATATAGAATGGTTATGGCTGGTACCATCATAGATGAGGGGGCTTCTGTGAGTATCCTTTCCTCGACTGCTTGGAAAGTGCTTGGTTCGCCATCGCTTTTGCCTGAAATGAGAAATCTGACAGGTTTTGATAAAGGAACCAGTCGGCCTTTAGGGATCCTTCCCGATGTGCCCATAACATTGAGAAGGAAGACAGCTCGCATGAACGTAATGGTAGTTCAAGGACCCTTGGATTATAACCTACTCCTTGGACGAGACTATATTTATTGCATGGGAGCCATTGTCTCCTCACTCTTTAGAGTAATGTGTTTTTCGCACGAAGGAAGAGTGGTCAAGCTCGTGGACCAACTTTCATTTCCCGGATCACGCATAGCAAATAGTCATATACCATCCCTGAATGGTCTTTTCACGCAAGAAATGTCTCAATCTCCAGTCTGTCCTCCCAATGAGCGCGAGTAATTCAGAGGGATATGACTGAAACCTAGGGGGCATGCGTCCTGGTCTGCTTCGGCAGGAAAACTTCAGGTATAGGGTAGGTTTCCACGGGAGAATATGGCTAGTCTGTACCCCATCCGTGAGTGGAAGAGGGGTTATTCTAGAATAGTATTCTCTTGTCAAAGTTATGTGAGTTGGCAGGCATCGTCGCTCACCTTTGTTTATCTCAGTAGACATCGCCGAAGAAGTGTTTTGTTTGCTGTGTGAATAGAACAATCTTCGGGTAACCTGAAAGAGGTAGGCCTCTCCCGGTAAAACAAATGTTTTAATGGACTAAAGAAGGGGTAACCTTGAAACTCTGTTTTATACCTGGGGGCATGCAAACCTTTTGGAGTGCAAGCAAAGAGCGATTATTTATCTGTTTTTTGGATTAGTCGTTTCCTAGCTTGCATAAAGAAAGGATGTGGGGCAAAACTCTAAAAGTTGTCGTTTTATATGAGACATTCTTATCATATGACTGGATTAATCGAGCAGTGTTTACCGCGAGGTTCAAGCTCGTTAAAAAATAAACCCAGACCGAGAAAATGTTTCCACCCGCATTTAAGCTCGTTAAAAAATGAACTATTCCCCAGTAAATAACCACCGTGAATGTAGTACTTCAGCCATTAAAGCCTTGGTCGTGTTTGCACCATCACCTCCACTTTTCCATTGGCTGATCATTCACCTCCATTTGATTGTTTACCCATTTTGAGGAACAGCTGCGAAGAGTGATTTCACTAGCCATCCTTGTGACACTGTCGTGATTGGAAAATTCCAAACCTTACCTGGAATCAGCTGCTACCCATTTTATCACTCATTCCTCAAAAGACGAGTCTTCTTTAAGCTCTTTTCAACTGACTCGTAAAATATGAAAAGATTGCCGAGTCCTTGGCCTTCCAGCTCGTTAAAGGGACAGGAAGTGCTATCCCTCCTCTAGATTTTAATCTTTTTGGACCTGAGGGATTATTGCACAAAAAGATCGAGCGCTTGTTTTGTTCGGCTCGTTAAAACTATCGAAAATTCATCCCTTCTGTATTGTTTTATACTTTTTCGGACTTAAGGGATTAGATGACGAAAAAGGAATTTTGGAGTTACCTTTACGTACCTTTTCAGACTCTCTAAAAATGAAAAGGACCGAGTTATCTTTGTCGTTAAACTCGTTAAAAAGATTAATAGCGACAAACTTGTCTTTAGACGAGAACGAGTTTCACTATCGCTAGGCTCGTTAAAACATAGCGATGGGTTTGCCCGAAGGGAAAATTATAGAACAAGCATATGTTATCCTCCTCAAGCTTGACAAAAATAAAGAGGTACTGGTCAGCAATGACTAGGGAAAAATTGGGAAGAAAACTCAAAGAATCTTTATTGGTAGCAAGTCGCTCTTGAACATGACACTTCCACTCCGTGTCCGAGTCGGGTTGGGTTGTTTCATTCACCGGTCGCATCACCATGGTCACGCCATACCATCCACATTTGGGGTTAATGCTACCAATCCATCACATAAGTGTCGCCGACATGTTCAAGAGAAGTCATCCAGAGAAGTCACCTGTGTCCCATCCACTACCATATATTATACTTCATTCTTTCATGACCGCCATCCTGAACCGTATATCATCAGATTGTTTTCACCTCCATCAAAATCATTTGCTCCGTTCCGTGTCATTGATGTGGGATTCATTAAGGCCCTCCTTTGACGGATCGCTTCTTGTCGACATCAGCTCATTATCCAAGAAGTTGATCTAGGAACACCCCATTCAGTACTTTGAAGCTTGCATGCCTCAATGGCAAGTTTCTCACTTCCGGCGACAGGTATACATCAATGACCTTCGACCGAAAGATTTTGCGTGGTGTTCGACGCCAAGTCCTTTATTCACACCACGTGAATTGTACTGTAGTACCTTGAGGGTCATTATCATTATCGGTGATTCCTCTCGCGCTTGTTAACAGTTTACATCATTGACTGGTAATCAAGCGATGTCTTTCCATGTTCGACTTCAGAACATTTCTCACATGGATCGACTTGTACTTCGAGTGAAGATCGGACGAGATTGAAGACCCCGGATCTAGTTTCATCCATCCGGGCTGCGATATATATTCAGGAAAATAAAGACATTGAAATGTACAGCATTGCAGCACAGATAATCATCCTACCAAAAGGATGATGGCTCTATCAGAATCATCAGTCTACCATCAGACGATTGTCTGTCCTATGTACATGAAAATGAATTTATAAAGCTGAGCATGGGAATGCCCGCCTCAGCTAGATCATGAAAACAGTATGAAGATAATGTATTGTATTGTATCTTATTACAGGTCTCCTCCCAGCATTGAAAGAACTTCGGATCCTCCTAATAAAGCATTTCACCCTATAAACAGCCTCATACTTTAGGGGGCAACTGTTATAGACATTTTTGTGCCTTGCAGCTCCAAGCATGAAATTTCCATAAACCAAGGGATCCTAAGTCCCTAAAAGTGTTGTTCCGACCCCTAAAGGAACAAGGTCAACAAATTACAGCTTCTCCCAGAAGTTCTCCACCAGAAACTGCTCAGAATCAGTCAAATCAGGATCATTTCAGTTGCTCCACTAGCTAGCTGCGTTGCATAGCACCCAAATACACTAGCTAGGTGCGTTGCAACGCACCTAAATGCACTATCAAGGTGCGTTGAGCGGGAAATGACAAATGGCAGTGCCATTCCGCGAGGTGGAAAGACAATGGAAGCTTCCAGAATCTTCTCCAATGACACTTGCCTCACTGAATTCGACCAAGGATGAGTAAGAGGCTCTCAGTCTCCAAGTGGAAGCAAGAACTAACAGAGAGAAGACACTAGTCAAATCATAAGCTGACTCATCCTCCTTGCATACATCTATATATGGATCCCTCATCCCAGAGATCCAGAGGCTGGAATTTTGTACATTGCAAAGAATTGTTGTTGGTTTTGAGATAGATATCATATTATTGGGTGATTTATGCTTTGTTGGAGGTGAAGAGGGGCTTCTTTGCTGGGAGGTTGATGCTGGATCAGGAATCATCGGTTGTAACTCCTCCTGGATCTTCTTGTTATATCAATAAAACTATTTGAGTTTCTCCTACATGCTTGTGTATCATTGATGCTTGTTACATTTGTATGTTTAGCTTAAATCTGATCCTAAGCTTTTTATGAATATAGATCCATGTCTTTGTGTAGTTTTCTTCTTCTATGATCTTACAGGAACGTGGTGAAACTGGGCAAGTAAGGAAGCAGGTAGCTGGAAGCTGTCAAAGAAGAGAGGGATTGGATCAAAGGAATAGCGCAAGACACAGGTCAGTTCTTCCTATCCCCCTCTATCTTTAATTCATAAAGGAAATACAAAAGTAGTTTTCTCTGTTTGTTTCTAAGGTAACTGTCACACCTTAGTGGGATAGAGTCGTTCTAAATAGACACTTTTCCTGGTAACACCAATGTCATGCAAATATCCCTCTATTAGGGTGATTGGGTCTAGTGACACCTTGTTGGCCTTGTATTTCTTCCTGGACCCCACTTTTTCTTGTTACCTTAGACGCTTGATGTGGTCTGACGTCGTCTGCAGGTTCGTGCCATGCTATTTTTTTTGCTCATCCATTTCTTCCTCTGTTTTGGGCGAAGGTGACCTCGGGCCTTTATCAAAGCCATGCTCTGGTTCGCCTGTTTTCTTTTCCTTCTGCTAGGCGGCATCGCGCTCTACTTGGGCCTTGTTAGTGGCCTCATTCCTCCTCTTCTCGGCCAGCTACACCATCTTGAGCTTGGCCTCCTCCATTTTGCGCTGCGCGGTGGACTTGCTTGACCCCACCGCCAAGTCTGAGGTAGTGCGCCACTTTTCTGGCTAGCGATCAAGTACTGCATCAATCGCATCATCCGTTGCCAAGTAAGGCAAGTCATACCATGTCTGCCCAGGGTTCTTCCATGCCCTGATCGATACATAGTGAAAGTCTGCCTTGAACTCTGTGTACTGCAATTGGGTAAACACAGTAGGTGAGAAACACGATTTGCAATTGATAGCCATGAAAATGTTCATTTCCATCAAGATCTATAATATCTTTCTAACCTTGATGTACTGAGCATCCTTGGTCACCCACAACGAAGTGTACTTAATTTCTTCTAGCAGGTCTGGCGCGATCGAGGGGAATTGACTGTCTTTCAGCAACTCCCAGGCTACCAGCACATTAGACAGCAAGATCCATGCATAATGGAAGGTCTTGCTGAGCTCCTGTGCCTCATGACAGTTCACAAGGAACTTGCCACATAGAAAATGTGCCCAATTAAAATGGACTCCTTCAGTGCATTGAGCTGCTAGCGCGACGACTGGTGTCGGCACCTCATTTGTGCGACACTTCCTCATAACCTTTCCTACCAAAATCTGCGTGCCCACCTTGACTGTAGAGTCACAGATACTCAAGATGGCATAGCCTCGCGGCTTCTTTACAAGCTTGAATTTCTCCTTCATGGCCTCCATGAGGGCCTGCTCACCACCTTTTCCGCCAAACATCATGGCCGGATTTTCCCCTGTGTAGGGCAGCCACATGATCCTATGGATCAATTTGTCAGTGATGGGTATTGGCTCCTCAAGCCACCGACATCCATCATGCACCAAGCATAGCAACTTCTTGATGACCAATACTATAATGGGGGTGCGATTGTAGTGTGGCACCCATAGCAGGTTGAGCAGACCTACCTCGTCTACTCCCCTGAGCCACTTCCATAGTTCTAATGCAATCATCCCGGTGGTTGTGTCAACAACACGACGCATTAGCTGCTTTGTTGCCAAGTGCAGGAACTTCTCATGGTCGGCTAAGTCCCAATCTTCCAGTTTTAACAGAGGAACTCGCCCCAAGCGCGATCCTTCAAAGACAATCTCATCTGGCAACAGAGGGGTGTGCAAGGCAACATTGCTCTCGTCAATGTCCTTTATCACATTGGTCTTACCCTTGTGCGGAGGGACATACTTGGGCAACTTAGTGATAGGGTAAGAACCCTCGACTTCAACTTCCTCCCCTTCTACCCCTAAGTCCTCACCATCCATCAGGATGTCCTCAATTTCTTCCTCCTCTCGATCCAGGTTAATGGTTTTTCCCTTTTTGTGTTAGGTGGGTTTGTCCTTCTGTGGGTTTTTTCTCAGTGACACACACACCGGTATCGTAGCCTACCTGCCCTTTTTGTCCTTCGCACTCTCCTTGGTTGGGGTTAGCTTCGTTCTAGGCATCCATGGCAATTTGCGGACTTTAGATAAGACCTATGCAACCTCTGGAGTAGCTCCCTCTACATCCCCAACAACCTCTCGCATAGCCCCTTCAGAATGTCGACTGCCCACTCCATTTGGCCGCATTCCTACCGTCAAATCATGAATAGTGACTTTAACGATCACTTTCTAGCTGACCTACGTGATTTCTCCCTATGTAGCGCAACTCTCTTCGCGCTATTATGAACCCTGTGACATTTCCTCGTTCCGCGCAATCCTCCAATCACGTATTTTCCCAACCCCGGCAATGTAGTTTATAGTCCCACGCCTTCTTTCAGCTACCTGCAGCGCTAAGACTATGCTACCCTCATATAGTCATCTAGCAGTATCACTGGTGTATGGCTTCGATCGGCTATCATTCACCTTTCCTGGGAAGGGATCTCCATTCAATTTAACCAACTAAACTTCTCCGCCGTCGGTAATCTCCTTAATGACATAAAGCCTTAACCAGTGCATTCTAAACATCCTTGTAAATTTATCAAACTTATTGTCATATAAAAAAGCTAGATCATTGACCTTAAAGGTGCGCAACTTAATGTGTCGATCATTCCATGCTTTTTCGCACCACTTTTGGACTTGTTCGTTAAAACTAGCTAGAAATCTCTCTTCCTCAAGCTCAGCAAGCTGCGTGAACCTCTCTTCCAAGGATCTGGAATTCGTCATACCCGTGAGTGCCGTTATGCGCAGACTAGGCATAATGTATTCCATGGACATCACTGCTTCAACACCATATACAAGCCTAAAGGGTGTCTGTCCAGTCAAATTTTGCATGTTGTTTGATAGGCCCATAGTACGGCAGCTATGCGCAGGTCCCAATCACTTCGCTGAGCGTTGAAAACCTTGGTCAGTGCATTCTCCAACACCTTATTGAATGCTTCCACCATCCCATTAGCCTGTGGGTGATAAGGCGTGCTTTTCTGGTGATATACCTGAAATTCCTCCGTCGGCACGTTGATCGTTTCATTCAGAAAGTGTGTACCACGATCACTCATCAAAATCTTTGGAACCCCAAATCGCATCAGTACATACTCAAAGAGGAACTTCACAGCAGTCGTGCTTATGCAATCCTTCACAGGCTATGCCTCCACCCATCGAATCAAATACTCAGTCGCGATGATAATGTACCACGCTCCCGTCTTATTTCCTTGGGGCTGAATGGGTCCCACAAAATCTATTGCCCATTTCTCGAAAGGTTGCAACATCATCTGTGGGTTCAGAGATAGCTCATCTCTCCATGATGGCCTACCAATCCTTTGACACACATCACACACCTTGCAGTAAGCTTTTGAATCCTGATGGAAGGTTGGCCACCACAACCTTGCACATAGAATCTTCTGTGCAGTCACTCTTCCTGCATAGTGGCCTCCCGCGGTGCCCCCATGAGCATCCGTGAGGATACTGCTCCTTTCGAACTCTGGTACATATCGTTGTAATACTTCATTAGGTCCCATTTTGTACAAATGTGTGGCAATGACAAAAAAGTTTGTCGCATGCACCACTAACTCCTTTTTCTGCTAGATGGTGTAACCTTCCGGGGTGGTTCTTGTCATTAGGAAGTGTACAATGTCTTCAAAGTGACCGTCTGCGATGCGCACTGCAGATAGTTGCACGCCAGGCAATCCCTCCTCCAAAATAGTGGGCTATTCCCCAATTTCGATGCACGACAGATGATCGGGTCCCACGTTTAGTTGTCCAAGCTTCACAATAACCTCAAAATCATACTCCTAGAACAATAACAACCACCTACAGATTCTCCCCCCCAACATAGGCTTATTGACTAGGTATTTCAACACAAAATGATCCGTATACATCTTAAAATGTCCACCTAGCAAATAGTTTCTAAACTATTTGGGTGCATATACCATGGCTAACCCTTCGCGGTCAGTGGTGGAATAGTTCTTCTCAACCTTGGATAACCTCCTACTTGTGAATGTTATAGGATGGTCCAACTCTCCTTCGCCAACCTGTGTTAGTACTACTCCCAGTGCTATACATGATGTGTCTACATGTACATGAAACTCCTCCTTCCAATCCAGGAAGACTATAATCGGAGCAGTGATCATTTTTCCTTTCAATACATCCAAGCTCTTCTGACAATCCTCGTTCCAGCAAAACATGACATCCTTTTTCAACAAATTCCACATAGGCGTGGTGATCTAGGCATAGCCCTTGATAAACTTCCTGTAATACCCAATATGTCCTAAGGTTGCACGCAGCTGTTTCACACTCCTCGGTGCCTCCAAGTTAAGTATCACTGCTATCTTCGTAGGATCTACCATCATTCCCTATCTACAAACCACATGACCCAGCAGATTTCCAAAAGGAACACAAAACAAGCATTTCTTCATATTGAGCACAATCTGATACCTTCAACAAGTATCTAGCATTAGGCGCAAACTTGCCACATGGCGTTTTACCAACCCAAACACAATCCAATCATCGAAGTACACCTCCAGAAACTTATGAATAAATTCCTTGAATGTAGCAATGACTACGTGCAAAAAAATCGCAGGCGGATTCTTCAATCCAAAAGGCATTACAGTGTACTGAAAACATCCCCACTCAGTCATGAAGGTTGTCTTGCTTCTATCCTCAAGCGCGATTTTGATCTAATGGTACCCATAGAACCCATCAATGAAGGAGTACGCTTCCTGGCCACCTACATTATCCAATACCTCATCAGTGAACGGAGTCAGGAAAGGATCATGTACGCAAGCATCATTCAACTTCCTGAGATCTACGCATATCCTTATTTCATCCTTCTGCTTCTTTTCTTGTACCACCATTGGGCTCACCCAATCAGATTCTTCTACGGGCTCAATGATGCCTTCCATGAGCATCTTGTCTAGCTCTAAGCGGACCTTCTCCTTATACTTCAAATTGAGATAGTAAGGTCTTTGCTTAACCGGCTTCGCGTCAGGTTTTAACGTGATCTTCATAATGCCCAGGTCTCCTATTATCCCCTTTAGCTCTGTAAACTTGGTAGGGAACAAATCCTGGTATTCGCGGAGCAATTCGATGACCTTATCTATTGTCGCATCATCCCAGTAATCTCCAATCTTCGTGAATTTGGGCTCTACCTCCATACCAATATTTACCTATTTCATTTTTAGTGGCACAGTTATATCAGGATTCTCAATCTATGGTCCCTCGACCTCGCGGTGACCCTCGGTTTCAGGGATATTAATCTTTCGTGGATCCTTGTATTCTTCTTCAACAGTCACATTATAGCATTCCAACGCGTGGCTCAGCTGAGTAGTCCAATCGAGTTGAATCAGATCCAAAGGATCTTGCAGTATCCTAAAGATTGTTGCTTTAACTTCTTGTAGCACTTCGTCAATACAGTCAAACCCATCTTCGAAGTTGAACGTCATTATGAATCCTTCACACAGAATATCCCATTCACATGTACCATGGAAAAGCTCTGTTTCCAAGTACTATTTCATCAGGATGATCCAAGGTGTGACAAAACAAGTGCACCCATTCAGGTTGGGGCTTCGCTCCATAAGCCTTATCCCATTTGGCTAAGTGTGCGTGCGGATAATCCTTCCCATCATATTTTTTTTTCAATCGTACCTTCATCTTCCCAAAGCGTGTTCACATCATCCTCCTACACCTGTGCCAATCGTCAAAACTACCCTTGCGCGTACCCCACCATCTCATAGGCATAGCGCGCAGTGCCTAGTCCAAAGTCTGGAAGCGCTACTTCTCTGGTACTTCCCTCTCAATTGCATCCAAAAATACATCTACATCATTCAATCCATCATAAGTGGGCAGATTTCTTACCTCGGACGATACACAGCACAGCGACCCGGTCAGCATTTTACAACTCAGCATGGTTACTTCATGTAGCAGATTCTACCAGTGTTGTAATTCTTCATCAGAGTCTAAGGTGCAGGAACTCTCGCGGTCCCATGTAATTTGTCCATCCACTATCAGATTCACCCAATCTTGGTCTCACTTTGTTATCTTATATATGCAGTCCAAATCGTCATCACTTTCGTAATCACGGACTGGTTCCGTATAGCGCGATCCTTTAGCAAGATCTAGGGGTACTATTACACGAAGTGATTTCTTTTCAAATACCATCTTTTGCTTCTTTAGGTTGGTTACCCCATTCATGTCAATAGCCCAATCAATGCGAAGGAGCACAAGGTAGGGGTTGTTGTCATCCACAATTTCTATCACTTCAAAGTCAGCCAATGCACTTGTGCCTTCAATATCTATAGTTACTCCTTGCAGCCGTCCCATGGGGATGATCTTCTACTGATTTTCCATCCTTAACTGAATCAGAGACCACTGCAGCGCGGGTCTCCCCATCCGTTCCCAAGTCTGCTTTGGTAAAACATTCACGTCTAACCCCAAATCCAAAATAACCTTATCCATTTCATATTCTCCTATCTGCATGGTTAGTCTCATTTCTCATCCTGTCCTTGCTTTATGCTTACCAATATTTTTTACAACGCATGGTTCACCCAGAGTGTTTACGGTGCATCTATTTATAAGTTCCTGTAACCCCTTCAAAACCTTGCTATCGTGCAACAACTTCATGTAGGTCTATAGAAACATCGTAAGCATAGAGGGGTCCATTTCCTAATTAGGCTTATCCCTGCTCCCTAAGGTAGAGACCTCAGCGAAGCTCTTCTTTGCTTCCATGAACATTTTGTGTGCGCGCTCCAAATCAAATTCAACCTACTTCTCCGGAGCTTTGCGAACACGTGCACCGTCTTCGGGTTGTTTCCCCTTATCATCGCCCGTTGAAATTCCACTTCAAAGCACTATATTCACATTCAAATCCTCCTCATGAGGCTCAGCCATCATCATCTGCAGGTTCTAAGTCGGCTGAGGTGGTAGCACCCTTTTGTCGCGTATCCTCGCTATCAGCATATGATAGTCTTTTGTCTCATATTCAAACTAAGTACAATATTTGCACGACAAGCACGTTGGGCTAGCGTATTAACAGTCATAGTGTCTTCTTCCTCCACAATTGTAGTAGCTCAGTTGTCCCCGACCTCTACCAGGTCCTCCTCCACCTCGGCCTCGTCCGTGCCCCTGAAAGCCTATTTGCACCATCCTAGTGCTTTGTTCAGGAGGCCACGTTTCTACCTGGACTCTATAGGCAGGTGTTCTATCCATCATCAATTCATAACTTTGGCAGTTGCGCTCATCATGCCCTACCGACCTGCAGAAGTTGCAGAAAAATTGTCGCGGCGTTTGTACAAACTTCTGCAGCAAATCACAGTTATCCGTCATATGCTTTCCTGCTACCTGACATATAGTGCACCACAACGCAGGCCCCACACTTGGTCCTGCTTGGGCTCCAGCCTCAAAGGCATCGGTCCTCGTCCTGAAATATAGTTCGAAAATACCAGGCAGTGGTCTTTGTCATGCCCCTGACCTTTACATTTCAGGAACCATATTTATTCGTACACCTCCGATCGAACTGTTCTGTCCTATTTCAAACTTTGCATTTCAAGGCAAATATTTTGCAACTGCGCATGGATCTGTTGAACCCCCAGATTCGGATCTTGCATCAGTGTTTCATGCAGTCTTATGGAAATCTCCAAGGCCTCTTCCTGAGTCGTAATCTTCTGTTGTGACAGTGCAACCCTTAGGTGTGGCAGGAGCGAAGCCATGAACCATTCACGGTGATGTCCATTTATTAAGTTCATATTAGCTTTGCAGATTTTACACTTCAATCTCTAATCCAATTCCCAAGGTGTCTCACCTGGTTTCATCGCGATTTCCTTGAACCCCACAATCGACTATGCCTCATATTTAGGCTTACTAAACTCTTTATTCAGCGCGGTCTAGATCTCTGCCAACCCAGTGTTTGGGTTATCATTAGAGTACTTGATGTACAAAGTTAGCGCGATCTTGCAAAGCACTAACCAATGTTTCCTTCTTCATGTGATCATCTGTGATGCCCTAAGCTTCCCATACAACTTTCACGATGAACCAAAACTGGTCCGGGTCCTCATTTCCCAAGCCCTTAAACAAAGGTAGCTTCACTAAATTTGCCATGTTGAACTGCAGTGGAGGTGGCGGTGGTATGGGAGAAGTCGCAAGTGACAGTGGTGAAGGTGGAGGTGGTGTAGGTGGACGTCGTAGTCACGGGAATCCATGTCTTTTTAATTGAACTGCACTTCATGGAGAAGCCTGCACTACTCCTTCTTCGTCACCTAATGACGGTGAAATCAGTGGGTTGTATTCAGGACGCTTTCTTCCTTCATTTCTGTAAGTCTTTCCACTTCACGTAGGTTTGAACATCAAGGTAGCTACATAACCCATTTTTCACATAATAACATCTTAATCTAGGTATTTAAAGAAGTTAAGTACTTACCTTGCGGACCTTTGAAAAAGTGTCGCTCCACTTTGTTGTAACTAACTGAGGTGTCGATCGTGAATTTATTCACAAATCCTCCTATGATGTTATTGATTCAATGATTGACAGTGCAACCGATCTTCTCCTCAGAGGCTTCTAGTCTCTGTACTAACTCCGGTGTCCAGACAATAGGACCGTCAAGCCTCCACCTACATTGGCTATCCGCTAGCTTTGTGATCCACTCGTATAACTCAACTGGAAAGAAACAAAAGAAGATATCATGGATTTCTGTATACAGGTACCTATCCAGCCATTTTTCCTTTGTCAGTCGCGGATTTCTATTCTCCTGTGCCATGAATTCATGGATCTTCCTATCCAACTAGTCTTCGACCTCTTTCTTAGTTGGATTCTAGTGACATGACATCACGCATCTCTTATGCAGATTCCGGTCTTGGCAACAGAACCATTTGTTGGCTTTGTTGGGCCTAACCCAGGTTCAATGTTAGTTAGCCAAACAAATCCCTACACTACTGGCCCTTTCGACATCAGCCCGCAGAGCTCGAATTGGAGTCTCACCCGAAGCAGTATGGGGGGATGCTGGAACCAATTTTCCACACCCTAAGATGGTCGTGATGTCGACTTATACCCTCTATTCCTACTTTCGCACGGGTCACTAAGCTTTAGGGCTATATCAGTCTACCCTTTATTCCGCCCTTTAGTACCTCCGCGAAGGTGTACGATTGACCTTCACACAGCCTTAACCCATGATCTAGGTACTTCCGTGCTACTATGAAAACATATTGTATAGGTTCCCAAGTTATCTTAAGTGTTTTACTTATCTTACTAATCAACCATAGTTAGTGTTGTGTAAACTAATATCCTTGTGTTTAATTAACTAATACATTCACGCATCACATGAACATTTTAAATTAAACCCAAAACACAATATAACCAAATGCATTAACAAGAAATAAATACACAGAATTTTGCATAATACTTCTCTTTATTGATATCTTCAGATTAATACAGACTATATCTGCCCTACGCAAACAGCTGCAAGGGTCTATGCACTCAGCTACGGACTTCCACCCTAGGCCTCTGCGCACTCAGCTGCAGAGCTTCTACCTACGCTAAGACCTGAAAATTTAGACTCCTCTACCAAGAATCTTCACTTCATTCTTCCCTCTTCACTTTTGACTACTTAGAGCTTACTTACTTAGCTCCTTTTTATACAATCCCATGGTCCGCGGACCATGGGTGAATCTTTATAGCTGACTTTACACTTTACAAAATAAGGGCGGACAACCCTTTATGACTCTTGACACCTTCACGCTTTGTGACCACAAAATTTAGAGACTTTACAACTTTATTACAAAATTTTCCCAAAACATGGGCTTTTAGCCCCAAAATTGTCCTTGGGGGAACCCGTTCCCAACAGTATATGTTCCTCCTAACCTACCTTACATTTTTTTAATCATTACTTTTTATTTTTATTGTATACTTTAGTTTTTTTAACTATATTTTTATTTTTCATTATCATTAACTTCATGATGATTCTAGAGGCCTAGAAGAAAATTAACGGATGCGAGAATTTTAGGTGCTGCTCAAAGGTCGAACCCTTGTTTGGGGAAACCTAACCAGGCCCCTCGTCTCCCGCGACGGCTGCTTCAGGTGTGCCTAGCCTCGTCTACCTGTGCTCCTCACCTTCCTCCCCCAATTGCGGAGCTGGACTCAAACCATGGTGTTCTCTCCTTCAAGGACACTGTAATAGGTAGCCCTCTAAACCAAGACTCCTTCTTCTCTAGGTTTGCCTCCATCTCAGCCTTCTGCTCCTCAGGAGAGGAACCCAAAAAAAAAAAATTGAAGTAGGAGAAAGGGAAAAAGACTAAGATTCACTTAGCAAAGGGCACCACCTATGCAATCCCCTCATCAATAGAGGAAAACACAGTTAAGGGTCAGGTGCGACAAGAAGAAAAAAAAAAACGAGTAACTGCAACCCCATATCCAAGAAAATTCAGGAGCTACAAATACAGGACTTAGGAGTAGCAGTTTACAAAGAATACATGCAAGAACATGCAGTCATCTGCAAATTCATGGGCATTTGGCCGACAGAGAAATCCCTCAACTGGTGGAGACAAAACAAATGGAAACCTAGGGGGGAAATTAAACTCCAATTGGGATATAAAGGATTCTTCACAGTAATATTCGACCTCTTAGAAGACAGAGACAATATTTTTGAAGGAGGCCCATACTTCTTCAACTCAGTAGGCATATACATGAGATTTTGGAAGGAAAACTTCACTCTAGAGAAGGAGGACTTCACTCGAGTCCCGGTCTAGGTGTGTCTCTATTCCTTGCCAACAGACTATTGGGCTCCCTCGGTCCTAAAAGGCATAGGAGACCAATTAGAGGAGTACATAAAAAGTTCAGAAGGCACCAAACAAAGGACACTACATATCCTATGCCAGGATATGCACGTATATAGATGTCTCTGGAGCCCTCCTAGAAGCAATAAAATTAATCTTCAGGGATGAAGTTTGGCTACAAAGTATAGATTATGAACACATCCCCTTCAGGTGCAGGAAGTGCCATGAACACAACCATATCTTTAGGGACTGTCCTCTAAACAAAGCCCCTCAAAATGTTGCACATGAAAGCAACAAAAAGGACAGCGAGGGCTTCACCAAAGTCAATACTAGGAACAAGAATAGCAGGAAAAATAATCTTAAGAAGGATCAGCAAACGGTATTAAATCAAAACCAATTCGATGCCTTAGTCAATCTACAAGAACAGTCAGTTCCAAACTACCCATCAGGCGATGAAGCAGAAGAATATGGAACAAGAGGACAGAGAAGCAAATCATAGCATTAGTGAAAACGAGCCCTCACAAGAGGATACCAAAATGGAACAAATAGTGACCAATGAAACCCCAGAGGAGAGTGCTATAGAAGAAGCATTGGAAGGGGTAGGCCTAACATCCATAGCAGAAGAATGGAAGATAAATGGAATAGAAGCAATCCCATAGCATCAACTTCAAAAAATATAAGGAGCTAACCTCCTCCAAGAGCAACTAAATCATAGTGCAGTCCACCCGTCACTGAAAAGCAACACATCTAAAGGCATCACGACAAAAATTCCAACAAGAGGGTACAACCCAAAAGGACCAAGCCGAAAAATAGGAAGAAAGAACACTACCCACCTTCTCCAAGAACTGGGTGCCAAGCTCATCAATGAAGGAAAGGTAAAAGCCCTAGCCCTAACCCCCTCTTCTTACCTATGAATTGCATTTATTGGAATATAAGAGGACTAAAAGGTCTTGGAAAAAAATTAATCTTGAAGAACAAAATCTTGTCTGATAAACCTGACATCCTCCTTATTCAAGAAACTAAACTAGAGTCTGCTCACTCTCCTCTCCTCCAAAAAATTTGCTTCAAGTAATATATCTACTTATCCAACTTGGCCATAGGATCCGCGAGAGGAATCATGACCTTATGGAAAATCTCGAAGTTCAACCTCATCTCCTCTATGGCAACCCATGACTCCATAACTTTGGTCTTGAGAATTATAAGCACTAATGACAACATCTGCATTATTAATATCCCTGCCTCCTATAAGGCGATCAACCGAATCAAGATGCTACAATGTATCTCTAATTTGATGGACTCCATTCACACACCTTACAAAATCATTGTTGGGGACTTCAATATGATATCAAATTTGAGGGAAAAAAGGGGAGGAATCCAGAAACTGGACAAGGACTCAGAAGCCTTTTTATCCACTATTGAAAGCCTCAATCTCATTGACATCCCTACCAACAATGGTACTTTCACCTGGAATAACAGAAGAGGTGGTGATCGTCAAATAGATTCCAGGCTAGATCGTTTCCTTCTCTCAAAGGAAGCCTACCTTACCTCCTGGGAAACGGAATCTTGCATTCTCCCACAAGTTGGCTATGATCATTGGCCAATCTCACTTAAGTTTCATATCTCTCCTGGTCCCAAAAACAAGCCTTTTAGATTTGAGGCCTTTTGGTTGGATCACCCGGATTTCTTGGGAAAAATGAGACAATGGTCGAATAAATCAATAACCAGATCTGGAAACAATATGTACATCTTTCAATAAAAACTAAAAGACATCAAAAAGGAAATAAAAAAGAGGAAAATAATAATAATTCTGGAGCTCAAAATGGCTCTCCTCCAACAATATATCATTGAATAAGGTATCACAAACCACATCAAACAAGAAGAGAAAAAATTAGAACAAATGAGGTAGGAAAGAGCCACTCAGGAAGAGAAGCTATGGCAACAGAAATCCAGAATAAACTAGCTAAAATGTAGACAAAGGAAAATTTCCTTTTTCCACAAATCGATGATCCAACATAGAAGGAATAACATAATTTTGGCTCTAAAGAACCGAGAGGGACACCTCATTCATTCTCAAGAGGAAATGGAAGAAGAGTTAACTTAGTACTTCATCTCTCTCCTTAAAGAGCCAAGGAATGATCAGGAAGAGGACATAAAAAAATTACCAATCACATTCCCAAGATCCTCTCCAAGGATCATAACAAAATTCTTCTGAGAAAGGTCTCACTTCAGGAAGTGGAGGAAGTAGTCATGAGTATGCCCAATGGGAAATCTCCTGGATCGGATGGGTTTACCATCGATTTCTACAAAGTATGTTGGCATATCTTAAAACATGATTTCCATGCCATAGTAGAAGAATCCATAATCCAAAAGTATGTCCTAAAATCCCTCAATGCCACCTTTCTCACTTTTATCCCCAAGGGTGATTCAGCAAACTCCCCAGACAAGTTTTGTCCCATAACCCTCTACAATTTCATTTACAAAATCATCTCCAAAGTCTTGGCCAATTGTTTGAAAATTTTATTGCCTCTTCTCATCTCACATCATCAATCTGACTATGTGGAATGTAGGAAAATAATGGATAGTATTATCCTCTCCCATGAACTAATCCACTCTCTCAATACGGTAAATAAACCCATTATGATGATCCAATTAGATATTTCCAAGGCCTTTGACAAAATAAGTTGGCCCTACATGAGATAATTTATAGTTGCTTATGGGTTGCAAAAGAGAGTATCAAATGGATAATGGAGATGGTGTTAGGAGTGTTCTTCTCCATCCTCCTAAATGGCTCCCCCTCTTAGCCTTTCCAACCCTCAAGAGGCATCAGGCAGGGGGGGCGCAATTTCTCCCTTTATCTTTGTAATAATGGTTGAAGGGCTTAGTGGCCCCATTATTGTTCCCTTATCTTCCAATGATTTATCTGGTCTTAAGACTTATGCTTCAACTCCTCCTTCCATGCACCAACAATTTTTGGATGACACCCTGCTCATGGGTCTCCCTACTGCTAAAGTAGCTTCCTCCTTCAAGACCATTATGTTTGACTTCTCTGCAGCCTCTGGCACCTCCATCAATCAAGAAAAATCTAAATTGTTCTTCTTCAACATTCCTCTGGCCATTTGAAGAAACATTGCAAGAATCCTTGATTTTCCCATAAGTACTCTCCCCTCCAAATGTCTAGGCGTTCCCCCCACAGACAGGCCACTAGCCCGTTCCACTTGGGAATCATTGATAAACAAACTAGAAAAGAGGCTGTCTAACTAGACCTTCTAATCGCTAAATCTAGAAAATCGTCTAGTTCTTGTAAAATCATTCTTATAGGTGATCCCACACTACTTATATTCATCTTTGGCTTCCCCAAAAGAAATCTCCAACGCAATCCGGAATTTGGAAAGGAAATTCTTATGGGGAGGAGCAGAGAGAAAGAAGAAATGGGCTCTAGTCGCATGGGAAAAAATGTGTAGGCCCAAAAAATATGGTGGCCTTGGACTCAAGGACACTAAGCTCTTAGGAAAGGCCTTGGGAGCAAAAACTCTGTGTAGATGGATAACACCATAGAATTAAATGATTTGGAACACGGAATCACCATCACGAAAAGCTACAATCTAAGCCCTTTGATCATTGAAGGTGATTCATCTCTAGCAACACAGGTCAACAGGAAACTCCAACAGTGGATGGAAGTGACCAAAGTTTCAGATAATTTGCGCCTAAATAAAATCCTGCAGAAAATTAAAAATAACATTGAAAGCATGTACATTTCCAGGAAATCAGAAGGGAAGGGAACAAGTTGGTAGATAGGTTGGCCAATAAGGGGATAACAGGAAGCCTACGTCTAAGATCCAGGTCAAGGCGCGATCATGAAGAAGGAGATCTACGTCAGCACTGTAAAGCTATCAATGCCAAGGAAAACCAGAAAAATGAACAATAAATGTTCGAGAATCCCAAGTCACATCAATGATGGCTCTAGGAATTGGGAGGATTATGGTTCTGACGTTTATATGCCCAGGGTCGTCCTCTATTTGACAACCGTGCTTGATAACCCACACATACCCCCCTCACAAGTGGGGACACCACCCTCCTTTCCAATCAGCTTTTTGTAGTACCCTCTCTACCACCTAACTCCCATACTTCTCACGTGGAATCTTAACTCCCCTCTCCTCATCTCCTCACCCCCCGAGGTTCACCTGCCCCTGTGAATATCATCCCTCGCACTCTCCTTCCTGTCATTTCCTATGTTCATGTTCTCTGTTCTTTTCGTCTTTCCCCTGTTCGTAGTCTGTTGTTCGCGCCATCTCTCATGGCTCCTAAGTGCAGCTCCAGCCTGACTCCCAGTTAGGGGTGCAGGGGAGGTAGAGCGACTTCTCGTTGGAATTCCTTAGGTTCACCTTCCATTACCCGTGTTGAGTCCTTCGTGAGGCGAGCTGCTCTAAATTACACTATGGCAGTGAACCCTGAAACCCAAGAGAGAATTGCTAGCCTTGAGGCTCAAGCTAGATCTCTTCATAGAGGCATTCCCTCGGAGGAAGTGTAAGTCGACTTTGCTTGGATACCTGACCCCACTCTCACCAGAGCTAGAGAGAATCTCTATGCTCGCTCCATTGATATCTGGTGGTAGATGAAGACCATACTGGGCCTAGCTCTGTAGGAGCAGGCAGAGCGTTCCAAGGTGGTTGAAAATAAAATTGACAACCTCACTAAACAATTTATCATTTTCATCGAAGCAGTTCACCACTATTGCTTCATAACCTGAGAATATCTGTAATACACAGTATTAAAGAAGTCCACGACCAAGGTCCATTCACTTGTTGACTGTTCTCCAAGTATCAAGAAAGAGATGAAAGGTGCCTTCTCCAGCCGCCCGTCCACCTTAGCACTGTAGGAGGGGAGCACTCAGGAATGCCCAATTAGTCTAGATGATGACCAAGTCACTGCAAATATGGAATGATTGTTGCAAGTACCTTTTTGTTCAACATCCCCCGTGGATGCAAGGCCGTGGTAGATAATGCAGCTACATTACTGACGCAGAGAATAAAGGCCCTCAGCGTTGTCTTCCCAAGCATGACCCAGTCCTCTGGTCTCTTTTTGGAGTTTACAGCAGATCTGGTTTCTGTTGGTTTTCCGTGTACTGATCTCTGTAATTCTCAAAGTAAACAGAACCCATATTTTGTAAAGTTTCAATGTATCTTGGTCAAGTTAATGGTTAAAACAGACAATGTAGAAGGCTCTAGTGCTGGAGACTATGTCTCGCACAATCCTACCATTGTAAATACTTATTTTTTACAGTAATATATCTAATCATATTTACAAAAAAAAACTATATTTTTATTTTTTAATATATATATATATATATATATATATATATATATATATATATATATATATATATATATATATATATATATATATAAGCTTGGTAGGACTCTCCAATTTTCGTGTTTACATGTCCATTATTCACCCCACTACGGGGGGAGGGTAGCACAAGATTTGAACCCAAACCTTCCGTTTTGGTGAGACTTCATTTCTACGACCACTGCCACTTGAGCTACCCCAAGCGGACTTAATTATTTGTTTTTGACCTTTTCTAAATTAATGCATTTTATTTATCAAAAATTTCCCTAAATTGTTTTAATTTTTTGTTTTAAAATATAATTTTTATTGTTTTTTTCTTGTTCAAAATTGGCATTTTTAAAAAATTAATTAATATGATTTTTCTTTTGAAATTTAAAAAATTTCATATTTTTAATTAAAAAAATTGTGTTTTTTTGTTTTTTTGTTTTTTTTTCCTAAAAAAAATGGGTATTTTATGATTTTGTTCACACTCAATGGTTTTATAGAACATAGTTAAAAAAATGCTGCAATTTTAATACCTCAATGAAAAGGTGGTCAAGTTGTTCCAGGGTGGGATTTCAAATGAGCTATAAATTCAAACCTTAAAAAAAAACAATTACTCCTACTAGAACCGCTCTCTAATTTAGGTGTTGAGTTTAAAAGTTTTTCATAGTCATGATATTTCTCATTCAATGCCATTGTTGAAAATTGTGGGAATTTTAACCCTCAAAAAAGAGTTGATGTTGCATTACTACTTTTGCATGTCAAAATGTTTTTTACACATCTTTCATAGACATGAAATTTGGTTTTTAATGTCATGGTTTAAAAATGTTGTTTTTAACTCTAAAATGGAAAAAGGGTGATGTTGCAATAAAACCTTTTCTCTTTGGGGTGAATTTTTCATGTTTTTTATGCAAAAATATGGGTTTTTAGGGCTAAAGTTCTTGTTTTGAGGTGATATTTCTCATTAAGTTGGTAACATTATTCTTTCACATACATGTTTTCTAAGTCCAAACTTCTCAAGCACAATCAATACATTGATTTAGTAAGAACAAGCCATTTTCCCAATGGTTTTCCTAAAAAACGCACCTACAAATTGTGGTCATTTGAAGGTTTCTTGTTTTCTATTCTTTTCCATCTCTTTGATTCCCTTTAGATGGGTGCTTCAATAGGTCTCCATGGGTAGATAAGTTACTCTTCCTTTGCATTATGTATTTCTTTGATTAGGTAGAATTTTGAATTAGTGCACGTTGATCCTAGTTTCTTCATTCAATGGGAAGGAAATGTAACAAGCATAGAATTGTTGCATGAACTCTTCATTACAACACCAATAAGAATTAAAATCCCTTATGAACATATATTTGAATAAGAACACCCATTCAATTACTTTTTGTTTAAATTGAGTGCATTAATGGGTCATTAAGCAATAAAATTCAACTTCTCATGATTGAACATATCATTAGTGGTTGGCTCTAGTACTTTATTTTGATTATCAATGTTAAATTCCTAGTAGGAATTTTACACCCAGCTTGTCTCTAAAGTACATGAACATGTCTCTCGGAAACGACTTCGTCGGAACATCAGTTATCTGCTCATCCATGGAGATGTATTTTATCCTTATTTCTCTCGTCTAATCCATGTCACTTATGTAGTGGTACTTGATCTAAATATGCTTTGACCTATCATGGAACACATGATTATTTGGGAGCTTCACACAACTTTGATTATCGCAACATATCAATGTTGGTTCCAACTCTTCGAAGAACAATCCTGCAAACAACTTCCAGGTCCATACAACTTCGATGCAAGCCTCATTGGCTGCAATGTACTTTGCTCCAGAAGTGCTGAGAGAAACCAACCTCTGCTTCTTTCTCATCCACGATATGATAATAGATTCCAAACTAAAGTATACTCCAGAGGTTCTCTTCCTATCTTCAACACTTACTGCCCAATCAACATTTGTATATCATTGACCTTGTACATCCTTGTTTGAAATAAATATCAAGCCATAATTCACTATTCCACACAAATATATCAAAATGTGATTTTTTGCATTTTAATGCTCATGTCTTTGTTAAACATATAACTTGTCACAACAAAGAATACGTTCAACTTGGTATTAACCAAATACAT
Organism: Pinus tabuliformis; assembly: GCA_031772625.1. Taxonomy (NCBI): domain Eukaryota; kingdom Viridiplantae; phylum Streptophyta; class Pinopsida; order Pinales; family Pinaceae; genus Pinus; species Pinus tabuliformis. The sequence continues at coordinate 693,403,542 of CM062820.1, forward strand.
CAATGAGCCAAGCAACCACCAATACATAGATGGCTCTACCAATCAAGAGTCAAAGCCTCTTAACTTCTTCAAGTTAGTCACCGTGGGAGTCACCATGGATTTGAAATCCATCATACCATATCTTTGAAGGATCTCTAACACATACTTTCCTTGACCAAGGAAGACTTCACCAGGTTGCTACAATAATTTTAATCCCAAGTAATAATGCGTCAACCCAAGGTCCCCCATATCGAACTTAGAAGTCAACTTCTTCTTGCACTAAATTATAAGAGGCTCAACACCTGTCATAAAAAATTCATCAACATATAATAATAATATCATAGGTGAATTATTCACAACCTTAAAGTAAATGTTTGGATCAACATCACTCTTGGTGATCCCAATCTCATCAGATAACTTTCAATATGAGCATACCAAGCTCTTGGAACTTGCTTAAGTCCATACAAGGCCCTACTCAACCTACAAACATGAGATTCCTTTCCAAATACCTCAAATCCTTGAGGTTATTCTATGTACTCCTCTTCCTCAATGAAGAAACAAGATAAGTAATGGATCTAATAGAGGTGTACCTGACAACTGGAGAAATGACCTCATCATAGTCTTCTCCCTATTTCTGGAAGAATCCACTATCCACAAACTGTGCCTTGTATTTGTCGTTATTGCCATCTGCAACATGATTAATATTGTATATCCACTTGGAATTACCACTGAGTTCCCTTCAAGTCTTGGCACAATTGCCTAGAGATCATTCTTCTTGATTGATTGATACTCTTCATCCATCGCTCCCTTCCACACTTGCTGGCTAGTTGCTTCCTCATATGTGGAAGGTTCTTCATCAATAATTTTTTTCATGAGAGCTGCATAGCTAGAAAACCTCTTAGGTTTCTTCAGCTCTCTAGATGTGCCATCAGGAGTTGCATGTCCTTCTACCTCTTCCAATTCGAATCTAAACCATGTTGGTCTCTCCTTGATCTTTGGAACTATGAGTGGTTCTGTTGGATCTTAAGTCCCTTCTAGCCTTCTGTTATATTCTATAGAACGATAATGCTCCTTCCTTGAGGTCTCCTGCTTCACTTCATCCACGCAATCTATGGAGACTTCCTTAGACGTCCAATATACCACTTTCTCATCGAAGATGACACCTTGGCTAAACTCAATTCTTTCTTGCTCTAGAATGTATATTATGTAGGCCTTCGATGATTTGTTCTATCCAAAAAATATGCCTTTCCTTCATAAAGGCTCAAACTTGTTCCTCTTATACTTAGGAACATGACTATATACAAGACAACCAAAGATCCTCATGTGACCAACCTCTGGTTTCATTTTAGAGAATTCTCCTTCAAGAGTCATACCTTAAAAAAAATTATGAGGACTTACATTTTGAATGTACACATCTATTTGCAATGCCTCCCCCGATAAGAAAAATGACAAGTCCAAATCATGCATCATGGCCTTGACAGATTCTTTAATGGACTTGTTCTTTCATTCTGCCACAACATTTTGTTGTGGATTATAGGGTACAATTAGATCTCTCTTAATCCTAGCCTGATTACAAAAATCAACAAGCTCCTTTGAGGTGTGTGATTTAGGAAAATGGTATAAAATATGAAATCTCAAACACTGATCCAAAATCACTCTTTTTTATGGCTTCTATTATGGAGAAAACCTTTGACATGGGACAAGCTTCAAAGTCATGGTTTTGGGGGGCCCTTAATATTCCTTCTTTGTCTCTCCAATTTAGAAAATGTCAATCATCTTCTCAATAGTTGTAGTTTCTCTACTTCTATCTAGGACAACCTTGCTATGCTCTTATGACAAACTAACACAATAAAAAATAATGTCCTCTCCACTCTACAATTATGGTGTGACTCCCCTTTTACTAATACCATTGTCAACAGAGCATGGAAACTAATCCCAGGATTCATCCTATGGGATATTTGGAAGGAGCGTAATAAACAAACATTTAAGAATATCAGGGCCTCCATAAATTTTATTTGGCAAGCTATCCTAAATAAAATAAGGGAAACAATTTCTTCTCTTCCTTGGTCCTCCAAATATTGGGAATGCAATCAACCTGAAAAAATCATTCTAACCAAAATGGGTCTCTCCCCCTATTCCTTATGGTAGACTCCCTCTGTCCCTAATTTCTTCCCTTCTAGCCCTTCCTTCTACCCTCCCCCCACCCAAGTGTACTTCATAAAAATTAACTTCGACAGGGCCTCGAAAGGAAATCCAAGCCAAGCCAGTTGTGGTGGTTGGTTTCTTCTTCCCATTGCCCCCCTCTTCCTTCCCTCCCCCTGACTCTCTCTGATTGCATTACCCCTTCCTCCCTCCTCCTTTCCCCCCTCCTCTCCTCCTTTCATCTCTTTCCTATGCCTCATCTCTTGTCCTTTCCTCCTAGGATTCCACCCATTTCCTCTTTTCCTCCTTGCCTTGTGTCACCTTTCCCACCTTTATGCATTTCTATCCTTACCTTATTCCTTCTCCTTTTATTTTCCTTTCTCTCCTTTACTCTCTTCGATTGTCTTCAAATTTCTTTCATTCATTCCCCTTTGTTCTTTCCTCCCTCTCCCCCTCCCTCTCTTCTAGTATCCACTCCTTTTACATTTCCTCCCCTTCCCTTGCATTTTTCTTTCTCCTTGTTTCCCCCCTTCTCTTTCCGTCTTTTTGTCATTATCTATTCATCCACTGCCTTACTATCCCTTAACTTTCTTTCTATTGTCTCCCCTTTCCCTGAACTTCTTTTTTCCTTAAGCTTTCTCTTTAGGTTTCCCCTTGTAGGTTCCCTTGTCTCTTTTTTATTTTTTTGATCAAGTAATTGTAGTAGGCCCTTATACATTAACTTATATTCTATTCTAAATAATTTTTTTTTTTTTGTCTAGAGGAATAAAAATTGGGCTAGGCTCCTACTCACATGACGCATGGTCGATTTTGACTACTACCACTATACCTCTAAATGAACCTGTACACACCCCCACACATAGTCTACACGATAAATCAAGGGATTTGAACCTCGAATTTGCACAACGTCTAATACGATGATCACTAATCGAACTACATCCCTTAGGGGCATTTCTAAGTATTGATTTATACATCTTATTATACTTTTAATTAATATACTATATTAGCATTTTAAAAGTCATTAACATACATATATCTCTATATATTGTGTATTACTTTTTAAAAGTTCATTATTTCTTATATAATACATTAATTAAAGGTCACTGAATATTAACTAATATATTCTATTATAATTTTAACATTTATAATTTACTAATGTTCCTACACATAGTATATTATTTCTCAAAGGTTCCCTATTAATGTTATAATACATTGATTAGTATTTTTACATTTATGAAGCATTAAACTGTTAATCATAATTAGAATAACAAAAATAATATATCATCTTTTATTATTACATATCTATAATAAATTATTACAATTAGGTTTAGTGTTTTAATAACATCTATTCTCTTGAAGCCATGCAACTTTTGTTTTATTGGGTTCTTCTCTAAGCTCTTTGATCTCTTGTTTCCCTAGCCGACATGCTTTAGTATATGTTCTTCCTAACCTACCTTACATTTTTTTAATCATTATTTTTTATTTTTATGGTATACTTTAGTTTTTTTAACTATATTTTTATTTTTTCAATATAGATTTTTTAACTATTGTTTTTTTGCCCTTTTTAGATTAATGTATTTTATTATCAAAATTTTCCATAAATTGTTTTTTTTTTTTTTTTTTTAAATCATTTTTTATTGATTTTTTTTCTTGTTCAAAATTAGCATTTTTTAAAAACTAATTAATATGAATTTTCTTTTAAAAAAATTAAAATTTTCAAAAATTTGTGTTATGTTTTTTTGTTTTTTTTCGGAAAAATGGGTATTTTATGATTTAGTTCACATTGGATAGTTTTATAGAACAAAGTTAAAAAAATGTTGCAATTTTAATGGTTCATTGAAAATTGGGTCAAGTTGTTCTAGGGTGGGATTTCAAATGAGCTATAAATTCGAACCTTAAAAAAAAAATTACTCATAGTAGAACTGCTATCTAATTTAGGTGTTGAATTTAAAAGTTTTTCATAGTCATGATGTTTGTCATTCAATGCCATGGTTGAAAATTGTGGCAATTTTAACACTAAAAAAGAGTTGATGTTGCTTTACTACTTTTGCATTTCAAAATGTTTTTTACATGTCTTTCATAGACATGAGATTTGGTTTTTGATGTCATGGTGGATTAATGTTGTATTTTTAACTCCAAAGTGGAAAAAGGGTGATGTTGGATCACAACCTTTTCATTTTGGGGTGCATGTTTCATGTTTTTTTATGCAAAAACATGGGTTTCTAGGGCTAGAGTTCTTGTTTTGAGGTCGTAGTTCTGGTTAAGTTGGTAACGTTGGTCCTTCACATATATTTTTTCTAAGTCCAAACTTCCCCTGCACAGTCACTACATTGATTTAGTAAGAACAAGCCACTTTCCCAATGGTTTTCCTAAAAAATCCACCTACAAACTGTGGTCATTTGAAGGTTTCTTGCTTTCTATTTTGTTTCCATCTCTTTGATTCCCTTTAGATGGGTGCTCCAATATGTCTCCATGGGTAGATAAGCTACTCTTCCTTTGCATTATGTATTTCTTCGATTAGGTAGAATTTTGAATGACTGCACGTTGATCCTAGTTTCTTCATTCAATGGGAAGGAAATGTAACAAGCATAGAATTGTTGCATAAATTATTCATTACGACACCAATAAGAATTAAAATCCTTTATGAACACATATTTGAATAAGACTTCCCATTCAATTACTTTTTGTTTAAATTGAGTGCATTAATGGGACATTAAGCAATAAAATTCAACATCTCATGATTGAACATATCATTAGTGGTTGGCTCTAGTACTTTATTTTGATTGCTTAACCTCATTGCCTTTTGTTGTTGTTGTTGTTTTGGTAGCTTATTTGGGATTGCTTGCCTTTGGTGCGACCATGAAATCATCCTTATAAGCTCGTTAATAGAATGGATATCATGTCATTGTTAGTAAAATATCAAATACAAAACATTAAGGAGGAATCGTAAAATGCCACAGAATGAATGAATCCATCATTTTTGTAACATTAGGAGGGTTGAAGATTAAAAGCACTCTCTTAAAGTATCATGTGTATACCTACATTCGATTACAATTTCAAAATATTTGTCACAATATCGACCTTCCTAATCTTCAAAGTTGTCAAAAGTATGGTGGTTTAGAAATGCTTTTGTTAATGTTTTTTGAGCACAAAAAATAAATTCTAAAGAAACCCAAGTAATCCCTCAGCGTTCTTAAAGCCTGATAAAGCAATTATGGTCTCAATGGATGTTAATAATCATCTCTCTACTTGAGAGAGAGAGAGAGAGAGAGGGGCGGGGTGGGGGGGAGGGGAGAGAGAATTATTTCCCTTAAGGTGGACATCAAAATGTTATATTTATGACTAAAATTGAAATATTTTGTAGATGTTGCATGTGAACTCCGTGTTGAGCACGGAAGGAATTACACATCTCCCTCATACTAGGATGTAGAAAGCACCTTTCAACACAACAAAGATCCAATCATAATTGATTGATTTATTTTGTTGTTTAACATTCATGTTTCGCACTATTTGCTCTTGCATTGCTAATGGATCTAAAGCATCCCCGCACCTTTCAAATTGCACGTGCACGAGAATTTAGTATAATAAAGATGCAATGGATGCTCTATTTTCCTCAAATTTTCACTGAATCCTTGTTAAGTATTTTTATACTCATCTACAAACTTTAGATGTCAAGGTTTCTCATAATATTTCCATTTGATAAATATATTTATTCTCACCATTTATGAAAAGTATACGCCTTTCATGCATGCTTGTCTACTATATCTAACGACAACAATTTTATTTCCTCGCAAGTTTCCAATTACACACAATGCGTCTAACTTCGTGTGATGTGTCTTCTCATTTGTTAGGGGTATTGGTTCAAAAATTAGAAATTTTGAAATACAATCCAGTCTGAATGATCTCCCTATATCGCATTGGCTTTTTTCTTGTTTCGTGAATTGATTATATCTCATTGAAAGAAAAAACCTTCAACATTATTCTTGCCAATTTCTAATGAAAAATCATTTATGTCACCACAGGAACCCATCCAATATATAGAGATAGATGCATTTTGACAAGAGTTACCATCTCTCACACTAATGGCTTGCTCAAAAGAAAATGGAAAATTGACATAGTGACGCCATTTTAAGTTGTGAAACAAAGATGAAAAGTGCAGATCCCAGCGACAACTGGGAACAAAAATGAAAAAAATTGTAGCGGGAAAAGAAATTAATTGCAAATATCGTGGCGGGGAACAAAAATGAAAAGAATTGTAGCGGGAAAAGAAATTAATTGCAAATTTCGTGGCGGGGAACAAAAATGAAAAGAATTGTAGCGAGAAAAGAAATTAATTGCAAATTTTGTGGCGGGGAACAAAAATGGGAAAAATTGTAGCGGGAAAAGAAATTAATTGCAAATTTAAGCGGAAACTGTGAAAGCCGGAAAGATGATAAAAATTTGGACCATTTCTCGATTTGTGCGTGTCATCCTTGCGCAGGGGCCATGCTAATCTTCTCTGTATCGTTCCAATTTTATCGGATGTCTACGAAGAGACAATAGCAAGTGTGGTGGAATTCGTATTTAAACGGCTTGTATATCTTTCGCGTTATGCATGTGGGAAGGAATTGGAACGTCCACGTCACGCCCTCCGTTGCCCACATACCCCATCACGTCAACCGTAAGTGAGTGAGTGGAGTCCTCCGATTCGATTGGACGACATTTCCACCACCACTCCCATTGTGATTTCCTTTTATTTGTTTACAGGATGGACGGAATTTTATTACTTTTCCCACCGGCGAATCGTCTATGTATATATCTGCCAGTGTTCATCTTTAGTACTTCCATCTTTCGTGTCTAGCGTTTGTAGTCCAACGGTTAGGATAATTGCCTTCCAAGCAATAGACCCGGGTTCGACTCCCGGCAGACGCACCCCTCTCGCAATTTATAATAATTTTCGAAATGTATAATAACCTCCGAAACAGACCCGGTTCGACTCATTCTCTTTCCGCAATTCATAATTTCCAATTTTCGAAACTCTACAGATGTATAACCTCCGAAACGAAACTTTGCTTAATATAATAGTGAATGCATTATCCTCCGAAACGAAACTTTGCTTAATAGTGAATGCATTATCTGATATAGAATTGCATTTAAACAATTACACCACTTTAAATTTCAATCATTTATTTATTTATGAATACAAAATGCATTTTTTAATCAAATTTGAATTTCAAGTGCATTTTTTAATAAATGATTAGAATTTTGAATTTCAATCATTTATTTATGAATACACAATATGATTAGAATTTTGAATTTTGAATTTTGAATTTTATTATAAATGGATTTTTTTCACAATATGAAAATTTTGAATTTTAGTATAAATGGATTTTTTCACAATACGAAAGTTTATGAATGATACCTAATTAGTGGCCTGGTTATAACACAATTTGATATCTAATTAGTGGTTACTTTTGACTTCTTCAACTCTTAACTAGAGTCACAATATTGAGTCACTTGGAGGTGGGACTTCACTTGTTCGGGGTTTTTACCATGGTCTCTTGGGAGCTATGCTAATTTTCGATCTTTATGTCCACTTGAAGGAGGCTTTGGGGTTGCTTGTGCAATCTCTTGGGGTGAAGACACTTTCCAATCCAGAATGAAGAAAATAATGAATGCAAATAACACAACTTTCTCTTTCAACGGAAACTATATAGAGGGAGGAAGAGATATTTTGCATATTCAACATTGTATAATAACACAACGACCTCGCACTCTCTTAATAACCATCCCATATATGTCAGAACAATTCTTATGCAACCCACAAAAGAAGATATTTACAACAATGAAACCTCTCAAGAGGCACTCAATTTCTTGTATGCTATATTGCTTCTAAAATGCAAATGTTCTCTTAATCTAATCAAACAAAAACAAGATACAAACCAAACCAACAAACTTATGCAGTTTTAGGGTTGTATGATATTGGTAGAGATAATCACAAGCACACTCCAATGTCTATGCTAGATACAATCACCCAAAACTTCATAAGAAATATACAAGAGGCATGCGAAGGTTTTGATCTCAAGCATGAAACAAATGACAAGGCTCTACAGGTCACGACTAGATTTGTTAAAACTTTGCCAAAGGTGTCTCCCGAGTCACTTTTCACCAGATGGCAAGTTCAAGTAATCTCAAACGCACACAATCAATCAAACTGAGAAAAACCTTAATTTCACTTATTAACACAAAGCTTTTTTTAATAACTTATAAATTTTAAAGGCATTGTTCAGCTATTCTATGTTTTGGAGTTCTAAAGGCATTGTCTAGCTATTTTATACTTTGGATTTTTTAGCTGGAATGACTTTTTATTATTTAAAATGCACTTTTGAATTAATAAATGGATTCAACGTCCTGGAAAACACATGGGGCACTTGGATTGTGTAGAGTTTACAGCTCAAACCCGTGACTCTAACAAATTCTTGTCACATTTCAGACAAATTTGAGAAAAAGATATGCCCGCAAAACATCCAAAACATAGAACAATTAGACCACGACAATTTTCAATGCATTCTTACTTCCAAAATGGCGTTGACCTAATTACAAATTTTAATTTCAAAGTCAACAAACCAAGCACATTTAAAACTAACAAATGCATTTAAAACCAAATTCTCGGGGCCTCGTTACTTTTACTGTTTTAAACTAACAAACACATTTAAAACAAAATGATCAGAGTCTTGCTCTTTTTACCAACAATAGGACAAAAGCATATGCTTTATGGAAATCACCCAAACTAGCTAAGGAAATGGAGGTGCATTCTTAGTTCGCCATAGGAGGTTCTAAAGAATCATATGGTACATAATTCAGCATTGGGAGATTATCCTTTAGCAATCATTCTAGATAAGAATCAAATTCTTGTATCTCCATATCTTTCTTTCATGTATTTACTAACAAGCATATTCACATCGACCGGCACATTTATTTATTTTTTCTACGTAAAGCTATATCTATTATATTAACAAGTAGATAGTAAACTTACATCATGACCGTGGTCAAGCACTCTGCTCCTGCGGGAGGCAGCTCTATCCAAAACAGGCATATTTGAAAAATGTCTATTTTTGTTTCCCGCATAGGGGAATAATCTCTGAAACATGAGACAAATAAAAAAACTCAAAAAAGACCAGAGGGGAATGATCACTGAAACACAAGACAATACCAGAAACCCATGACCGAGTCGCCTTACAACCTTGCCCAGTGGAGAGGGGCATTCTACAAAAAGAGAAGCATGGATGGCCTTTCTACTCATCAATGGGCTCTTCAGTAATTCGACACCAGCCCATATCAGGAGGTTCCTCTAACTGTGTCACATTCTGAGCATCAGGACCCAGATCTACCATCATCGCCTCCCGCGCACTGCTCCTTTGCTTGTTTGTTTCCCGTTGAGGAGTGTTCTCCGTAGCCAGCTGAAAAGAAGAAGAGGGGTCCTGGATTGCCCTCGAATTTTCTGCCTGAGTCCTTAAGTCAACAGCTAAACTTTCCTCCTGAAAAGCCACTATAAAATAGGCTGTGATCCTGGGCCTGTTTAGAGCACTGTCAAAGGTGAATATGGCGGAGCCTATGGCAGGAATTGGACTGGGTCGAGAGTCAGAGGCTCGAGACCTTCCTCTTCTACTGCGAGAAGAGAGGCCTCTCCTTGGAGGATGATTCAAGTCGCTGGAGGATGAATCCGTTGGGGCTCTTCTTGGTCGTCCCCTGCAATTGCCCACTCTAGGTCACAATCGAGGCATCCTACAGATGACAGTGGCCCAGATCCAGAAATTTAGCTGTGGGGCGATAGTAAATTAACAAGGAGGTAGTAAATTTACATCGATAAACTTACCCCCATCATCCTCATTAATAAAACCAAACTCTCAGTCATGTCTTAAATTAATGAAGCAAGTTGACGCTTAACCACTAAATATCTGTTAAACATATATCAATCTATCTTCCACAATGAACCATATCCGTTGACTTGAATCTAGCTTGGACCTACTGCAAATCTAGAAAGTCGGTTCCATGTTAAAGAAATTATGATTCAAAAATATGATTTCTTTATGTGTGAAATACTTATCCATGTTTAAATAAGTTTCTATCAATTCTTTTATCAAAATAGGAATTTCTATGTCTTCCACTATCCTCCAACTTGATGTAATTGAAGTCTCTAGGTGACCTAAAGAAACTTATTTCCTTAAAAATATATTTATTAAACATCTAAAAGTATTATAAAATAATATTTCCTCCTATGTCATGAATAACAATACTATCATTCACTTTCACTCCTTCCTACGATGGAAATCGATCTCCCTAACAATGGCACCAATTTAGATGATATCTCCTACTATATTCCCCTTGAGTGAGGAATGATGCCATGTGATCCAAATTCTAGTGTACACTTCAAGCTAGCTCTTGGGATGATGGTTTAATACTTTAACTTCTATAAATATTGCTACCCATTTTCACCTTAGCAACAGAAACTTCACTATTCAGACTTGAAAATTCCATATTTAAGTGAATATCTAATTATAGATTTTTCAATGATCTCAAAAGGAAAAAAAAAAAGAGGTTATTCAAAGTTCCAATTTTGAAAAATAAGGACCACGAAAGAATGAAATATAAGTATGCAAGAGAGTGATATCAAAAAATTTAAAACCTTACCTGCCACACACCTTTCTGCCCATCTACACAACATTAAATTTGGTTTGAACCAGTAGAATTGAATGTAACACCCTCCTCCCACATCCACCCAAGTAACCATACCAACCGGATTTAACATTAGACGAGAGGCTACTATGATCAGATTCAACCTCCTATGTGACGTTAAGGAAGTGGAATCGACGGAAAATCACACACAATCATCCAACATCATCAACAAAACCCTCAAAAGACAAGTGAGCCACTTAGGCAGCCTGTCCCTGGGTCCCACTGATGTTCTGGATCTCTTACGCCATAGTTGCTCTCATTCTATGGGAAAGGGAGTTACCAACAACCCAAAAGTCACTCTCACAAGCTTTCCTGCCATCGACCGGGGACCAAAATTTCCAGTTTCATGCCAATGACCCAGCGATTTAAGCCACTTTTTCAAGCCTAGAGCCTAGGCCACTGCCTAGAATGGAGTGATATCTTACAATCATTAAAAATACAGGGAAAAAATGATGCAAAAGCAATAAAATGAACAAGACCATAACCAGACCCCTACTAGCCATGATAGACATTTCGTTAAACATATCATCAACATGTAACCTACAGGTGTAAACAACAGAATTAAGTGTAGGGATCTCATACTTATCTGAGAATTGCTATGAAGCTTTGTTCCCTCATGTCAATTGTTGCATTGTCATCTATTAGGTCATAGACACATTATCCATTCATGTACAAGTAAAAACCTATTGAGAGTCATACATAGTTGTTTTCATAAAATACACATATAACCAACATAATACGAACATAAATACCATAAACATATCAACCATCAAAATCCACATATACATCAATACATTTACACATGAAAATCAAGGGAATGAATATCTTGTTAATGAATGCAATGAACCAACTAGATATGGGACTACCATGTTCCACCTGACCATAGATTGGTTGATCCTAGTCTCTCTTCAACCATATTCCAAGAATGAATGTGGGATTCATAGAACACACCAAAACACCAATCAACATGGATGCCACCGGAGTTCTCCACCTACATCGTGAGGAATTTGAGTGCCTAGTAGTCTCTCAAGATTTACTGTGCATCCACAGTCTGATCTATGGATCACTAGGCCCTACTCCAAGACATACTCTCTAGGATTTACCATGTATCCCATCCTAGGCTCACTAGGCCCAACGGAGAGAAAATCCACCTCTTGGCTTTATCGTAAATCTTGCCATTCAACGAAAAGGATTCCTACGTTCATCAAGGCACACAATTTGGCTTTACCACAACCCATAATCTGGTTCAGGGGTTACTAGGCCAGTGGCTTCATGATCCACAGTCCGGTTTAGGGACCACTAGACCATGTGTTTGTCAATTCGGAGATCCACCCCACTCAACTTTGAATACAATCCAACCATCCGACATAAACCGAATGAGAGAACCCATCTCATCAAAGTTATCAAGAAATGGTAAGGCTAGGTTGAAAATATATTCACACGTGGCAAAACCCATGCCATGGTAGAAAAGAAACACATGAAATCCCATGCGTGCCAAATCTAGCAAGGAAAATGCACATGCAAGTCGATACTTGCAATGAAGCCTGCTATAGATGCTTGATCTTGTCTTTCCCTGCTTGATCTTTTCGTCCACTTTCCTTCTTTTCCTTTCTTGCTCCAATGCCAAAGTGGTCCAAGAAAACTCTAAGTGTCCAAGAGTGAGAGAGAGAGAATAATGAGAGAGATCCAAAACTGAATTGATCAAACCCTGCCCACTGATCCTCATAAGACTTTTTATAAATGATACTCTATTTTCTTCATTTTCCATTATTTTCCTCCTCACATGAAACTTGTGACCTTTCACCTTCCTTTTCTCCTAATTTCCATTATTTTCATAAATAAATGTGCCAAAATTTCCATTTTGCCTTTCCAAAGCCTTAACCATTGCTTTTGCTAATTTCCTTTAGCCATAAACAACCAATTGAACACCCCCTAAGATGTCTTGCCCAACATTCAACTTGGAATACATGTCCTGTCAACCATGGTCTTATATGTTTTTACATGGGTTTTTTAACCAGGGTTTTTACAAAACCCTCCCCCTTGGGGGAACACCATCCTCAGTGTTCAATGACATCTATAACCAACAAGGCCGCTGAAAACAAAACATACTGCCCATGGAGCTTTATAACAAATCTAATTGCAATATTTATAATGAATGGCCTTCTCAAAGAAAAACATCATGACAACATGACCAACTAACAACCATACCGCATACTGGAGCTTTATAACACAACTCATTACGATATTTACAATAACCACATATACACATATGCACATTTGCTAAACCAACAAATAAGTATATGATGCCTACATCCGCAACAAGGGAATCCAGAGGCTCACACCTCCACCATCAAAGTAATACGAGGATTCACATCCTTCCCAGGAACTCCATAATCCACTACCACATTCAAAGTTGCATCTAATGTCTAGCACTACAATCTTGTGCCACTTGTCCTCTTAGCGAACAATTACCAACTCATTGTTCTAGGGCACACTCCCAATGTGCATCTGATTCCATATGGAAATGACAATGACCAAATCAAATATATCCATGACCTTCCCTTCTCTGCTAGACATTCCCTCGGGAATCCGATCACCCCTTCCATGTAGTCACTCACCTTCCAAGTTCTGTTGCCACTCCCATCCCGGGAAGTCCATCCCTTGGCAAGCCTTCCTCGCATCGGAAGATACAAAAACCAAGGCATATCCCTGCCTTAAAACCATCATACAGGTCATAGGATTCTCATGGAAATCAATGGACACTATTGGGTACCAGTATCCCATAATGGCCCTGCTCCTGAAGTTCTTTACCGATATACTATTGTATTTTCCAATTCCTTCTGCCGACACTGTTAATTCTTGTAGTCAGTTTCAACCACCCAACCGGGCATTTCATGCTTCTTGTACCAATCACATAACTTCCATTAGATTCAAAATAAATTGAAATAACTTCAAATCATACCTCATTGGTAGCTCGTCAATAAGGTATACTTTCAATCCTATTACTTCCTGCCACAACAAGTCAAACTAGCATCTTTGACCAAATCATCATGTATAAACATATCACATTAGGTTAGCTCAAACACAACCATCATAAATCAACATCACAATCACATGTAACCATCATAAACCATAATCATAAATCACATGTAATCATCATAAACCAGAACCATAGATCACATGCATAATAAAACTTACATACAATAATGATACTTTTCCTTCATCGATCCTTACATCTACCTTTGTTATTTTTGTACGCACACCGAATCAATTGCCACACCCAACAAAACCCAATGAATTTTCCTCAACCATGTGCACACACACATAGTGTGCATCCCACACATATAACCACACACGACATACCACACCATGCAATACATGCATTCACACCTGACATACAACGCATACACCTACACCCAGTGCACAACACAACACAATACATGCACCTACGTCCGGTGTATGACACAAAACAACACGTATACATACATAATGTACATCACAAGACATACACCTGCACACAACGTGTGACACTGCAAAATGTATATACATACACCCGATATACAACACAACTTATACATTTGTACCCGATGTACAATGCCACACGATACATGTACTCACACAGAGTACAACACAACAAGTACGCATGTCATGACACCACAACTACACAATACACATACATAATACCACATGCACGAAATACAACATGTATGCCATGCACTCAATCCCACATGTACACTACTACCATATGTACAACACGTACACATGACCACTTGTACAAAGCACAACTTGCACAACGTATACACAACGCCATATATACACCACACCACCTATACAATGTGCACACAATACCACATGTACACATTACCACATACATGACATGTACGTGAAACCACATGTACACAACGCCACATGCACGACATGTACATAACACCACCTGCACATAATTTCAATTGTACAACATGTACACAACACCACATGCACACATCACCACTTGTACACTCATGCACACAACAACATAGCACCACATGTACAACATGCACGAAACACCACATGTACATAGGACTGCATATCCAACATGTACATAGCATCATTTGTACACAACACTATATATGCAACATTCACACAACACTATATATACCATCTTGTACATAACATTGCATAAACAACATGTACACACACTAAATATACACCACATCGCATGCAAAAAACATCACAATGCAACATGTATGACATATACACCATATGCACAACATTAGTGCCACACATCCAAAATCACATTGTCCTTACTAAGAAAACTAGCTTCCAGTGTCTTATCCATGCTTATCCTAACATGTCACAAACCACACTGTCTTCATTTTGCTAATGTATCCCTCAAGTTACCTATCCATAGAATAGACATAATATAATCACATAATATCAAATCATAAACACATGATACTGACCTCATATATTTTTTAGGGCTACTCCTCCCTATTGATTCCTAGTAAGACCAGGAACCTCTTCATGTCATCTGCTTGCGTAAGCAAATCATTCCTCCACAAGAATGATTCTTGATGACCATGTCAGATAATGACATAGATACATGGATACATACATACATATACGTAAACATTAGCATAAATGATCATGATCCTGTCAGACAACGATATGCATACATACATATATATACACATAAATGTTAGCGTTAATAGTCATGATCCATGACGACCCTATCCAACATGACACACATACACACCTACATGTATACATATATAAGCATCAACCTAATCATAATCATAGTTACATAGTTACTAGATACCAAGGTCAAGGTTAAGAGAACTCCCTTTATCCATGCCCATCATGCACAACATTGAGAACAATCGTTCCCAACATAGCTAAGGCATCTGATGTCTCAGGTCCATTCATATTGATTTGGGGTAGCATCAGATGTGATGTAGGCATGAATATTGGTGGAGAGGATAAAGCACATGAGATCTCCAGGACCCAGAAATGGTTTGGGCAGATTCTACCCAATTTAGGAGATATTAAAATAATTACTATTTTTAATGGATTTCCTAAGTCTAAACTTAGAAAAAATAAAATATTAATGGGTATTAATATAAAACTTGGTTAGAAGGTTCTAAAAGACATGGATCAAGCCAAATCTAATATTTTCCATTGATTAGAGATGTAATCTCGGCCGTTGAAGGACCAACATGAAAAGTATAAGAGGAGACTTGAGGGTTAGTTGGAGAACACACCAGAGTGATCAGTCATTCGATTTTCTAGAGCGGGATTTTCTAAGAGAAACCGAATCAGTGATCAGTTGCAGCGAGGGGCAATGAGTATGAGATAGAGAGGCAGATATAGTGTAGAGAGACCAAGACAGAAGTAGAGAGAGGTAGACGATAAGCCAGAGGAGCCACGCAGAGGTATAAGGGACTATGAAGAAGCCAAAAGGGTTTGCGCCATCCACACAGAGGCTACAGGAGTGATGTAGAGGACCATAGAGGTTGTGCAGATCCTTAGAAGGTGGACAAAGAGGGTTTCAGGCTAACGTAGAGGGTTTTATATTGACGCAGAGGCGAGGAGGGTTGACGCTAAGCTTCAGATTGTGCTGGAGAGGGTTTCTTGGGGTAGAATTTCCGAATATCTGTTTCTAAATAGAGAGGTATTGCTGCCGGATTATTTTCTCTGTCGGGTGAGCCATTTTGGCACCCAGTTGTACTTAGAAAGACTGTATAATAAAATAACCCTCAGAATTGTTGCACTAGTTTTCCCAAGTTGGGTTTTTCTAGGGACGAGTTGTCCAAAAATAACGGTGTCACTTGTATGTTTTCTATTTCTTTCAGCTGTTGATATGTAGATGGTTGAGACTGTATTGTGTTTATTTCAATATTTATATGTTTAATTAACTTGTTCGTAATTAAAAAGCAAGAGAAATAAACCACAGAATACATATAAAATTTCTAATGGGTAATAATTAGAAATTTCAACATGGTATCAGAGCATGGCTGCAGATCACAAGAGATATGAAGGCACTAGCTAAAGCAGAGAATTTGGAACAAAAACAACTGTCCGGAGTGATAGAAGTTATTCGTAGTAGAAAGCGGTGGAGAATGGTTGACGTAGAGGGACTACGTCATCAATTCGGGCCAGAGAGAGGTCAACGCAAAGGCTGAGGAGGGCAAAAAAGGCTCACGAAGAGCCACACAATGACTAGGAGGGTTGACGGATTTTGCTAGGGGAACATTTCAGCCAGAGCCGAGATTTTGTAGAGCCTAGAGGCTCAGTCCTTCAGTTGTTAGGGCATTGGAAGTTGTGGCGGATTTCGAGGAGTGAAGCTTGTGGGGTATTGTTGTTGCTGAGACAGAACAATACCTAATGGGTAAAAACCAAGGTAGAGGGAGTTTCTACCTAGGTGGATTTCTAGCCAAGAAATCCATATCAGTGTTGCAAGTGCATATCAGATCGAAGAGGCGCGACTTGATGGTGTGCAGGCATATTTCCAGGAGGTAAATCGAGACTTAGAGGGAGTCTAGCAGAGAACTTCCAGAGGGAAGTAGAGACTCGGAGGAGTCGAAAGGAAGAGCAGAGAGATGGACATGAATGGACAGAGGGATTAGGACAGGCTGGACGAGGTGTCCAACTTTGTCATCTGGAAGGCTAGGATCCTGTCCATTCTAGATAAACATCGCATCAAGGCCTTCGCCTTGAGAACAATGGCTATCCCAGTTGACCCAGCTGACAATGAAAAGTACAAGGAAGAAATGGCCAAGGCGAAATGCATAATCATTGATGGGGTCAAGGATCATGTGGTCTAACATATTGCCGAGAAGGAGACGGAAAAGGAAATGTGGGACACCTTGAAGACGTTATACCAGCATACTTCTATGTAGAGGAAGATGTTACTAGAGAATCAATTGAGGTCATACTAGATGCAGAAGGGGAAGTAGATAGATCACTTCCTCAACAAATTGAAGGAGATTCATGATCAACTGACTTCCATAGGGGCCACGTCGGATCAAGAGTTGATGGTGAGGACTTCCCTAAATGTAGTCTTCGAGGAGTGGGAGACATTTGTCTAGAGTATTTTGGGCAGGGCTAATCTTCCAGATTGGGAAGAATTGTGGGCATCTCTTTGCCAAGAAGAGATCAGACGACTGTCCAAGATAGGAAGTAACAACAAAGGAGTTCGGATCAAGAAAGAGGAGGAATAGGATGCAACTCTGGCAACTGCAGGGAAGCGGGAGAAGAGGAAGAAGAAATACCTCTCCAAGATAAAGTGCTTCAACTGTGGGGAATTGGGGCATTATACGAACCAGTGTCTGAGGAAGAAGAATAAGGCAGAGGCATCTGACTCCAAGGTAGTGTCAGTGAAGGTGGAAAAGGAGGTAGAGGAGGATGACGATTGTGCCATGAGTGCTCATGTACCTCTAGAGAAGAGGTGGGGAGACATCGATCTGTAGTCAGGAGGACTGCATGCAATGAGGGGAAGGATCCTTGAGGTACCGAAACTCTTGGATCATACCTTGCTGCGGGAGCCCCGAAGTGAGAAGTAGCATGATGGTAGATGTCGGTAAAAACAGTTGCAGATGAAGCGACAGAGAGTGCTAGAGGTATAGAAGTCCCTGGCAGCGCAGAGAGGGTTGCAATAGTGCGAGAGGCAGGGAGTTGTTGCAGCAGCGTAGAGGTAGTAGAGGGAACACGAGATAGTATCAGAGGGAGCTTCAGCATCGGGAGTGTTTCTAGCCTGATATGGATGTCAGTAGTTGGGTGGATCAATTACTTACTTCTTAGTAACTGAGTTGCAGTTAGTAGTAGGATGATGCAGCATGATGAGAAGGGGTTGTAGTGTTGGGAGAAAGGACTAGCAGCAGCACGAATGCAGAGAGAGCTTCCGTACATATGTAGCAGTGGCAGATCCATAGGTAGCAGTATAGGATGCAGCAGTGCAGAGGATGTTGGGTGGGGAGGCATAGCATCAACACATGTACCGATGCTGTATAATCAGAGTGATGCTCCATTGGAGTATTACTAGAGCACAGTCCTTGCTAAGAGGGAGTGTTGATTTTGGGTAGCATCAGATGATATCTAGCCATGAAAATTGGTGGAGAGCCTAAAACACATGAGATCTACAAGACCCATAAATGGTTTGGGTAGATTTTACATGGTTTAGGAGATATTAAAATAATTAATATTTTTAATGGAGTTCCTAAGTCTAAACTTAGAAAAAATAAAATATTAATGGGTATTAATATAAAACTGGGTTAGAATGTTCTAAAAGACATGGATCAAGCCAAATATAATCTTAGCAGTTGATTAGAGATGTAATCTCAGATGTTGAAGGACCAACAAGAAAAGTATAAGAGGAGGCTTGAGTGTCAGTTGGAGAACACACCAGAGTGATTAGTGATTCGATTTTCTAGAGCGGGTTTTCTAAAAGAAATCAAATCAGTGATCAGTTGCAGCGCGAGGCAGTGAGTACAAGACAGAGAGGCAGAGATAGTGTCGAGAGACCAACATAGAAGCATAGAGAGGCAGAAGCTGAGCTAGAGGGAGCCACACAGAGGTAGTAGGGACTGCGAAGAGGCCAGAAGGGCCCGCGTCATCCACGCAGAGGCTGCAGGAGTGACATAGAGGGTGGTAGAGGCTGCACAAAGTCTAAGAAGGCTGGCGCAGAGGGTTTCAGGCTGACGCATAGGCTAGGAGGGCTGACGTTGAGCTTCAAATTGTGCTGGAGAGGGTTTCTTGGGGTAGACTTTCCGAATATTTGCTTTCGAATAGAGAGGTATTACTGCTAGATTATTTTCTTTGTCAGGTGAGCCAGTTTAGCACCCAGTTGTACTCAGAAACACTGCATAATAAAATAACCCTTAGAATTGCTACACCGGTTTTCCCAAGTTGGGTTTTTCCAGGAACAAGTTGTCCAAAAATAATGGTGTCACTTGTGTGTTTGCTATTTCTTTTAGCTATTGATCTGTAGATGGTTGAGACTGTATTGTGTTTATTTCAGTATTTATATGTTTAAATAACTTGTTCTTAATTAACAAGTAGGAGAAATAAACCATAGAATACAGATTAAATTTCTAATGGGTAATAATTATAAATTTCAACAATTCACTTCACCTTTCCTATTACCTTTCTCATGGCTATATTTCCACTGTCGATTTACACCAATGGATTGACCCAATCTAATCGATTGTCATAGTCTTACCTTCCATTGCACATACTCACGCACAAAGCTTCATTTGAATATCACATTACATGTTTGGTACCACACAGTTCTCCTCGAGCTCCATCGACTTTCCTCTTTCCTGACCAATTCCCAAGACTCAAAACTTAAAATGCAAGCACAAGAACCAAGCAAGAAGAAAACCATAAAAACCAAAAGCAATATGACACCAAAAAAAAGTGGCATGACCATGCACTAGACATAACAAAACTGAAAATCAAGCATAAGAAAATCACAAAGACCAAAAGAAAAAGACTAACAAAAAACATCATGACTCAATCCCCATGGTTCCCATGGAAAGTGTTGAGTCCCAAACCTGCACTTCCCTATATACCCTTTCAGCCTTCTTTTTCCATTTACTTCATCCACCAAGCTATCAAATCATTGCATATTAGTCTAAAAAGAGCTTATGAAATCGTTTCCTAACTATGTTTATGACTGTTGTTTTATTTAGATTTGTGTTCAAACAACTGCGGAAACTTGTCACTTTCCACAGCCAGCCCAAGTTTCCGCAGCCATTTTGTTAAAGGCTATGTTACATATGCCCAATGGAGAAACCGGCCACATGGGTAAGCTGCAAGTGATGTGTACATGGAGTGTGTCCCCTCAGTTCAGCCAAACCACTCATAAACGGTCGTGGTCAACGACGGTCAAAGGAAGGGCCAAATGAGGAGTTTTGCGGTGGCACGGCTCTGTTTTGCCCACGTGAAGATTTGTGTGGCACGATCCTTAGTTTCTGGAGGTACTGGCACACCTGTAGAGCAGCCCGTGAACTGAATCGAGCAGCCACCACTCCATGGATTCAACTGTCATGATGACCATCACGCTAGATCTCAGGTCAAGGAGATTTACGTGTCTCTTGGTAGCATAAAATCTAGGAATTAGTTGCAGCACTTTTACATATAAATAACGCGTTGATATACGTTGGATAGTTAGTTTTTGAGATGTAATTTTGACTGTTGTTATCAGCCCACTGTACTGTGCTTTACTTTGTTTTATTACTGCACTTTAAATACATGAGAAGACAACATTCCTGAATTTGATTTGTGACTAAGTGATTGACTGGCCGAGGTTGCAGAGGGCCCCTGTACACCAAAGCTTTGTATAGTTTCTTACTTGCTTTCATTTACTATTTTTATAATCATTGCTTGTATATATATATATATATTGCGATGTTCTGATGTTCATTGTTGTCCATATTTCCTTTATGTTTTCTTTTCTAACTGTTAGCTGATCAAGTGCTTCTTTTACAGGTTTTTTTAGGTAGCTCGGGAAAATTTACATATTTTTGATAACTACTGACATGAGATCATCTTGTCCTTTCTGCTGATTTTCATTTCCTGAGTTTAATTCCAGCACTGTCATTTCTTTCAAGTTTTGTTTTGCTTATTTACTTTTCTGCTACTTAGACATCATATTACTCATCTATTTATGATTTCCTTTCTAGAGCCAAGTGACTCAATTAGTAAGGAATCAGAATATTACTTGTTGTAGTATGATTTAGTTTGCTTTCCTGCAAGTTAGAGATTGGATTACTTATGTCATTTTCAAGAGTTGAAATATGAATGAGTAGTTAAATCTTAGTTTCCTTTTATGCAATTTAATTTCCTGCAATTTAGATATCATATTACTCAGCTTGTTTATGATTACTTCTTATAGACGGAGTGAGTAGAAAGGTGAAGGGTCAGAATGTGGGTTGAAGTAGTGTGATTTAGTTTGCTTTTCTTTCAGTCTTTGAGTTGCTTTAAGTTCAGTTTTTATTTTCTTTTTCATACAGTAGTAAGGATACTGGGCCATTATCACTAGTTCACTGTTTTGGTACATTTACTTCCTTTTGAGAATTGATTTCATTACAGTCAGTTCGAAACTTTCTTTTTGAGAACTTTTAAGTTTGGAAAATCACTGTAGAAATCACCATTACCATCCATACTTAACCTTCAATTTCGCCATCACACACTAGGGAATCCACAGAAGATAAACTCAAAAACGACAAAAGACTAAGAAAATGGTTATCTTGCACATATAGTGCACTTCACTTCATCAGTTTACGAATCCGGATTGACATTTTAAATAGCAATTTAGGACACACTAAATTGACCAAACATTTTGGCGCCATTGCCAGGGAAGTGAAACTAGGTAGCCAATTTCTTAAAAAAAAAATAAAAGAAAAAATTTCAAGGAAGGAAAATTGTTAACCTCTCAAAGTATACTCTCCTCTTGCACTTAGTGTGACCTGGAGGATCAGAAAAGAGAAAGTTATTGGTTTAATAGTTTCTTGAGTATGCTCTCTTCTTGCACCTAGAGTGACCTGGAAGATCAGAAAGAGAATTATTAGCCCGACTTGAAGAAAAATAAAAATGACATGCATAGAGCAAGAGATTCTAGGGGAAGGTTTTTAGCTAGAGCCAAGAGTTCGATTTTCACAACTCCATCTACTTCAAGGAATAGACAAGGGACACCTCCATCATCTCCAACCCACACTCCTAGCCCTAGGATTCCTGGAATTCAAGAGGCAGTAGTTGAATTAGGAGACTCTCCCACACCATCCATCGAATCTGAATTAGGAAAAGATCCTTTCTTTCCTTCTACAGGGAGACACATTGTAATTGAAGAAGTAGAATCACCTAAGGAAGAAGAGGGAAAAATTCCTCCTCGTTCACCATTAGTAGAGGAACCAGAGGACTCTAAAATCTCTGAGGAAGCTATCATGACAGAGGAGGTAGTTAACGGATTTGGTAGAGGTAGAGGTAGAGGAGGGGGAGGAGGAAGCAATGGAGGAGGTAGAGGTAACAATGGGGGAAATAGGGATGGAGATAACTCATTCGGATTTCCTATAGTGGATGAGGATTCTCGAGCAACAATGAAAAATATTTCACCATCTGTCCTCCCAAACTTTCATGGGTTAAGAAATGAGGATCCTGAAACATTTCTATTTGAGTTTGAGGTCGTGTGTCAAACTTATGATTATCTAGAAGACTCTCAAAAACTCAAACTGTTTCCTTCAACATTGAAAGGAGCTACTTTGAAATGGTTCATGGGATTACTCACTCAATCCATTAGGACTTGGAATGATATGAAACAAACATTTTTGGATAGATACCTGGAATATTGTATGCCCACCAATCACAAGGATGAAGTATTCAAAATGGTGCAAAGAGAAGATGAAAAATTGGAGGATTTACTTGAAAGATTCCAATACAACCTGAAAAGAGCAAAAATGAGTAACTTAGATGAGGAAACCCTGAAAGCCCTTCTATTAAAAGCCATTAGAGATGAATGGATAGATATTTTGAACATGATGGGAAAAGGAGATATATCTCAACTTCCACTTCATGATATAGCAGAGCTATGTGTCCATCTCTCAAGGGGAAAATCTAAAACTGGAAAAGGGCCTAGAGATCCTTCTCTCATCAGAGCAAACAAATCTGCAACTGGATCAGTAAGTAGGGCTGAGATTGGCAATATGCTTGATGAATTAAAAACTTATATCTTAGGGAGTCTTAGTGAGCAACTAGACACTCTTAAGATACACAATAAGTAGAAAGCAGAAGCTGAAGCTTTGGCCATCTTTTGCCAAAAATGTAGAAAGAAACATGCTCTAAGGGAATGTCCCTTGGATGCAAAAGTTGTAGAAACATGTGTGATTTGTTCAGAAAATCATGAGACCAAGGATTGTCCTTCAATTCCTAGGCTCAAAGCTGTCTTTCAAGAAGATCCAAATACAATTGAGTCTCTCTGTTTTGTTGCAAGGAGACCTTGGCAGGGGCAACAAAACCAAGGGTTTAACAACTCTATGAACTTTCAAACCCCACCAAATTGGAATCCTTGGCAACAACCTTGGTCCCAACCTCAAAATCCTTTTCAATCATGGGTACAAGGCATGCAAAATCCTTATGGGAGATTTGCTCAATTTTATCAATATCCTCCATCTTTTCAAAACCAACAAGCTCCACAACTTCCAAATCAAAATCCACAACTATCATTGCCATTTCCACAACAACAACAACAACCTTCTCAACAGAATCCAAATTCTCAACTCTTGCTTCCATTCCAACAGAAGTCAAATCAACTTCCTTCCCAGCCATTGCCAAACCCCAATAATAAAAACCCTCAAAATGCTTACATGGTAGAAGGTCAAAAATTTCCTACCTATATGATTGTTCCTCTCAATGATGTACAACTCAGATCTGGTAGAGTTTTAGATAAACCTTCTATAGATGCCCAAAAGCAAAGCATTTCTGAGGAAGATTCTCTTGAAGCCAATAAAGGTTCTGAAGCATCTCTTCAAAACCCAAGCACTCAGAAAGAAAAAGAAAAAGAGTTAACCCCCACAACTCCTATAGTTGAGCAACTTGCATCTTCATCCACACCTCCTTTTCCTGAAAGCTTACAAATTGACAAAGGGGTGGAAAAACAAATCTTGTTGCCTGACTATGATTTTGTAGATGAATTGAAGAATGTCTGTATCAAGATTCCCTTGTTACAGGCCATTAGAGAGATTCCTATTCTAGCAAAAACAATAAAGGAGTTGAGTCTTAAAAGACCAGGAAGGAAACCTAGAGATACAAGAAGAATCCACCTGGTAGGAAAAATTGCATATATCATGATGGGAAAAATTACTATGCAGAAGTATGTAGATCCCGGTAGTCCAATTGTCAAAACACATATCAATGGGGTAGAAATTCCAAATACTTTAATTGATTTAGGGGCTGCTATCAACATTATGAGTAGACAGACTATGGAACAGCTGAAACTTCCTAATCTTCTTTTTACACCTACTTTACTGCAACTTGCAGATCGATCAATTATCAAACTAGATGGTGTATTAGAAGACATTTCGGTCTCCTTAGACTCTTGGGAATATCCAGTAGATTTCATGATTTTAACTCCCAAGAGTAATTTAGGAGGACACCCTCTCATCTTAGGAAGACCTTGGCTAGCCACAGCTGATGCTTTTATTAGTTGTAGGTTTGGGGATATGTATATTTCTGATGGTAATTCGACAAAGAAATTCAATTTGTATCCTCCAGCAAAAGCAATTACAGAAATAGGAGATAATGAGTGGGTTGATGATGAGGATACTATACAACCTGTCTTTACCATTTCTGAAGTCAGTGAAGATAGTCAAATTCTGAACACATTAGAAAACTTTGAAACATCTTCAGAATATGACCACACACAATTTCAGTTAGATTATGACATTGAGTATCTATCATCTAGACAAATGTCTCTTTTCTCTATGGAAGAGTTTGGTAGTTCCGCCATTGAGATCTTTCCAAGTAAAACATTGAATATCAACAAAAACTTGGAAAGATCACAACAAGAAGAACTAACCAAAATCTTGCAAAAACATTCTACTGCATTTGCATGGGAGCATACTGATATGAAAGGTATTGACCCTAAGACTTGCATTCATCACATCTACATCGAGGAAAACAGTAGACCAATCAGACAACCTCAGAGAAGGATGAATCCAAACCTTAGGGAGATAGTGAAAGAAGAGCTCCAAAAACTACTCAATGTAAACTTCATTTATCCAATTTCAGATAGCCGATGGGTTTCTCCTTTGGTTATAATACCTAAAAAGAATGGTAAATGGAGGGTATGCATTGATTACAAGGAATTGAACAAAGCAACTTTGAAGGATCACTTTCCTTTACCCTTTATCGATCAGGTATTAGATACTTTATCAGGCAAAAAGTATTTTTCATTTTTGGATGGTTTCAGTGGCTATAATCAGATTCAGGTAGCACCTGAAGATCACGATAAGACCACATTTACCTATCCATGGGGAACTTTTGCTTACCGAGTACTTCCTTTTGGATTATGTAATGCACCCGAAACATTTCAAAGGGCAGTACTAGGAATCTTTTCTGATCTAATCCATGATTGTGTAGAGGTTTATATGGATGATTTTACAGTTTATGGTAATTCGTTTGAAGAGGCATTAGAGAATTTGGAAAAAGTCCTTATAAGGTGTAAAGAAACAAACCTATCATTGAGTCATGAAAAATGCTTTATGATGTTTACTGAAGGGATTGTTTTAGGACATCATATTTCAGGGGATGGGATTAAAGTTGATAGATCAAAAGTTGAAGTCATCTCCAAGTTGCCTATTCCAAATTTTCAAAAATATGTTAGAAGTTTTCTTGGATTTACTGGATACTATAGAAGATTTATTGAAAACTTCACCAAAATAGCATCTCCACTCTTCAAATTACTTACAAAAGACTGTGAATTCAAATGGGATCCTGATTGTCAATCTGCATTTGAAACTTTGAAAACAAGAATATCTGAAGCACCCATTTTGAGAGGGCCAAATTGGAAACTTCCTTTCCATATTTCCACAGATGCTTCAGATACAGCTCTAGGAGCTGTGTTGGGTCAAAAGGATTTAGTTCCTTATGCCATTTACTACACCAGTAAAAATTTGACTCCCACTGAGTTAAACTATACTGTGACTGAAAAAGAGTTCTTAGCTGTTGTTCATGCAATCAATAAGTTTAGACATTATATAACAGGCTATGAAACTTTTGTCCATACTGATCATTCTGCAGTTAGATATCTCATGAACAAACCTGTTACTAATGGCAAAGTTACAAGATGGCTCTTACTTTTACAATAATTCAATATTACTATGTTGGATAGACCAGGGAAACAAAATACAGTAGCTGATTTCTTGTCTAGAATCCAAAATACTAATGAAGATTCTCCTGTAGAGGATAAGTTTCCAGATGAGTATTTATTTGCAGTAACTACTAAGACTCCTTGGTATGCAGATATTGCTAACTATTTGGTTATAGGAAAGCTACCTCCACATTTATTTCCTAGTGAAAAAAGAAGAATTATTCAGGAGAGTTCAAATTATTCATGGATTTCTAATGAATTGTTTAAAATAGGGCTAGATTGTGTGATCAGAAGATGTGTTCGGGAAGATGAAATGCCTGACATCCTCAAGGCATGTCATGATGAACCATGCGGTAGACACTTCGCTGACAAAAGGACGGCCTATAAAATCCTTTCTTTAGGATATTATTGGCCTTCCCTTTTTAAATATGCAAAACAATATGTCAGAAGGTGTGACAGCTGCCAAAGAGTTGGGAGACCGACTCTTTCAAATGAAATGCCATTACAACCACAGGTACTCATCGAACCCTTTGAAAAATGGGCTTTATATTTCATTAGACCCATTAATCCACCATCTAAACAGAAAAAGTATATATTGGTATGCACTGATTATGTCACTAAATGGGTAGAAGCCAAAGCATTGCCTTCTGCCACTGAAAATTCAGTTGTTCAATTTCTTTTTGAGGATATTTTTACTCGTTTTGGTGTCCCAAGAGAAATTGTGACAGATCGGGGAAGTCAATTTACATCTAACTTGATGGAGAAGTTGATGGAAGAATACAAAATCAAGCACAGAAAATCTACTCCTTACCATCCGCAAGCAAATGGCCAAGTGGAGTCTACAAACAAAGTTCTTGAGAGCATCATCACCAAAACTGTTCATCTACACAGAAGAGATTGGGCAGAAAGGTTTCCTGAAGCCTTATGGGCCTACAGAACTACATAGAGGAATACAACAGGACATTCTCCCTATGAACTTGTTTATGGGAAAGAAGTCCTGCTCCCCATTGAGTTTCAAGTCAAGACTTTCAAGATGGCAGTCCAGTTGGGGATGAATCTATCAGAAGCCCAAAAGCACAAAATAGAGCAGCTTAATGAGCTAGATGAGATCAAACAAGAAGCAATTTTAAGGACTGATCTAGTTCAACATCAAAGAGCTAAGTGGCATGACAGATATATCAAAGAGAGAAAGTTTCAAGAGGGATATTGGGCGTTATTATTTGATTCCAAGTTCAAAGACTTTAAAGGTAAATTTCAGACCCATTGGCTTGGGCCATATGAAATTGACAAAGTCTTTAACAATGGAGCAGTAAGAATCAAGACCATTGATGAATTTCGGATTTCTCTTATTGTGAATGGCCACTGATTGAAAATTTATCATAAGCCACTCTCAAAAGAAGAATTTGTCAAGATGTTCCAAGAGAATTCTGCAATAAGGCTGGTGGAGAAGAATCCTTCTTCTCCACCAGCCTAGCCTTTGTTTCTTTCAGTTAAAAAAATAAAAAAATAAATAAAATATAAAAAATAAAAAATAAAATAAAAAATTGTATAAGCCTGAAAACCAATCATAGATTGGCAGTCTTATATAGAAAATATAGAGTGAAAGTTAGGGACACTTGACACTCTATATTTTCCAAAAATGAAAATCTCCTCTCCTTCTTTTTCCATCTTCACTCCACCTCATTTGCCATTCCACTCCATCTCCATCTCATTCACATTTTCGCTTCACTTCACTCCGCTTCATTTTCACTCCATTCCACTCATTTCATTTTCATTTCATCAATAAAAGTTCCTTTCAGGACTATTTTCACTCAGTTAGTTCTTTTCTAACTATCTTTGTTCAGCTAAGTGGGTGCTGTCCCAGTTTCCGCAGCTGGAAGCAGTTTCCGCAGCCAGAAACAGTTTCCGCAGCCAGAAACGATTTCCGTAGATACCACCACTCTGGTTTTCAAATTCACAGTCAAAATGTTAGTGTTAGGGTCCCACCCTAACCCCCTTATTTATGTAATGGGATCACGTCATAGTCAAGAGTCAATAAAGCCCATATTAATAATTGTAAGTGGTTAACCCGCAATTAATGACGGGACCACAATTAGTTGCAAATGGGCCGTAGTATTAGATAGATGGTATTAATAAAACCCACGGTATTGATCCATGGTATTGCATGTATGAGTCATATATAAAGGATAGAGACTCCCTGTGAGGAGTATCGTGTCTTATTTTGTAATCGAGCTCTGCTCTAACGGAGGTTTCCCCCTCGAAGAGGCAAGTGAACATTACTCTCTAAATAATAAAATCATTGTTGTTTTGTGTTTTGGGTATCTTCCCTTCGCATATTCTGTATTTGGGTATCGTTTTGCAGGTTAAGAGCATAACAAGTGGTATCAGAGCACTTTCCAGGGCCGGTGGGATCTCCATTTCTTAGCAATTTTTTTTTGGCTAGAGACGTGTTCCGGCGTCTTTAAACCACGGGATCTGTCGTTGAGCGCATAAACCTGCGGATTTAGGGAGGCATGCATGCAGGAAATACAAGAGGTGGTCATGTCTATTGGACTCCCTTGTAACCCCTGTGGGTACCCCTTCGAGTAGTAGCGCATTAGATAGAACCGCGCACGGACTGTCTTCCACGTACCCTCTGGGTATATCGGAAGCCCCCTAGGCTCCCTTGAAACCTCGCCATAGATAAACCATCGGCCGTCTTGCGGCTACAATACACCGAGAACAGCTCTCGGAGAGATTACTCGCCCATACGATAGGGTAGTCGGCTTGTACGGCTAAGGGTACGATCGATCCTCCTTAGTTAGAGCCCTGAAACATTGGGCCGAGTACTACTGCCAGACCCTTATGTATATTGTGATCTGTAGCACCTGACACTCCTCAAGACCATAGTTCCCTTTTCTATCAGGGGATCACACATCATCTCTTCCAGATCCGCTTGTGCAAAGGGGTGCAGCAACAGCAGACATCAGTCCCACAGTCTCGAGTTCGCAGATTAGCCATTCCGATCTATTAGATCCATCAGATCCGCAACAACAGTCTGTTCCGCCGCCCAGAGCTATCCGATCCGCCAGTCAGATATCTTAGATCCACCAGATCAGAATCGTTGTGAAGGGTTCCTATACTGGGGTATAATTTTCGCAGGAATTTTAACCGCATTGACATTTTGAGGAATTGGCAACTGCAGTATTGATAAGGAAGGAGTAAAACTCCGTTGGGAGATTTCAAAAAAAAAAAAAAGTCTGAAATCTTCCAGGGCGCTTATTGGTGATCTAGCCCATCAGAATCAGGACGACGAGCTGAGCACAGTGGTACCATTTAGTTCTTAGTGAAAATTTTTTAGGCGGTCCCAACTTTAAAAAAAAATCAGGTTGGTGTATGGTAGAAACTAGAGCTCAAGCGATTGCCAATGAAAGGATGGACAGACTTGAAGAATCCATGCAAACCGTCCACGTTCAGCTTAACCGACTAAATAGCCTGGTCGAGGGCATGATCCAGAACGGCAAGGAGCAAGCCCACGAGGAGGTGTATAATGGAAATGGACACAATGAGGGTGAGTCTAGCCACTCTCCTCACGTCTGGCACACCCACCAAAAACCCCGTCAGCGACCTCCCAAGTTGGATATGCATAAATTTGACAGTTCTCACCTGTTAGCATGGATAGCCCAAATGGAGCAGTATTTCAATCTGAATCGCATCTTAGATGATGAGACTCAGCTTATGGTGGGGAGCATGTACTTGGACAATGAAAGGTGGCAATGGTGGGAATGGCATCAACGTTGCAATGGACCTTTTAGGACTTGGCCCAAATTCACAAAAGCTCTTCAAGACTGATTTGACCAGGAATCTTCTTTTTTGGGTCGTCTTACTAAGCTCCGACAGACTGGTACAGTGTATGAATATATTACAGCTTTTGAAGCCTTAGCCTTCCGCACTTGGGGTCTCTCAGATGTGTTCTACACGGAATGTTTTATCAGCGGTCTTAAAGAAGATATCAAAGCCCAAGTCCTACTGCACCACCCTCCCACATGGACGGAGGCTTGCAAGGTAGCTTGTAACGTGGAACGTGCATTAGCAGCCCAATACAGTCACCCAAATTTCTCCGCTAAAGGTCGCCCCCCATAGGCTCACAACACGACTCAAACACTTAAGGTCCAAAAGGTGTCACCTGCGGAAATGGCTGAAAGAAGAAAGCAAGGCCTATGTTACTACTGTGATGAAAAATACTCCCCAGGTCATAAATGCGAGGAGCCCAAATTTTTTCAAATTGATGCCACTGACTACAGCTCAACAGAGGAAGATCCACCACTTGAGGAACATGAGCCGCTAGAAGAAGACAACCAAAAGGACAATGTCTCTGACGAACCAGTTATTTCGTTGCATGCTTTGGTAGGGATTTCTTCCCCTCAAACTCTCAAAATCAGAGGTTTTATTAAACATCGCCCAGTAGTAGTCTTGATTGATAGTGGAAGTACACATAATTTCATCCATCAAAAAGTCGCAGAAGCAGTGCATTGTTTTGTACGAGCAGTTTCTAACTTCCAAGTCCAAATTGCGGATGGAGGCACCATGAAATGTGAAGGCCGCTATGAAAATGTTAAACTTCAAATGGGGGATTATCAATTGAAAACCCACATGTTTGTCATACACATGGGGGTTGCAACATTGTCCTCGGCGCTGAATGGCTCCGCACTCTTGGGCCAATCACAATGGATTTCCAGGAGTTATATATGAGTTTTAAGCAGAACAACTACACACATACCCTCCGTGGACTCCAGGCGGGAGCCCCCTCTATCATCAGCTCACATAAGATGGAAAAATTGTTAAAAAGGGGCAATCATGGAGTTGTAGCTCAATTTAATGCCATCCAGGCAGTCGAAAGCAAGCCTCTGCCAATTCATCCTGAGATGCAATAGATTTTAAATAACCATCTGCCGGTCTTTGACAAGCCTCATGAGCTTCCACCCTCGCGAGGGGAACATGATCATAGCATCACCTTGGTTCCAGGGGCCCAACCCCCAAATGTGCGCCCATACCGATATCCGTTCACCCAAAAGAATGAAATAGAAAAAATAATCAAGGAACTTTTGCAAGCAGGTGTCATTCGTCCCAGCATTAGTCCTTATTCATCCCCAGTGGTCATGGTGCTCAAGAAAGATGGGGAGTGGCGGATGTGTCCCGACTTCAAGGCCCTCAATAAGTTGACATTCAAAGATAAATTTCCCATCCCGGTGGTTGACGATTTGCTGGATGAACTCAATGGGGCTCAATTCTTCACTAAGCTAGATCTTCGCTCAGGCTACCACCAAATTCACATGAAGGAAGTCGACATTCCCAAGACTGCTTTCAGAACTCATGAAGGCCATTATGAGTTCCTGGTCATGCCATTTGGTCTTCGTAATGCCCCCTCTACTTTTCAGAGCCTTATGAGCCACATTCTCAAACCATATCTCAGGAAATTTGTCCTTGTCTTCTTCGATGACATCCTCATCTATAGTTGCACTTGGGTTGCACATCTTCAGCATGTAGATCTACTATTGCAACTGCTCCGCAAGCATAAATTATTTGTCAAGATGTCCAAGTGTTCATTTGGCATGGTAGAAGTTGAGTATTTGGGCCACATTGTGGGGCGTGAAGGTGTCAAGGTGGACCCCAAAAAGATCCAGGCAATGCAGGAATGGCCTCAACCTAAGACCTTGAAGAGCTTGAGAGGATTTTTGGGTCTCACATGCTATTATCGTAAATTTGTCCGCAACTATGGTCGCATAGCGAAGCCCCTCACCCAACTCCTAAATAAAAATTCATTCTTTTGGAATGAGGAAGCACAACAGGCCTTTACAGCTCTAAAAAATGCCATGTGTTCCACTCCAGTCTTAGCACTACTTGACTTCACCAAATCTTTTGTCATTGAATGTGATGCTTCGGGTACAGGTATTGGGGCGGTCTTAATGCAGGAAGGGCAACCTTTGGCCTTCACAAGCCAACAACTAAGTGGGAGGAATCTGGGCCAATCTACCTACGAGAAGGAAATTATGGCCATCTTACATGCAATCAAGACCTGGCGACCTTACTTATTGGGGCGACGTTTCCAAATCCGCACAGATCATCATAGTCTTGAATATTTTTTGGAGCAACGCCTATCCTCCCCACAGAAAAATAAATGGCTCGCCAAAATGCTGGGATATGATTATGACATCATTTACAAGAAAGGGAAAGACAATAGTGTAGCAGATGCATTATCTCGCCAATTTGAGGAGGAAAGTACTCTACTAGCAATTTCCCCCCCCATTCCAGAATGGATTGAAGAGGCTCGCAAGGAATGGTTTTCACACCCCGGGCTCTCCCAACTCATTTCTCAATTGCAGGTAGATCTAAATTCCACCAAGGGCTACTCGTGGTAGGATGATATTCTTCGCTACAGGGACAGAGTTGTAATATCACCAACATCCACCCTCAAAAGTCGCGTTTTGGCAGAATTGCACTCATCTCCCATTGCAGGACATTCGGGCTTTCAGAAGACGTATGCTCGCACCAGAAGATCATTTTTTTGGATAGGCATGAAAAAGGACATCCTTACTTTCATAGCAGAATGCGATGTCTGTCAACGCCACAAAGGGGAAACCGTTAACACACTAGGCACATTACAACCATTGCCTATTCCAGCATCAATTTGGACGGAGGTTTCTATGGATTTCATTACAGGTCTTCCAAAGTCAGGGAACAAGTCAGTCATCATGGTGGTTGTGGACCGACTATCGAAGTATGCTCATTTCTGCGCCTTACCCCACCCGTTTACACCAACTTTGGTCTCTCAATCTTTCATGGATCAGATCTTCAAATTGCATGGCATGCCCACTTCTATTGTGTCCGACCGTGACTCGATCTTCACCAGTAATTTTTGGCAAGGAACTCTTCAGGATACAAGGCACTCAACTAAAACTCAGTACTTCCTATCATCTGCAAACAGATGGTCAAACCGAAGCCATCAACAAATGTCTAGAAACCTACCTTAGGTGTTTCACTTCAGAAAAGCAACACCTTTGGGTACAGTGGTTACCTCTGGCTGAATGGTGGTATAACACCAACTATCATGCCACCACCAAAATGACTCCCTATGAAGCAGTATATGGTCGACTCCCGCCTTCACCTACTTCGTATCTCAAGGGGTGCTCAAAAGTACAAGCAGTGGATCAACTCCTACAACACCGCGCAACCATGTTCGCCCATCTTAGAGAGAATCTTCATCAAGCTCAGAACCACATGAAGCAACAGGTACACCAGCATCGCTAAGAGCGCCAATTTCAAGAAGGGGATCAGGTCTTTTTACGGCTACAACCATATAAACAAACATCACTCAAAGACAAGGGGTGTCAGAAACTATCTCCCAAATTCTACGGACCATATCAAGTACTTCAGCGCATTGGAGAAGTGGCTTACAAGTTGGTCTTGCCACCTACTGCAAAAATCCATCCAGTTTTCCATGTCTCATGCCTCAAGAAAGTGATTGGGAACAATTGCAGAATTCAGACCAGTCTACCTGAATTGGACGAAGAATGGTCCATCTGGCTTCAACCCGAACAGGTCCTAGACACACGAGACAAGCAACTGTGTGGCCACATGATTAAGGAAGTCCTCGTCAAATGGAAAGACACCTCTCCAGAAGATGCAACTTGGGAACCAACCACTATTCTTCAGCAGTTTCCGCAGCTTCAGCCTTGAGGACAAGGCTAGTCTTAAGGGGGAGGTCATGTTAGGGTCCCACCCTAACCCCCTTATTTATGTAATGGGATCACGTCATAGTCAAGAGTCAATAAAGCCCATATTAATAATTGTAAGTGGTTAACCCGCAATTAATGACGGGACCACAGTTAGTTGCAAATGGGCCGTAGTATTAGATAGATGGTATTAATAAAACCCACGGTATTGATCCGTGGTATTGCATGTATGAGTCATATATAAATGATAGAGACTCCCTGCGAGGAGTATCATGTCTTATTTTGTAATCGAGCTCTGATCTATCGGAGGTTGCCCCCTTGAAGAGGCAAGTGAACATTACTCTCTGAATAATAAAATCATTGTTGTTCTGTGTTCTGGGTATCTTCCCTTCGCATATTCTGTATTTGGGTATCGTTTTTCAGGTTAAGAGCATAACAATTAGTACAAAAATCATGAAAATGCAGGTGTAAGTGACCAAATGCCATGAAGACATGGAGCATCTCCAAGACATCAAGAAAGAACAGTTGGTTAAAAGCTATGAGCAAGAAATGACAAAGTTTCCAAAGGTATGAGCAATTTTTTTTATCAAATAGCAATTAAAGTCATGATTATGCATAGTTATCAAACCATAAAAAGTTCTACTATGTGCAATGATTCGATATGATAGCTCCATTACCCACTCCTATTCCACGATATTACTCCATACATAATGCATTCATTTCTTAACGGTCTCATGACGGGTTTTCGGGTTTAAACTCAAGTTGACTGCACTTTCATTTGCCACCTGTGCTCATAAGATGTGACCAATCCCTTTACGGCTCTTCTCCACCGTATTTCCTGCAGCCATCTATCAAAACGTGTGATTTCCCGTACGCAGCCATTAATTCAAAAAAAGATCTCGCCTCCACTACCATT
Source organism: Pinus tabuliformis (assembly GCA_031772625.1). NCBI lineage: Eukaryota > Viridiplantae > Streptophyta > Pinopsida > Pinales > Pinaceae > Pinus > Pinus tabuliformis. The sequence continues at coordinate 693,438,847 of CM062820.1, forward strand.
CACTTACCATTTCATTAAAGATCTTCCTTTTCATACACACGCATTTCAATTTGTGAACTTATTTACTATTGCTTATCCTCTGTTCCGCCTATAATCTGAAGCATTCCCATTACCTGCTACCGATTGCAGCCACTGCATTTTACCATAAACCCTGCAACCGAGCTACCTTCCCTCTGCTAAAATCCTCATACGCAATTGCATCCTCAGTTGAAATTTAAAACAGAGAAAGGAATGGGAAAACTACTAAGGGCAGAGCCAGAAGGACCGAAATACTTAGAAGGTTACCCTCAAGCCAAGGATTTGCTGAAGAAAGCCAAATGGTTACGCTTCATTCAAAAGTTTAAAGGCTATAACAAAGAAGTAACCAAGGCTTTTGCACGGTCTTTCGATGGTCAAATGGTGGAGATTGGAGATTTGAAGCTCACGGTGACGGAAACAACAGTAGCAACTACCATAGGATTTCCTCAGGAAGGTGAGAGATAGTTCAAAAATAAAAGCGTGGATGAACATGCATGGAGAATTATGCTAAGAAACCCAGGTATGGACACCACTGTGTTTACTAAAGGAATTCTTGTTCATGCATTGAAGGAAGAATGGGCTAGTCTGCTGTTAGTTATCCAAAAATTTGTCACTTGTGAAGGACGCTTTGGTTCGATGTACATGTACCATGCTAGACTGTTGATGAATTTCTTAGAGAATCAGACTCTTAATTTTCCTTATTTCTTACTGTTGAGTTTGAAGAAGATGAGTATTACAGTCCAAAAACACATAGGCAATATAGACCCTCATCTATACCATCATGGACTTATAAAAATTCTTATTGAAGACCAACTAAAGAAAAACAAAGATACATGGGAACAATTCTTGATAAGAAACTACTTCCAAGAGCCATCTGAGGCCTCTGAAATTAGTACACCAAAGACACCAAGAAAAAGTAGGAGAAGAGAAAAGAGCACCATAGTCCAAGACTCCCCTACTACAGAAACTCAAGAAATTGGTCAAAAAGAAGAAGAAGATAGAACTAAAGACAAGAAACAGAGGAAAGAAAAAGGAAAAAGGACCATCCAAGAAGTCTACCAATCACCTGAGCCATCCATAGAGGAGGATTATCAACCACTGTCAGAAAGATTAGTACATCTTCAGGCTGCTGCTATAGCAAATAAAAAGGAAAAAGGAAAACAAAGTATACAAGAAAAGAGTACTAGTCCACCATACTTAAGGAGAAGCACAAGGCTAAGAGGAAAGGGGAGTAAAACACAAATAAAACAGCCCCACTTCATCGACTTGGGTGGAGAGACACCTGAGAAAACTCCAGCTGGCCGTAGTCCACCTCGTCCTCAACCAAGCATTGAAACTAGTCCTCCACATGATGAAAGCCCTTCTCGGCCAGAGCTAGAGAGCAGTCCTCCTCCTCCACCAGATTTTGAACTCAGTCCAAGAAAGACACCTGAAGTAGATCCCAATCAACAGGAAGTATATGACTACTTGGAATCATTAGAAAAATCAGCTGCAGGTCCAAGTACCACTCTGCCACTAGATGCACAAGTTCAGTCCTTAAAGCAGGAGGTATTTGAATTAGAGGTCCTAAATAGGCATATCAAGCAGGAAAATGAAGCACTCAAAGAGCAGAGCAAAGTAGATAAAATTATTCATGATAACACTATGCTCCATTTAGGACTATGGCAAAAGAAAAACAAGAAACTGAAGAAAAAGTGCAAAAATTTGAGCAGAGCATTGATCAATCTCAAATTCAGATGTCTAATAAGGAAACCAAGGATGGTGGTAGCACCAAAGAAGAAGAAAAGAGGGCTAGATGTCCTAGCAGAAGCATTAGAACATATGGATTAGAGGGGAGTGACTAAATTTTGGTTGCATGAGGACATGCAACACCTTCACAGTGTGGGTATGTTGAGTCCCAAACCCGCACTTCCCTATATACCCTTTCAGCCTTCTTTTTCCGTTTACTTCATCCACCAAGCTGTCAAATCATTTCATATTAGTCTAAAAAGTGCTTATGAAATGGTTTCCTAACTATGTTTATGACTGTTGTTTGATTTAGATTTTTGTTCAAACAGCTGCGGAAACTTGTCACTTTCCGTAGCCAGCCCAAGTTTCCGCAGCCATTTTGTTAAAGGCTATGTTAGAGATGTCCAATGGAGAAACCGGCCACATGGGTAAGCTGCAAGTGACGTGTACATGGAGTGTGTCCCCTCAGTTCATCCAAATCGCTCATAAACGGTCGTGGTCTACGACGGTCAAAGGAAGGGCCAAATGAGGAGTTTTGCGGTGGCACGACTCTGTTTTGCCCATGTGAAGGTTTGCATGGCACGATCCTTAGTTTCCGGAGGTACTGGCACACCTGTAGAGTAGCCCGTGAACTGAATCGAGCAGTCACCACTCCATGGATTCAACTATCATGATGACCATCACGCTAGATCTCAGGTCAAGGAGATTTACGTGTCTCTTGGCAGCATAAAATCTAGGAATTAGTTGCAGCACTTTTACATATAAATAACGCGTTGATATACGCTGGATAGTTAGTTTTTGAGATGTAATTCTGACTGTTGTTATCAACCCACTGTACTGTGCTTTACTTTGTTTTATTACTACACTTTAAATACATGAGAATACAACATTCCTGAATTTGATTTGTGACTAAGTGATTGACTGGCCGAGGTTGCAGAGGGCCCCTGTACACCAAAGCTTTGTATAGTTTCTTACTTGCTTTCATTTACTGTTTTTATAATCATTGCTTGTATATATATATTGCGCTGTTCTGATGTTCATTGCTGTCCATATTTCCTTTATGTTTTCTTTTCTAACTGTTAGCTGATCAAGTGCTTCTTTTACAGGTTTTTTTTAGGCAGCCCGGGCAAATTTACGTATTTTTGATAACTACTGACATGAGATCATCTTGTCCTTTCTGCTGATTTTCATTTCCTGATTTTAATTCCAGCACTGTCATTTCTTTCAAGTTTTGTTTTGCTTATTTACTTTTCTGCTACTTAGACATCATATTAATCATCTGTTTATGATTTCCTTTCTATAGCAAAGTGACTCAATTAGTAAGGAATCAGAATATTACTTGTTGTAGTATGATTTAGTTTGCTTTCCTGCAAGTTAGAGATTGGATTACTTATGTCATTTTCAAGAGTTGAAATATGAATGAGTAGTTAAATCTTAATTTCCTTTTATGCAATTTAATTTCCTGCAATTTAGATATCATATTACTCAGCTTGTTTATGATTACTTCCTATAGACGGAGTGAGTCGAAAGGTGAAGGGTCAGAACGTGGGTTGAAGTAGTGTGATTTGGTTTTCTTTGCTTTCAATCTTTGAGTTGCTTTAAGTTCAGTTTTTATTTTCTTTTTCATACAACAGTAAGGATATTGGGCCATTGTCACTAGTTCACTGTTTTGGTGCATTTACTTCCTTTTGAGAATTGATTTCATTATAGTCAGTTTGAAACTTTCTTTTTGAGAACTTTTAAGTTTGGAAAATCACTGTAGAAATCACCATTACCATCCATACTTAACCTTCAATTTCGCCATCACACACTAGGGAATCCACAGAAGATAAACTCAAAAACGACAAAAGACTAAGAAAATGGTTATCTTGCACATATAGTGCACTTCACTTCATCAGTTTACGAATCCCGGATTGACATTTTAAATAGCAATTTAGGACACACTAAATTGACCAAACAGAAAGCTCAACCCGAACCTTCTTCAATATTTCATGGCAGTGTCTTGCCATGCAATCCCCTGCATCATACTACCATAAACACAAAACTATCAATGCACAAATAAACATAACAACATACTACTTACATTACCTTGCTATGCCAAGCACATTGCTTGCAAATGAACACATTCATGCCATCTCTCAAGGGACTCCAATCCTTTGACATATCCACCTGTAACTAAATACTAGCTAATATACCTATCAAGTACATGTTCATGAATCTAGCACATATCCACATAATGTCAGACGAGATTAAGGTTAAGAAGAATCCCTGTATACAAAGCACTCATTTGTTTGGAATTAGGGTTTCCAAACAGAGCCAAAGGAATTCTTTTCCGAATCCCTTCTTTTTCCCTTTTTACCTTGTTGCAATCGAGGCTTATTATGCACCGCCACATCACCCAATTGTTAGTTATATAAACACATCAACTATTACCTTATCACACTAATACCAAGCATGTTTCCAGCAACTTCTCACACATGTCAACCACATGTTCCAAACATCAAGACAATCATATGTATCAATTTTAAACTAACCTTTACCAAGACTAACAATCATGTCATAATCCATAGTCAACTCATAGTCATTAGACATAATGCTACAACTATCACCTACTATACTCAAGTACATATCAATTGTATCAACACATATGTGTTAGTGCAATCCTCTTAAAACAAGATCATTTTGGAAAGAAACCTTATAAACACATACTTATATTATGCAATTCATCGAAAATTCAACCAACTTGAAAACATACCATGTTAACTAAATTAACTTGACACCAAACACTCAAACACCAAATAGATGTCATAATCAAAAAGTCAAGCACAAGGTAGATGACATAAACAAGTTCATACCTTAATGTATCTCAGGGGAGGCAATTTTGTTTGCACAATCAATCTAGTTAGCATGATATAGCTTTGCGAGATATTTAATCAAACATAAATAAGATCATGATACCCAAAATAGTCACTAGCTAACATGTTTACTTCATAACTCATACACAATTATCATTTATGCATAGCAATCACATATGTACGATCAATCCAGATTAGTACAACACAATGCAACCTAATAAGTTGATTCATACCTGAATGTCATAACCCTAACCATCTGCATAGGCCGATCCAACTTAGTGTGATACATATAACATCAACATATAAATGATATAACCCTAATCATTAAGCTAACTATCATTTAACAATAACACGTTAACCTATAAGAGACTGCCTCAACAACATATAACATAATCATCAAGTTATCTAATATAAAACAATAATAGCAATGCATACAACTACATGTTACTATCATTCTTTACTATCTGACACATGTGCATATAACTATACTAATCAACTAACATCTATCATGAATGTAACCATAACATCAAAAGACATGTACATAAACCTAATATATATAACAATCCTTGACTTACATACCTGCATGCCAAACATACAGTACCTATATGACGATCTGCTCTTACACCAAAGTCCAATACTGCAACCTCATTATGATGATCTGCATCTCCTATTCTATCTCAACCAACACATTGGCATCATAACAATCAATATCAACATGATGACCTAAATTGCATACAATGACTTCACAAGGCATGTTGGACCTATATTTCATGCATAACTATAACCAAGGCCATACATGCATAACAACTGCATATGGACATATAACACATGAGTACAAAACCATATACACATCATTCTAGCTAGAGTCCAGTCATCAATGCATGACCATATCAACTACACAAACCATGACCTCATGCATGACAACAACAGCCACCTTACATGCATTTGATAACATGTGAACACTAACGTTCCTAACACTGCATAATCAACCATACACATATGAAGACATACTCCATGACAATGCCTTCAATCTTCACATGAATACATCACTACAACCATGATCAACACCATGAAAATGCAACAAGCAAATGGACTACATGCATAAGGAACACATATGCAACTAACATGAATGCATGATCAACACATAACCCAAGGAGAGTGCAACCACGCTTTGATACCACTCTAACACACTCCTCCCACATCCACCCAAGTAACCATGCCAACCGAGGTAAACATGAGACAAGAGGCTACTATGATCAGATTCAACCTCCTATGTGACCTTAACAAAGTGGAATTGACAGAACATCACACATAGTCATCCAAAATAATCAACAAAACACTCAGGAGACAAGCCAACTAATCAGACAGCCTATCCCTGGGTCCCACTGTTGTTCTGGTTCTCTTAGGCCATATTCTCTCTCATGCTATGGGAAAGGGAGAGACCAACAACCCAAAATCGCTCTCACGGGCTTGCCTGCCAGTGACCAGGGACCAAAATTTCTAGTTTTGTGCCAGGGACCTCAGGATTTAAACCACTTTTTTAGGCCCAGAGCCCAGACCGCTGCCCAAAATGGAGTGATAACTTAGAATTAGTAAAAATACATGGAAATAATAATGCAAAAGCAATAAACTGAGCAAGACCATAACTATACCCCTACTAGTCATGACATGCATTTCATCAAACATATCATCAACATGTAACCTACAGGTGTAAACAACATAATTAAGTGTAGGGATCTCATACTTATCTGAGAATCGCTACGAACCATTGTTCCCTCATGTAAATTTCTGCATTATCATCTATTAGGTCATAGACACATTATCCATTCATGTACAAGTAAAAACATGCTGAGAGGCATACATAGCTATTGTCATATAATATACATATAACTAGCATAATAGGAATAAAATTACCATAAACATATCAGCCATCAAAATCCACTTATACATCAATAAATTTACACATGAAAATCAAGGGAATTCATTTCTCGTTAATGAATGCAATGAACCAATCGGAGATGGTACTACCACATTCCACTCAACCATAGATTGGTTGAGCCAAGTCTCTCTTCAGCCAATCACCCCCGTGCCATATTCCAAGCATGAATGTGGGAGTCATAGAAGACACCAAAAACACCAATCAACATGGATGCCATTGGAGTTCTCCACCTACACTGTGAGGAATTTGAGTGCCTCATAGTCTCTTAGGCTTTACCATGCATGCACAATCTGATCCAGGGATCACTAGACCCTATACTGAGGCATAATCTCTAGGCTTTACGTTGCATACCATCTCGGGATCACTAGGCCTAATAGATAGAAAATCCACCTCTTGGCTTTACCGTATATCCCACCATTCACCGATAAGGATTCCTAGGCCCACCGAGGCACACAATCTAGCTTTACCACAACTCAAAGTCCGATTCAAGGGTTACTAGGCCAGTGGCTTCGTGATCTATAGTCCCATTCAGGAACCACTAGACCATGTGTTTGTCAATTCGGAGATCCACCCCACTCATCTTCGAATCCAAACTGACCATCCAACATAAACCAAACGAGAGAACCCATCTCATCAAAGCTATCAGGAAATGGCAAGGCTAGGCTAAGAACACTGTCACACCTGGAAAAACCCATGCCATCGTAGAAAAGAAACACATGCAATCCCATGCTTGCCAAATCTAGTAAGGAAAATACACATGCAAGTCGATACCTGCAATGAAGCCTATTGTAGCTGCTTCATCTGGACGTTCCCTGCTTGATATTTGATTCCTCTTGCCTTCTTTTCCTTTTATGCTCTAATGCCAAAGTGCTCCAAGAAAATTCTAAGTGTCCAAGAGTGAGAGAGAGAGAGAGAGAGTAATGAGAGAGATCCAAAACTAAATTGATCAAGCCCTGCCCACTGATCCTCATAATCCTTTTTATCAATGAGGCCTCTATTTTCTTCATTTTCCAATATTTTCCTTCATTTTCCTCCTCACATGCAACTTGTGACCTTTCACCTTCCTTTTCTCCTAATTTCCATTATTTTCATAAATAAATGTGCCAAAAATGCCATTTTTCCTTTCCAAATCCTTAGCCATTTCCTTTTCCATTTTCCTTGGCCATAAAAAACCAAATTAACACCCCCTAGGATGTCTTTCCCAACATTCAACTTGGAATACGTGTCCCATCAACCGTGGTCTAATATATTTTCACATGAGTTTTTTAACGAGCGTTGTTACATTGAAAATGTAAATATTTGTAAATGTTGGAAATATTAAAGAGAGATAATCTTAGATATTAAGAATTGGAAAAATAAAATGCGATGGGATTTATAAAAAAGCATGTAACCATTTTCAAGAAAATTTATCGAAGAAAATAATAAATGTGCAAGGCATTAAATAACAACATATCCATTTATCAACAAGCAATTGCAAACTTTTGAAATATGTAATATATTTTTGAGATATATAAACATATAAACAAGTAGGAAAAATTCACATAATGTTTTGATCGCACCAATATAAAAATACTCAAATTAATTTTAGTGAGGGAGGAAATCTACGAAACCTTCCATTCCATCTAAAATTTCCCAAGAATATGTGGCTACATTTTCCATATCTAGGAGGAAAGAGAGGCCACAATACAAGCTTGTAGAAAAGTAATGGATCCACTAGTTTGGTGTTCCAATCCATCCCATGGTTTCCCTTATTTTTTCTGCTATCACCTCTCCTATCTTGGTTAACAAAAAATTTCCAATCCTTAGTTCACAAAAACTACATTTTTATAAGCTATTCGCTCCCTTCATTTCCAACACATGCAAATATTCTTTCTTGTAAATAACCAATTTCATATTATTCTTCCAAATGTCCATATATGTTTTGAAATTGGAGGAAATGGTTAAAGTTTCTATTATTATATTGATTTTTAATCTCTTTATAATATCCCTTTAGCTCAAACTTTAAAAACCCTTCAAAAGGGGTGAAAAATAATTTTAAGTTGTGCATACTATTTTTGGTAGATATGATTAGAATATGATACATATTGAACTGTAGAAATCTGATAGAAATTTCAACTGCTCAAGAAATCAAACTGAAATCAGGAGATATAAATTCTACTCTATTAATCTGCGGAATGAAAATCACTATTTAGAACAACATGCATAGACATGGAATAAGAAAAACCAAAAGTACACCATGATTTCTAGGGGAACCCAATTGGCAAAAACCCCTCCGCTGCTTTGCATTAATTCAGATGAAAAGAGAAAAAATATGCAATGTCTTGCCTCAAATCTGAAGCACACCCTGCACTGTAATCTTGTTCTCTTGCTTCCTGACCTTCTCTAGCCAACACTCAGCCAATTCAACCCACAACTAATCTCCTATTTCCTTGTGCAATCCTAGAGGAATTAGCCCCTATTGTGCAATAGTTTGAGGAAATGATCACCTGCTTAGTGCAAAATAAATGTACACTCAACAGTAAAAAAGCATGCCTTTTCCTCCACCTCCACTAGGAAATTCGAATTCCATGCATGATTGTGTCTATTTTTAGTTGATTGAGTAGTTAACTGAGAGATTAGCGAGTTAACAACAGTCTTAACTACTCAAATTACCTTCAATTAGATCAATTAATGACTACATCTCAATTAACTAAGTTCAACTAACAATAACTCACTAGATTTTTGGGTTAGGGGGCCTTACCAGAGTTGCGAGAACCTGACATAACCATCAACAGAAGTTGAAGAGGCTCAACTTTTTGGTGAGTTCCCAGACTTTCAAGAATATTGCATTTTGAGGATTGAATTAGAATATGTATGGTGCAGGGAAAACTATTACCAGTAATTTCATTAAGACCACTACTATCCAAATGGTATCCATTTACATCATTGATTTGGTCATAACTTACATCTTCAAGAAACAAATTACCCAAGTCATAAGGTTATTCCAATTGCATATCCAAAGATGGATAGAATGAACAAATCTCATGAGTAACCCGAATGGAAGAATTTTATTCATGCAAAATTAAATATGATAAGGGATGGAAACGAGACTCAAATATTTCTTTACTTTCCTCTTCATCACGAATGATCTCACTACCATGTGTCAATTCAAAATCCAACTCATTCGATGGAGTATCTCCATCACAAGTTAATGCCTTACAAAAGGTTGGACACAAGGGATAGTGAGGTGAAGAGGGATTTCTAATAAGAACATCTTCTGTAAATAAATTATGTTAAACATATAAATATTTTGAAACAAAGTTCTCTTTAGAAACTGAAAGATCAAAAGGTGCACTAGGGAAACCATCATTATACACAATAACATAGTCATAATCAACATAATGGAGGTTGTCCAAGAATTCAGATTGATTAGAAAAATCAATTTCATTTAATACATAACCAAGATTGCTAGGTTCAAGTTCACCAAGGATGAGAGATCGTAATATCGACATGGAGGATTCTTCGGCTAAAATCACATGATAGAATATTTTTTGACACATTTCGAACCAACTAGTGTGGTTCATCATCAGGACAAATTGAAGAATCGGATCTAGAATGCATGTTAAATAGTTAGAGCAGAACTTCCAACAACTATAATTATTGACCAGGTAACAGCTAAATTGACTACCTAACGACTATATTAGACAAGGAAATGGCTAGTTTGGTCAAATTCAGTTACAATTTGGTCTTTTGCCCCCTTTTCCTTGTGTCCAGTCAAACTAGCCGTTTCCTAGTCTAATATAGTTGTTAGGTAGTCAATTTAGCCGTTACCTGGTCAATAATTATAGCTGTTGGAAGTTCTGCTCTAACTATTTAACATGCATTCTAGATCTGATTCTTCAACTTGTCCTGATGATGAACCACACTGGTTGGTTCAAAACACGTCGACAAATATTCTATCATTTTATTTTAGTCGAAGAATTCTCTTAATCTTGACATGGATCACAGAAGCCTCAATTCAACTATGGAGGATTCTAACAAAGAAAATAAATATCGAATGGATCCTCACCTTGCTTCTCCTCTACCTGTGAAATTTGGCTGCCTTGATCTTGATCGATACTTTGATTTAGAAGAGCCTTATCAAGCAAATCAAGGGGAAATGGATGATCGTTGAGAAGATGGATTAGGAATTTTATTTGCATATTTCCCAACTTCAACATTATCACAAGGAGGCAACCAAATTGGTATGAGAAAAAGAGGAGGACAAGGAACAAAAGGAACAATAGGTTATTCCTTTAAGATTGGGGGTGTCTCAAATTTTCTGAAAGTAGGAAGAATAGGAACATTTGGTGGTTTATATTCACACTAATTCAAAGAGATAAATGTTAAAAAAATTCTTTAAGTAATCCCAATCCATATCTTCACAAAGCTCATAACATAATTGAAGGAATCTATTAGAAAAATCATTAATTGATTCATTAGGATCCATTCTACGCCGATTAATTATTTTATAAACTTCTTGATAATCATAACTATCAAAATCTGGATGAATTTCCTTAAGAAATTAGCAAAAATAATGAATGGAAACAAATGGTAAGGTATGAAACCATTGATTAACACAACCTTCAAGGGTGAGGGTGAATAGAATACAAATAACATCTTCATCATTGACTTCAAGAGATTTACAAAAACCAAGAAAATCATTTATGTGTTTGGACAAAAGTGTACCACCCTTGCCATAAAACCTGAATTGAGACAAGACATGAACAATTTTCATGGAGATTTAAATTCTACCATCAGGTAGATTAGAAAAACACTCTAGGGTTATGATTTGAGAATGAGGCATTAAAGATAAGAGATTCAAAACAAACTCAAAGGGAACATCTTGTCATCTGGCCCTCCTTCTAGCGCAAAAATGTTGACGGTGCTAGATACCACCAACATACATGAGGTCTCCCTAATGTAAACTCCCAATTATACCTCACACTGTTTGGAATCGAAGAGTCATCTAGAGTATCAACCCGGCCAACATAACACAAAGGTTCATCTTGGTTTCAATGGATAACATAAGAGATTATATACATAAACCTTGAATAAGAAAATAAGTTGACATTGTGAAACACCAACTGTAATGTGTAAAAGGAGAATTTCACGAGGGGAGAGAAAAATGAGGCTATAGAAGGAAATTAATAGTACTAAACTAATAGAGACACATGAGAGCATACAAATATTCATTAGAAAAATAGCTCACATAGTGATGTTAAAGTGAATACAACACACATTCAATAATATGGGTAGTCAAGCCATCGAAGTAGTTCAATTTCTCTTGTACGTATGAACACAACATACATCGTAAACATCCCAATGATAGTCCTAAAAAATTTTCAATACATGCATGAAAATGTGTTGGCTTATAGAGCTCCAATTAGGTGAAAGATCCAAGTACATAGTTACAATGATGAGGCACTAGTTCCAACAGTGGAACATTAAGTCACTTCTTGCTTCTCCAAAGAATAGTTATTCTCTCCTATGCCAAGTAAAGAATCCATGACTAGATATCCAAATCTTAGCCTCCAAAAAGCCATTTCCTTGAGTTATGAGGTTTCTTTTATAACAAGAGGAATGACCTTTGATATCTTCATGAACTTTGAACTATCCACATGACTCTTGGACTTCCAATATGTATTTTGGACTTCTAAACAACTCTTGGACTTATAAATGACCTTTTGACTTCTCTATGTGACTTTTGGACTTATCCTAAAGACATTTTGTCCATATATGACTATGTGACTCTCGTGAATCCAACGCAACTTGAATCACTCAAAACTGATATTGTATGCTCTCGATATCGCATTCTGATCATATTTCGAAACAGGTAAAAATTTGCAAGTTGGTTGCAGAACTGCTGATTTGGAATATCGTACTTTGACTGAGCAGGGTGACTGGACAGGTTGACTATGTTTCTTGGGCCAGTGGCAAGCATCCACTTGGCCTCACCGCATTGGTCAAATTTTCAGTGCATTTGATTGGTGAATGAAGTTTTGAGTTGGACCAATGGTGGGATGCCAAGTGGACCACTCATGGGTTGCCATGTGGCACCCTGAGGGTTCAATAATTTTTTTGTATATCCAAACTGCCTTAGGGAAATTTGAACACAAGATCTTTGAACAAACAATGCAATGCCTTACCGCTTGTGCACATGGTGTTTATTGTTATGTATAGTGGCAGAATTATATTTAAATTGAATGTAGTTTGGTATTGGGGGACAGGGTTGGAGCTAAGCCTTGGTCCCTAATCACCCCATGCCCATGAGACAATAGGCAGGGGAGTCAAGGGATTGGGCTTAACCCTAGCCCAAGGTTCCGACACCACATGTTATAATCACCAGACCACAACATACACACCTAGAGCGCAAACAATTGCTGGGTAGAGTTTGGGGACTAGCCCTCAGTCACCTTATCACCATGTAACCACATCACATTCGTAGAGGAGGGCTCGACCATCAGGCATAGAGAAATAAGGACCAACCCACGATTTCAATGCTACCATATGACCACAACGGAGAGCTTGGCAGAGTTCATTGTTTGTGCACAAAAAAACAGGAACGTCATTGGTTATATGGCGGCCATAGAACTAATTGCAGAATATTTGAGGGCTATGCCGATAGGGGCAGGCGGTTAGCCCCAGCCCTTGGGTGCATGGCCCCATGTGGCCCAATTTTTCCACCACAGGCCTTATTGGGCAGTTAAAGTAAGTGGCATTTTGCACCCCATTCGACGCGAATCTCGTCGGTGCAAGGAGAAATCGGCACTTAGCGAGCCTCGAAAAAGGTAGATTCATAGGATGGTGTTGTAGTGGCTACAACCACCCTCTAAAATTTTGCCTTAGCTTTGTTTTGGAGCCTCCCTAACAACCATCCTCAGCAACATGTCTTTCCCTGTCAAGTACACAAGCTTCAGTGGTTTTCTAGTAGATTGCTAGCCTGTGCATGATAGCTTGTTACATTCCCCTCATAGGATGTTCCTCTGGACTTGGTCCAGCTGCAAGTTGAGAAACTTCCTCAGGAAATTGTGCAATTATGGAGGGGAACCAGCCTTCCCTCCAGAAATTGTTCAATCCTGACTGGCAACCTACTGGACTCCAGAATTACACAATCCTTCTTGTCAACCTTCATTGGAAAAACTGCGCAATATGTCCCAGCAGTCAGCTTCTCAGCCCAAAAATTGCGCAATTCTGGGCAGCAGTTAGCTGCTCAACCCAGAAATTACACAATCCTTCTGGGAAGCCAGGCTAGCTCCCTCCCAGAAATGCACAAATTTTCCCCTTAGCTGAGCAGGCTACTGCATGTGCCATTGGGTTGACCAGTTCCATCCGGGACCAAGAAAAACTTATTTACATGCATGGACTGCTTCTCCCAAGGCAGCATGCAAAGGCATTCCTTGATTTAGAGATCTATTTTTAGTAGCTGGAGGTTACATGCAAGGATCATTTCAGAAACCTCTCGCCAAGTGTCACTTTTCCTAGATTTGTGGCTTGCACGTCACAACCTCAATTTTATCAAAACTCATCAACCAAATACTGTAGAGCTCATTCCTCACATTGACCTTGTAGCTCTGACATCCCACATTGCATCTAGGAGTCGTCAACACATTCGGCTCAATTGTTTTGGGGTAAGCCCGCCTTTCATGTCTTGCATTGCGTTTCTATCACTTTTTGTGTTTCTCTTTGTGTGAGTGTTATGTGCTTGATTTTAGTGAGCGTTTGTTGTCATTTTGATGTATGTTATCTTGTAGACGCATCGTTTCAGTTTTCATTTGCATCGCATTGTTGTCTCATGCATGACATTGTTTTTGCACGGGCGGTCGCCGTTGCGGCAACTCGCTTCACACACATACATGCTTTCCTGTTTTCTGAATCCCGCACTTGATATTTGCATGTATGATCATTCACTCTTATTTGCACTCATCTCACCATGCATTCAGACTTCTTATGTTTTCAGTCATCCGTCGGCCAAACTGGGTTGCCTTGGCATAGACCGTGCCTTGCCCGGCTAGCACTGTGCATTTCAGGAAGCGAAGGCTCTTCCTTCCATTTAGAAATTACGCAAGTCTAGCCCAGCACTAACCTCCAGGCATGCATTGCGAAATTATTTGAGGCAGTGTCCCGCTGGTGCCAGAAACTGCGCAATGCAGTTTGCTGGTTGCATGTCACTGTTGACTGAAATTGCGCATCATGCAGTTTTAGTCCTCAGCAGGCCAGGATGGACTGTGCATTGCGCAATTCCAGCAGTCAGTCAGCCTCTTGATAACCCAGACTATGCCTTACGCAGTTTTGGCAGTCAGTCTCCCGACCTCACGGTGGAAATTGCACAACCTTCACGTTCAATCACATAGGTATGTTGCAAGTCAGTCTTCAAGTTTGTTTTGGGGTTCGACTAACAAATTGCTTGCCATGAGTGTTGCCATGTCTTCAGGAATCACAGGTGTTTGTCCATCTCTCAGCAGCACAAGTACAATGACTTCCAGGAGAGCAAAGTCAAAGAAACTGTTAAGAGCGCAACTGGGGATGCAGTCGATCAAGTGTCTATGAACTTGCCTATCCACAAAGACATCAAGTTGTTCATGGAAAAGGATATCAAGATCAATGGCAGTAGCATCACAATTAGCAGCACCATCAGCAGCAACAGAAGGCATCACACCCACACGCGACGAATGGAAGAGAAAGGTTGTTGACAACATAGAGGCAAAGCAAAGCTGCAAGTTCAAATCAGATCCACTCATGATGAAAATAGCTTTGGAGATTGAGGCCATGAGGTGACGGTGAGACATGAAGATTGTGCGAAGGCATAGAAAAAAATAGAGAAGGAGTTGCATGTGCTAAAGCAATGACTCAAGGAAGAACAGGAGCTGCAAAGACGAGAGAATGAGTTGCAGTAGGAATAGGTACAACATGGGGTGCAACATGCATAGACAGATGAAACTACACTCGTACAAGTTATAGATCCATCCCAGCAGGAGGCATGGAGTAGACAAGGTGAGTAGTGTTGTTGATTGCATGCAACGGAATTCAACAACATGCATGTCATTGTGCACACGCATGCGATCCCACCCATTTGGCACACTCATCGAGGCAAAGACAAGAAGCAAGTCCAACTGGAGTTGAACATGTATTTTGACAAGTTGATGCGCATGACCACCAGCACATGCTTGGAGATCAGCACAGACACTATGCATCAACATGTTGCCGGTCCAATCGCACCCAAGATGACCATGCGCATGCTACCAGACGAGTTGGATGGAGGATCCATATCAGTGTACCTGGATGCAACAAAGGTAAGAGTTCGCTTCAGCAAGATGTCACTACTGAGCGCACAGACGACCTAGCTTGGCATCAGCTCACCACCTTCGACCATCACAAGGATGTCAAAGAGTTGGCCAACGGTTCGAGTGTCAGCGATGTCTTGCATGGATTGCTCAAGCCATTTTGTCTCACATGGGCACATGTTCATTGTAATGTAACATCTTGTCTAGTGGAAGTTCAAGTGTCGATAGTTGAATGTAAAAATCATAGAGTAGTTGAAGAGTCATGAGGATAGATGAACAATCACAAAGGGGAATGTCAAGGGCCACCCCACTCTTTGCTATATATAGTCCCTCATAACTCATTGTAGAGGCTATTGGTAAGCTAAGCTTCCGATAGGACTATCTTAGAGAGAGCTTGGACAATATTGTAACGATCCTTGGCTTCTCCACTGTGCAGAGCTAGTATATCACTTTGGAGGACCAGGCGGTAGTGACTGTAATGTTTCGTTATTGGAACTAGTGGTTGGACATGGATGTATTGTATGACTGGAATTTACACTTCTTAGTATAACAGATCCAACATGTTTCATGCATATGTCATATTGTATTTCGGCTATCTTGTTTCCTCTAAATGATATATGTATCTGTTTGCTTATGCATGCATGTGTAGCTATTTTCTGTATATGTATATATGAATCTCACTGAAACGTGTTGTTGGTTTAACCATCACTTTGGATTGCTGTCTCACTTGCCTTCCATGTTGTGATGCATCTTAGCTTGTGTGTTCCCTTCTTAACTTCGTGCTTTCACAGGTTTCCAAGGGGCGCACTCACCTCACCCTCCATGTGTTAGAACTGCTCATGCACCTTCCTTGACTTGCTGCATACGTCACACCCTTGCTACCAACAGGGACATCTTACTTTCCTCTGTGTGAAACCGCTGCCAAGGCGATACCATACGACCTACTGTTGGGAGTCCTACACCAAACGATATGAGGTATAATTGGGAATTTTTATCGGGGAGATCCCTGACATGTTGGTGGGTCCAGCACCGTCAACAAATGGATAAAAAATCTGTCCAACTTGTAGATTAGTTAAGAGGGAAAACTTCTAGAGAATATAACTTCTTCGGGTTTTGGCCAAATTGATCCCAACAAAAGCCCAACTAGGGGTTTTTGACTGTTTTGAAGCCATTGGAGACATAATTTTTACATTTTAAGCACTGTAAATCCACATAAATACAAATTTGAGCACTTAATGAAAGAGGCCCAACATTGGAAGTTAGACCAGGGGATGTAGCCCAATAGAGGGGTGAAATCCTTTATAATTTTTGTTGTCATGTGTTTATGATTTGGTATTTTGTCTCTGTTTATGCTGTTAAATAAGTTTAAAAACCAATATTTTATGTGTTTTTCAAAGTGATCCATTGCCTAAAATACATAAAAAATTTACTTGCAATTTTTCCATCACCTTCAAGTTTCATTATAGATCAATCTTCATGGAATATTTGCTTTGTTTCTCATATTCACTCTCCAAGGGGGATTTGATCAATATCAGAATCCTCTGAGTCATCATGCAATGTCTTCTTTGTGTCTCAGTCCATGATATGCTTCATGTCTCCATAATAGCTCCCTTTTGTTCTTCTTCTCCATAGGCATTTATTTAAGCTTTCCTCTTGCTATCTACTTTGAGCATCATCTTGTCATCATGAGATAGTAATCCTATGAGAGAATATCATTCATGGAAAGGAAAAATCAGTCTTAAAACATCTATTCTATGACTACCTAGCTCAAATAATTATCTTCTCATGATAGGTGTGTGAGAGGGTTAAGATAAGAAGGCTTGATTAGGAGGGCACATCTAAATTCAACAAAGCTCACAAGAGGCCTTCAAGGTGCACTTGTGCTCTCAAACAAGAGAGAGAGAACATCAAGGGTGTAAAGGAAAACTACGAAGAGATGAAGGAGTGAGGCTTCAGGCCTTCAAGGTGTGCTCATGCACTCAAAGAGAATAAGAGGGTGCAAGGGCACACTTCAAAGAGATGAAGGAGTGAGGCTTTAGGCCTCCAAGCCTTTAATGTGCACTCATGCACTCATGATAACAAGGAGGGCACAAGGGTGCATTCCAAAGAGACGAAGGAGAAACACTCAAACCTTCAGGATGTGCTCATGTGCTAAAAGAAGGAACAATTCTTTGTGCCAAAGGAGTGCACTCAAGATTTAGGCTTCATGACTATTCCATGTGCTCATAAGGAAGGATGCAATTTTGTGCTTCGTGATTGTGCCATGTTCTCTAAGGATTCGTGCTTTGTGAGTGTGCCATGCACTCTAAGAGAAGAATGAAGCTTCATGCTTCGTGCTTGTGCGATGCACTCAAGGAGGGCACAATTCTTCTAGTCAAAGGAGTGCACTCATGGTCCCGAAGTGCCCTTGTTGTTCGAAAGTGTGCTCAGGCTCCCAGAGTGTGATTTTTAAGGCGAGAAGGTCCTTGTTTGTTCAGAGTGCGCTTTTTAGAGGAGAGAAGGTCCTTTTTATTCTGAAGTTCCCTTTTTCACTGAGCGTTTGAAGTGCGCTTCATTGTTTTAAAATGCGCTCAGGATTGGAAGGGAGTAATTCTCTCCAACAATGGATATTGATTCAATTGGAATACGCTTTTAACTGAGGGAGGCAGCACAAGGTTAGGTGACTTATCCTTAGGAAATATTAATGCATTATGAGAGGGAGGAGACCTTAGAAAAGACTTAGTGCACAAGTATGGGAGGAGATATATGTCAATGAGGCTCATAAATAAGTTGTAGTTATCACCTAGTAAGAGGATAAATTCCCATAGAACTTGCACTGGGAATAGAGTAGGATAAAGAAATGCATCCTAGAAGGAATCAAGCATATGTCACACACATAAATTCCATCAATACAAGCCAATGGAATGCAAAGGACTGATGAAAAATAGTCACACCCTAACAAAACAACAAAGCGACACCTATTTCTAGGTGCAATAGTTGAAACGACACATTACAACACTTAGAAACCAAGTTACAACAATTGTGATGACTATGACCAAAAGGTACACTAAGTTGTAGGATTATGTCTGGCGCATGTTCCAATGATATGTAAGACTTTCTTATGCAGAAAAGTGTGCCATAGTTAATTTTGGTGATGTGCAAAGGTGTGATACATGCAGGACTAAAGACACAAAAGCAATACCCGCGACAGGATGAAAACATGAAGACGACACTTGCAAAATGGAAATGACCTTAAAAGATACACATGCCAGAGTGAAGATAACATGAAAAAAAAACTTATTATAAAGTCAGAATGACAGCCACAAAAGTGAAAGTGACACTCATGAAAGAAAAATGGTGCAAAATATGACAACTGAGAAAACTCGCCAAAATAGAATTACATACGCATCAAAGTGAGGGGGATTGTCAATAAAAGTCTGCATTGTCTTTCAACATGAGTTGAACATCACACAAGCATTGTCTTGATGGACGATGTTATGCCTATTCATTAAACCATGCTTGCATAAAAGAAGTGTTCTCATGAACTCATCGAAGACTTAGCATTGTGTGCAAGTGACTTTGATAGTTAAAGCTTAGAAGAAGGCTTAAACACTTTACAAAACATGAATCAACAATGGAATGGCAGATCGTAGGATCCTTAGTATGCTACAAAATTAAAGTGTGGGAAAATTTTTGGAGGTTTTTGATAACAACGTCAAGAGGAAGTTTATAAATTCTCTTGTAAATTAGAATATATTAATAGTCGAAGATGAATCCCTAAAATTCAAAGGATGCAGCTGTAATTTTTGGTTTTGGTCATAGTAGCAGTTTGATTTGGCATTCACCCAAATCTAGCGAAGAAACTTGTGGAAGGACTGGTAGAAGGGAAACATTAAATGCTAGGCATGCAGTTTTGTGGATTTTTGCCATGCTTGCCTAATGACACATTGGTGAAAATGTGTGAGGGCAAGTGCAATCAAGGCTTAATAGCAGTGGGGGTCTTCTATTGGCAGTAATAATCATAACTCCGATCTTGAGATCAATGATGAAGGTTAATAGCGGACCCCCCCGGCCTAATCACCAAATCACTTTGGGGGGTCTTCCAATGGGATTTTTATCTCACAAAGAAAATATTTCAATGAAATAGTGAAGAAGATTGGAATGGAGGAGTGTTGTTTAGTGAGAACACCAATGGTTACAAGTTACAAGCTTAGAAAGACTGATGAATAACTAAAGTTAACCAGGCTTTATACAGGTCTATTATTGGCAACCTATTATATTTGACAGCCTCATGACCATACATTATGCATGCAGTAGGTATTGTTGGAATATTTCAAGTAGCCCTAGGACAGAGCCATCTTCTAGCATCCAAGAGGATTCCCAAATATCTCAAAGCCAAGATGGACTATGGACTTTGGTACCTAAGAGGTAATTTTTTTTCACTAACTATTTATATTGATGTTGATTGGGTAGGTGATGTAGATGACCGAAAGAGCACAACTGGTGGTGCTTTCTTTCTTGGAGAATGTCTAGTTTCATGGTTGAGCAAGAAGCAATTTTCAATCTCTCTATCTACCACTGAATTAGAATACATAGTAGTAGCTTCTTGTTGCACTTAGTTCTTATGGATAAAGGAGAATTTGCAAGATGTACAAGTGTTGTATGATCAACCTGCTCCTATTATTTGTGATAATACTAGTGCCATCAACATGTCAAAGAATCATGTTTGAGTATTTAAGGCAGAGACTAGGAGTATTTCCTCTTGTCTCCCTCCATTATATCTTCCTTAAATAGGATGAAAGGAAATAAACATTATTCAACATAGGATGAAAGGAAACAAACAATATTCAACATATAAATATGCAAATACCAGGCCCACAAGATCAATATGATAGGAGGATACTGTTGAGTGAAGAAGCAAGGTTGCAAGGGGAGACCATTAATGTCTTTGCCATTGATGTCCAAGGGGGAGATGCATGGCGATCAAACAAAAGAAAAAGAACTTCAAACAAAGAGGGAGATCAAATAAGAGAAGACTCATACAAAAAGGAGAAGTACACCACAACAATTCTACATCAAAAGAGGAGTGCATTTCAGGGGGAGAAACACCCAAAGGAGGAGAACAAATAAGAAGTACCCTTTGTTTTTATTTTCTTTTACTTTGATGTTGCCATCAATGTCAAAGGGAGAGAATGTTAGAAGTATGTTGTCATTGATGGAAAATGTATGGAAATGGTGATGAAGATAATGGCAAAGGATAAGTGGATGAAGGTAAATGCATAGATCACTGTAAGAAAAATGAAGATCAACACATGAATGCTAAAGGAAAGATGGAGAAGGTGTAATCAATTCTAAGTAATTTATAGTACAAAAAATTACTTCAAGAGTAGTTGGAACTCACTGATATATATATGAAATATATTTCTAGTGGTACATGGAAGTTTATAAATTCCCTCCTGGATTAGAATATATTAGCAATCAAAGATGAAACCCTAAAAGTCAAAGAATGTAGCTAAAAGTTTTGTTGTTGGTCCTAGTCGTAGTTTAATCTAGAATTTGGCCAAACCTGGTGGAGCATCTAGTAGAAGGACTGGAATAAGGGAAATTTATATGTTGGGCATGTATTTGGGCAGATATGTCACCTCCTCATTGTCACATTGGTGAAAATGCGTGGGGGAAAGTGCACTTGATGTTTAAATGTAGTGGTCTCCTCTCTTGGCGGTAATAATCATACTACTGATCTTGGGAGAAATGGCAGAGGACAATAGCGGAAACCCCCCTCTTCTTAACCACCAAAATTCTCATGGGGGTCCTCAAACCACCATCGAGTTTTCTTCGACACCCAACAGACATGTGATGTGACCTCTGGTGGACATATGATAGACTGTGCGACAAGAATCAAGGGTCCGATGAACACATGGCCTTATTTGATTGGCTGGTAGAAGGATGTGGACATACAGGTGGCAAAGATAGGTTTTCTAAGTTCTTAGGAACTAAGGCTGAGGTCATGGCCCTTGGTTGTATTGGTAAAGGGACCAACCTATAGTTTCATGGGCTAATTCGATGGTGAATGGAGAAAACTGACATAGTTTTTGGTAGAGTTTGAGATATTTCATTGTTTACAAAGAGATGGGTTTAGCCTAAACTAAGTGACACTTGGTGGAAATGCTATAATTAGCATAATATTTGCAATTTTTCCATATTTAATATCCAAATAAAGTTGGAAATTCATAGTTAAAACCTAAAAACTCACTGATTGCCTGAAATAAACAAAATAACTTAGAGATTAAGTTTCAGAACAACATGCAGAGGTAGAAATTGAGTTGCACACATGTAGAACTCATGTTTAAACATGATGAACATCAAGACAACAAGAGAAAACTTGAAGAAATTATGACAAGAGGTGAACTTAGTTAAAGTTCTAAATGTAAAATTAAGAAGTTTAACTCGGTTAGACTCAGTGATTTGTATCAAAACAATAGACTGAAAATAGTTCGACCACACTAAGAAGACCAATTAACAAAAGATTCACACAAGAAGGGAAAAAGGATAACCAAAATGCGAAGAAGCTAAATTTAAAATGAAAATTTCTTTATAAGCATAATCGATTGAGCAAGATTAGTGCGTGAATTAAGAAGTGTGAAGTGTATTGTGCGAATTTGGATGGGTTGATGTTGTAGGAGTGGATGGTGGATTTACGAGTAATAAAGGTGGTTGTGTTGAAGGTTTTATGTGAAGAAAAAATTAACTGTTTAAGTATTTGGCCTTCTTGATTTGAGCATGAAAAATGTTTGAAAGATGAATCAATGAGGTCAAACAAGTTGTATCCTATAGATCAAGGGTTGCAGCTCCTTCCAGTTGTTGCTGGTAAATATTAAGGGGTTTTATGTCATTCCAATAGTTTTTGATAAATGTTCAGGGGTTCAATCTCCTTTCAGTAGAAGCTGATAAACTCATGGGTTGTATCTCCTTTTAGTGGTAGCTGATAAATCAGGGAGTAGTTTCTTCCTGTTGGTTGTAGCCAGACAACTTTGAATAACAAGTTGTAGCTTTCCTTGTGAAGATATTAAAGAAATCA
Source organism: Pinus tabuliformis (assembly GCA_031772625.1). NCBI lineage: Eukaryota > Viridiplantae > Streptophyta > Pinopsida > Pinales > Pinaceae > Pinus > Pinus tabuliformis. The sequence goes on from CM062820.1 coordinate 693,461,746, forward strand.
TTTGAAGAATATTTATGGACTATTTGTGCTAGTTATGTTGATTATTTCCATGCTCATATGAATTAATCACTGAAGTATTTATTGGTGTCCTAATATAATTGAAAGTGAAAGAAAGTTTTTAAAATTCCTACAATATTGATTCACCCCACCTCTCAGTATTGTCCTAATTTCTAACAATTGGTATCAGCAGTATGGTGATCAAACAAAATAATAAGAACTTCAAACCTGGTGGAGAAGCTAGCTGAAGGGCAACATTAAATCTCAGGCATGTAGTTGGGCAAATTTGCTACCATGCCTCCCCACCAACACATCGGTGAAAATGTGTGGGGGAAAGCGCACTCAAGGTTTAATAATAGGGGGTCAACCATTCGTGGTAATAATCATACCATTGATCTTGAGATCAACCAAAAAGGTTAATAACACACCCCCCCCCCCCCCCCCCCATCTTAACCACCAATCCAATCAGGGGGTGGTTGGAAAACCAACAACAAGTTTTCTCCAACACCTGACGAACTTGTGATGTGACACCCAATGAACATATGACATACTATGTAGAATGTGTCAGGGGTCTGACGAAAACATGTAATTATTTGATTGGACACCAGAGGGATGTGGACACATAGGTGGTAGGAATAGGTCAGATAAGTGCTCATGAACTAAGGCCGAGGTCATGGCCCTTAGTTTTATGGGTAAAGGGGCCAACCTATAGGTATGAAAATTGTATGAAAGATGAATCACTGAGTTCAAGCAAGTTGTAGCTTGCATATCATGAGTTGTAGCTCCTTCCAGCTGTTAGTAAATATTTAGCAGTTGTCGCTCCTTCCAATAGTTGCTAGTAAATGTTCAAGGGTTGAACCTCCTTTTAGTAGAAGTTGATAAAATAAGGGGTTGTAGCTCCTTCTAGTGGTAATTGATAAATCACGGAGTAGTTTATTCCTACTAGTTGTAGGCATAGAACTTTGCAATATCAAGTTGTAGCTTGCCTTATGAAGATACTGAATAAATAATTTGAAGAATCTATGTGTACTATGTATGCCAATATTTTTATTCTTTCCATGCTCATCTGAATTAATTGCTAAAGTATTTCCTGGTGTCCTAATATAATTGCAAGTGAAATAAATTTTTTAAAACTCCTACAATATTGATTCAATCCCTCTCTTAGTATTTTCCTAGTTTCTAACACATATGTATATAACTCAATTTAAAGTAACATTTAAATCGTTTCAAAGTGATAAACATAATGTTTAAATCACTTTCTTGGGACCTTTATGTATCACTTCCAACAACAGTTAAAATATCTCAAAATAAATACCAAGAAATGGAATATTGAATATTTTAGTAGCTTCCGAAAAGAAAAACTAAAGCTAGAATAAGAGATGGCCACCATCCAACAAACAATAATATCAAATGGAATATTTGAGGAATTGGAACATCAAGAATCAATCACTCACCTCTAGGTGGAGGAAATATTGAAGCAAGAGGAAATCATGTTGATACAAAAATCCCAAGTACAATGTCTTAAGGAGGCAGAAAAAAATAGTAATTATTCCACAGATCCATCATAAACCACATGAAAAGTAATATAATATCAAGAATCAAAACACCCAATCAACAAAAAGTGGAAAGAAATGATGAAATAACCTAGGAACACATGAATAATGTCCAAGTCACGGTCACCTAAATGGTTATGGACAAAAGGCCTTCAATTAGGAAAATAAAAGAGCACATTCCCAAACTTGTAACAAGGGAACAAAATGATCTCCTTTTGAAGGAAATCACAATGTAGAAAGTCGAAGAAATTATTATGGAAATGTCTAAACACAAGTCCCCAGGTCCCAACGACTTTACCAATGATTTCTATTACGCTTGCTGGAATATTCTCGAGTATGATGTTTACAAGTAGTAGAAGACTCTCGATGCCCCTCCTCTATATTAACAACCTGTGATGCTACCTTTATATCTATTATTCCTAAAATATCTCATGTTGATTTTACTTTATATTTTAGGCCTATTTCCCTATGTAATGTTATCTATAAAATTTTCTCCAAAGTTATCGCAAACTGACTAAAACTCATTCTCCCATCACTTATCCCTCATGAGAAAACTAGTTATGTGGAAGCCAAACAAATTATGGACAACAAAATACTAGTCCATGAACACATTCACTTGCTTAATTCAAATAAGTCTCAAGATATGCTTATCAAACTTGATATGTCAAAATCATTTGACAAATTAAGCTAGCAATTTAATTTTCACATGCTCATTCATTTTGGGTTTGCAGCAGATGCATTCAATGTGTCACTGCCCTAATTTACAAAACTTTCTTCTCCATCCTAGTTAATGGGTCTCCCTCTCCCACTTTTTTTCCCTTCAAGGGATATCAGGTATGGAGGCACATTTCACCTTACATATTTCTACTCATGGCTGGAGGGTTGGGTAGATCAATCAAATCAAACCTACAACTTGGCTAGCTAAAATGTCTTCCTCTTGGTCCCCTTGATATCTCTTATTGACACCAATAGTTTGTGTAATATACTCTTCTCTTGGGAATCCCTACTATCAACAAAGTCACTACTCTTCAAAACACTCGTCAAGACTTCTTTGATGTTTCTTGAACCTCCATTAACATGAAAAAATACCAAATATTCTTTTTTAATACCCCACTAGTTGTCCAAACTCACATATCTCATTTACTTAGTTTTTAAAGGAGCTCTTTTCCATCCATATAAATTGGAATCCCTTTAACTAGAAATCCTCTCAGACAAAATGTATGGGATAATATTCTTCTTAAATTTGAAGCTAAAATTTCTTGTTGGAATTGCAGATTGTTGAATCGGTTGCTTGGTCTTGCTAAAATTTGTACTTCAATCCATTGCCACCTATCTTATCTTAGTAATGGCTTCCCCTAAATTCATCCTAAATAAGATTACAAATATTCAACACAACATCCTCCAGGGGGAGCACCAAAAATTTGCTTTAGTTGCATGGGAGAAAATACGTTGTTTAGAAAAATAAGGAGGCCTTCGTCCCCACGATCTAGATATACTCAACAAAGCCTTAAGGGATAAACCTTAGTGAAGATGGATTAAAAACCCAGAGGTTTTATGCATAAAATTTTGTAAATGAAGTATTCCCCCAATGCCCAGGTATCTTAGGTGATCAAAATGACGAAAACATCAATGGTTCTCATATATGGAATATTGCTTGGAGAAACAAACATCTTGTTCAAGAGCATATCATTTGGGAAATTAGAAGCAAAAACAATGCACTATTTTTGGATGACTTCTGGCATCAGTGGCAAAATCAAGCTCAGAATGAACAACTCCACCCAACTAGGGACTCCCTCATATCCAAGGAACAAATATTAGTTGCATATTACTAGGAACCACCCCTACGCACTTTCCAATGATATAATTGGACATCATGTGAGGAATGGATTGAGCCTCCCTATCAAAATGAAGCACAATTATCAAGAAAGAATTATAAAAACGAAGTATTGTGGTTCAAGAGGGAAATGATATTCTTCGTTGGGTTTATCATCCTTATCGAAATTTCAACCTCTCTAAATCTTGAAATCTTCTCACAAGGAACAATGATGAGGATGATCAAGGCAAATGACATAAAATATGGAATCTCAAACACTGACCAAAATCACTCTTTTTTGTGGCTTCTATTATGGAGCAAACCTTTGGCATAGGACAAGCTTCAAAGTCGTGGTTTTCAGGGCCCCTTAATATTCCTTCATCTATTTCTCCAATTTAGAAATTGTCAATCATCTTGTCAACAATTGTAGCTTCTCTACTTCTATATGGGTCCACCTTGATATCCTTTTTGATAGACTAACATAATAAAAAATAATGTCCTCTCCATTCTACAAGTATGGCATGACTCCACTTTTACTAATCCCATTGTCAATAGAGCATGGAAACTAATCCTTGGATTAATCCTATATGGGAGATTTGGAAGGAGCATAACAAACAAACATTTAAGAATATAAGGGCTTCTAGAGACTTTATTTGGCAAGATATCCTAAAAAAAAAGGGAAACCATTTCTTCTCTTCCTTGGTCCTCCAATGATTGGGAATGCAATCAACCTGAAAATTTCATTATAATCAAAATGGGCCTATCCCCCTATTCATTATGGTAGACTCCCTCCTTCCCCAATTTATTCCCTTCCATTCCTTCCTTCTTCTCCCCGCACCCAAGAGGACTTCATCAAAATTAACTTCGATGGGGCCTCGAAAGGAAATCCAAGCCAAGCTAGTTGTGGTGGAATATTTTGTAACACTAATGGAAAGATTCTACATGTTTATGTAAATTGCTCACAACACTAATAATGTTACTAAAATTTGGGCACTAGAGTAGGGTCTCACAATAGCTATTTGCAAACAATTTCACAAGCTCACTATTGAAGAATTTTCCAAGACCATTATCAATATCTTCTACAAAATTCAATATGGATCAAATCCTTCCAAAGTCTCCAAGAGTTAGAGGTTGGAAGCTTGAATAGATAATTTTGAATAACTCTCAGAAAAAATAACAGCTCCCCTCCTCTCTCATGTATGTAGAGAAGGAAACAAACTAGCTGAAAAGTTACCCAATTTTGGTCTCAACATAAGAGCTCATCCCCTTGACTTAGATTGGAGTGTGGAAATTCTAGAATCCATTCAAACTCACTTTCAAGAACTAGATATGAAGGAGTTTATCCCTCAAGGAAGGTTCCCAAGAGTAGGAATTCCCCCCTGCCTTAATATGATGCCAACTCACATGAAAGGGGGTTGTGGCTTCAACTATAATTGGCGCATTGCATGTGCTCCCATCATTTCACGATCATGGAATGAAGTTGGCATAATGTTAAACGTCATTTTGAATATTGTAGGCGGCATAGGGAGGTGCAAGAGGACTGATTAGGAGAATTCTATCGTATTGGCAGAGCTGGAGGGAAAAAATTGATAGTATAGGTTGAAAGCTAAGCATTCTAGCCAAGGGATTAACCAACATCTCATTCTCTTCAGATGAGGATAGTGACCAACCTTCATAGATGCCTGAATATTATTCCCAATAGCTATTATGACTCACTAGTTTTTTTCTTGCAACACTAGTAGTCCTTTTTGTCTTCTCATGTCGATTATGTCAAGGTATGACACAACCAACCGATTTTTATAAGTTTCTATTTACAAGATGCTCTAGTTAGACGAGGTCTTAGCAATCTCAAGACTCTAAACTTATGTTCCTGGTCTGGTTTCCCTTTGGGCATACCAACAACAAAAAACGTTTGTTCTATGTAATCATCATTTGATGTAATGCAATGTGACTAACTTACAAAAAAAAAGTAGTATTAAATGTTTTTTTTTAAATATTAATTGTTTTTTTAATAGCTTAAATTAAAAAAATTATATTGATAAAAAAAATTGTAACTAATTTTTTTAAATGGAAAAATAAATTAAAGAAGAAGAAGAGGCATAGGAGGAGGAGAAAAAAACCACCTTTATGTTATAAGAAAAATAAAAAAAGAACCTTTTTTCCTTAAAAATTTAGGGGAAAAAAACAATTATTATTTTTTGAATGAATAAATAAAAACTACAAAGTTTAAAATAATAATAAAAGATTAAAACTTAAAATAAAATAAAAATTAGAAAAAAAAAGGAAAAAAATTAAAAATTAAAGTATGTTTTCCCCACTCGGGATGAGGAGCACAACGAGTACATCAGAGGGGAGTGGGCAGGTGGTATGATGCTTATCCTCAAGCTATCCAAATAATGATACATGACACATAATGAAATGAAGGGTGATGACCACAACAAGTGGTGCCATCTACTCAAAACAATAGAAAAGGAGGTAATTGGTTATAGAGCCCACTTCTTCAATGCCTTACATTGCATTTGGTTCCTTCGTATGGGACATTGGTTGAGTGGTTTTACTGAGACAAAGTGTGCATGGGTTCTACACTTGTGCATGCCCATGGGCTTGGACAAATTGTTTTTGAGAGGAGATGATTGGGAGTGGTTTGCACAAAATGCTGGTTATGCTCAAGTGTTGGTGAGAGGGGTGTGGAATCTGTGAGAGCCCAGTGGGGGCATTTGTTGAGAGCTTATGAGGAGGATAATGTAGCTTCAAACCCCTCGCATTTTGGAGATAGGGCTTGCTCTAGACCAAAGTTGTTGTGCCAGTTTGAGAATTTTGATAGGAGGTGATTCCCATCATTATTTTGACTGCTCTTGGATATATGCATTGTATTAAATTGGGCCACCCTAGTTGGTTCCCCCTTAAGTGAGGCTAGTGATTTGAGCCAAAGCTACGTCTCAAAGTGCTAGGGTGCCCAATTCAGGTTCCTACCTTGTCATAAATCCCCAGTGGAGGGTTCACCCCTGGACAATTTGATAAATCTAGTTGACATTTGGTTCATAAACCAATTTTGTGCATTTTACAGTGATTGGGTGGTCATGGTCCCTTCTGTGGGCGAGGTCAATAGGTAGGGTTGAAGGGAGTGGGGCCTCCCCCTGAGCCATCCTTTAACTTTCTTTCTATTTTCTCCCCTTTCCCTAAGCTTATTTTTTCCTTAAGCTTCTCGTTTAGGCTACCCCTTGTAGGTTCTCTTGTCTCTTATTCATTTTGTTGATCAAGTAATTTTAGTAGGCCTGTATACATTAACTTATATTCTTTTTCTAAATAATATATATATATATATATATATATATATATATATATACATACACCACTATATATATATCTACCACTATACCTCTAGGTGAACCCATACATGCCCCCATGCACAGTCTACATGGTAAATGAAAGGATTTGAACCTCAAACCTCAAATTTGCGGAACGTCTACATAATACGGTGATCACCAATTAAACTACGCCCCTTGGGGCAGTTCTAAGTATTAATTTATACATCTTATTATACTTTTAATTCATATACTATATTGGCATTTTAAAAGTCATTAACATACCAATTTCTCTATACATTGTATATTATTTTTTAAAAGTTCACTATTGTTTATATAATACATTAATTAAGGGTAATTATATTAATTAATATATTATATTATACTTTTAACATTTATAAAGTTATATTAATGTTCCTACACATATTATATTATTTCTCAAAGGTTCCCTATTAATAGTATAATACACTGATTAATATTTTTACATTTATGAAACATTATACTATTAATCATAATTAGAAAAAAAAAATTAATATATATTTTTTATTATTACATATCTATAATAAATTATTATAATTAGGTTTAGTGTTTTAATAACATTTATCCTCTTGAAGCCATGCAATTTTTGTTTTATTAGGTTCTTCTCTAAGCTCTTTGCTCTCTTGTTTCCCTCACAACCATGCTTTAATATATGTTCTCCCTAACCTCATCATGTAACTAAAACTTACCTTTTTTTAATTATTATTTTTATTTTTATCATATACTTTTGTTTATTTAACATTAGGGGCACTTGCGCAACTATGTGACTGGGAAACAATGCGCATAGGTGCAATGGCATCACAGTGGAGATCAATACTGCTACAACACCATGTTCCACATGTAGACAGGTATGCCTCCATTTCATGCTCTATATGGCTATGATGCTCTAACAATTGCTGATTTGATGTTTGGAGAAAGCAAAGCCCTAAGGGCCAAAGATTGGGTACAAGACAACCAAAACATCCTTAGGGCTCTCAAGGATAATTTATAGATGGCCCAGAATCAGCAGAAGATCTATGCAAACATGCACAGGTTTGAGATGCAATTCGAGGTTGGAGGCCTAATCATTTTGAGTCTCCAACCATACAGGCAGTCCACTTTAAAGAAGAAGGGAGTTGAGAAGCTCAAACCACATTTCTATGGGCCTTACAGGGTGACTAGGTGGGTTGGAGAGGTGGCCTATGATCTAGTGCTCCCACCTGGTAGCAAGGTGCACAATGTATTTAATGTCTCATGCCTAAAAAAATGCCTCGGGGAATCAAGTGACAATAGCTACTGATGTACCCCCTTTGGATGACGAGGGGCATTTGGTGCTAGTGTCAGAGGCCATTTTGGAGGTGAGAGAGAGAAGGCGAAAAAACATGACCATTAAGGGGTTTTTGGTGAAGTGGAAAGATTTTTCCAGAGGAGGATGCCACTTGGGAGGGGGAACATATACTCCAACACTCATCACTACAGTTGCTTGGGGACAAGCAACATTTGGGCAGGGAGGACTATGATGCTCCTAAGAAGTCTTTATAAGTAATCACAATTTTGCACAATGTTGAGTTTTGCTAAGGAGGAGTTAGGAAAAATGGGTTAGGAGGGCCCCACTTCACAATTTTTGCTAAGGAAGGGTCCAACATAGGATAAGAGAGGAAAATAAAAACTTTAGTGGATGGTGGAGGCCACCCTAAGAGGAATACGCACCCCTTGGAGAAACACACACTTGTGGAGAGAGAGGAAAAATATGGGTCGATTTATGGGACCCACATGGAGAGAGAATGGCATCAAGGATAAATAGGAGGGGAATACATAATTTTGGGGCTTGTTATCATTTGAAATTTGAAATCTCTTGTACGCTTGAGCTATTAAGCCAAGTCTATGAAGTGTTGTTCAATACATGATATTTCCAAGCGGATAACTCACCTCCTTCTTCGGTGGACTTTGAGTGCCACACTAGGGGAGCCGTTACTAAACTTGGGAGCTATTTGAGGAAACTATACATGGGAAATTCTAGCTATATTTGGATCAGTCTAGGTGCAGAAGGGGCACACACATTATTGGTGGGATAACTTCTATTTAGAGCCGATGTCGGGATTTTAACAACACATTCCTTGGTATTTTGCAGTGGTTTGGAGGGTTGATTTGGTGGCCATCACTTAGGTCAAATTCATTTATTTCTGGGCATGCACAAAGGTGGATTGGAAGGATTACACAATCTCTTGTAGAGCAAGTCTATTGTGGGAGGCTTGTCTGGGAGGTTGAGGATGAGTTTTTCTAGGGGTCATAAGGAGAATTTTTCTAAGGATTTCCCAAAATTTTGGAGGTCTTTGGGTAGTAGATTCATAAGGGGTGTGAATTCCTAGTTGGAGGAGGAACTCATACTATTTGGGGGTATTTATGAAAGGTTAGAACAAAGGCCAAACCGTTTCTAGGTCTTTATGGGTTTTGTGAGGAGAGTCCATGGTTAATTTTACATAATATTTGAGCACTCTAGAGGGGTAAAACTCAAGTTCCTTTCCAACCAACAGCTATATAATTTCTAGTCAAGTGTATGGGTTGAAGGAGAAGTACTTCCTATCATCAGGGTAACACATTTTATCACATGGGACTTGTCTAGATTTCTTTTGCAAGCCCAAGTGCACATACTCCATACATATATTGCACTCTCCTTGATATATTAATAAAATGGCTTATATTGGTGCAATTTTTGGAAACTTATGGGTGTCTAATTGAATGTTTAAATTTTTGTGTTGCATATGGTGCTTTTTCTTGATTATCACTATTAAATTACTAGTAGGAATATTACACCAACCTTCTCTATGAAGTACATGAAAGTGTCTCTCGGTAACGACTTCGTCATAACATCGATTGTCTACTCATCCGTGGAGATGTATTCAAGCCTTATTTCTCTCCTCTAAACCATGCCACATATGTAGTGGTACTTGATCTCAATATTCTACTACCTATCATCAAACACATGATTCTCTGGGAGCTTCACAAAACTTTGATTATCACAATGTATCATCTTTGGTTCCAAATATTGGCAGAAAATCCTGCAAACAAATTCTAGAGCCATACAACTTTGGTGCAAGACTCATTGGATACAATGTACTCTGCTTCAGTAGTGCTAGGAGAAATAAACCTCTACTTCTTGTTCAACCACAATGTCATAGTAGATCCAAAACTAAAGTATCCCCTGAGGTTCTCTTCCTATCTTCAACATTTCTTTCCCAATCAGAATTTGTATATCCTTGAAGTTGTACATCCTTGTTTGCAACAAATATCAAGCCATAATTCATTATTCCACAAAAATATATCAAAATGTGTTTTATTGCATTCCAATGGTCATAATAATATGATAGGTGCATTATTCACAACCTTAAAGGAAAGGTTTGGATCAACATCAATCTTGGTAAATCCTAGTCTCGTCAGATAGTTGTTAATATGAGCATACCTTGCTCTTGGAGCTTGCTTGAGTCCATACAAGGCCTTATTCAACCTAAAAATATGGGATTCATTTCCAAATTCCTCAAAGCCTTGTGGTTTCTCTATGTACACCTCTGCCTCAATTACACCATTGAGGAATGCAGTCTTCACATCCATCTAGTAAAATTTCCATTCCAATGAAGCAACAAGAGAAATAATGAATCTAATAGAGGTGTACTTGATAACTGGAGAAACAACCTCATCATAGTCTTCTCCCTCTTTCTGAGAGAATCCACTATCCACAAACCGTGCCTTATATCTATCAATACTACCATCTGCAACCTGCTTAATCTTGTATATCCACTTGGAAGTCACCACTAACTTCCCTTCAGATCTTGGCACAATCTTCCAGACATCATTCTTCTTGATCAATTGGTACTCTTCATTCATCGCTTCCTTCCACACTTATTGGCTAGCTGATTCCTTATATGTGGAAGGTTCTTGATCAATAAGTTTTTCCATGAGAGCTACATATCTAGAGAACCTATTAGGTTTCTTCACCTCTTTAGATCTGCCATCAGGAGTTGCATGTCCTTCTACCTCTTCCAATTTGAATCTAAGCCATGTTTGTCTCTTCTTGATCTTTGGAACTATGACTGGTTCTGTTGGATCTTGAGGCCCTTCTAGCCTTCCAATATATTTTGTAGAACTCTAATTCTCCTCCCTTGAGGCCTCATGCTTCACTTCATCCAAGGAATCCATGGAGACTTCCTTATACTTCCAATATACCACTTTCTCATTAAAGGTGACATCTTGGCTAACCTCAATTCTTCATTGCTCTAGAATGTATATTATGTAGGCCTTCGATGATTTGTTCTAGCCAAAAAATATCCCTTTCTTTCATGAAGGCTCAAGCTTGTTCCTCTTATCCTTAGGAACATGAATATACACAAGACAACCAAAGATCCTCATGTGACCAACCTCTGGTTTCCTTTTAGAGAATTCTTTGTCAAGAGTCATACCTTCCAAAAATTTATGAGGACTTGTATTTTTAATGTACACATATGTTTGCAATGCTCCCCCCCATAAGAACAACGATAAGTCCAAATCATGCATCATGTCCTTGATAGATTATTTAATGGACCCATTCTTTCATTTTGCTACAACATTTTGTTGTGGATTATAGGGGACAATTAGCTCCCTCTTAATCCTACCCTGCTTGCAAAAATCAACAAGATCCTTTGAAATGTATTCTCCTCCATTGTTAGATCTCAACATCTTGATCTTCCTGCCTATCAAGTTTTTCATTTCATCTTTGAAATCCTGGAATTTGTCAAATACCTCATCCTTGGTCTTTAAGAGATATATCCCTGTCTTATGGTATAAGTCATAAATACATGTCATATAGTACAATGAACTACCATCGGATTTCACAGGCATAATACCACATACATCAGAGTGAATCAAGTCCAAATATTCCTTAGATATATTATCACTAATTGGAAATGGTTTTTTGATGTTCTTCCCAAGAGCACAACCTTTGCATACACCATCATTATTTATTTGTAGTTTAGGAACCATTGACACTATTTGACTAACCTCAGGAAATTCTCTAAAATTAAGATTTCCATACCTTCTATACCATAACTCGATTGGATTTATTTTTTCATGTACTAGTGCTTGATCTGGTTGATCTACAAATGTATAAAATCTTCTATCATGAATCCCAATAAACCTAGCATCATCTATACTAGATCCCAAGTACTTTGCCATCCATAAAAGAAATTCTAATATATCATTTATCTTCTAAACATGAAACAAAAACAATATTATTTTTCAAACAAAGTACACAAAGAACATTTTTTAGATGTACATTGTTACAAAATTCCATCTCTAAAGATGTCTTTCCAACTGCTTTGACTGCATAGTTGTTATTTTCTCCCAATTCAACCCTTTTGGTGAGCCCTATTATTGCAGAAATAATGCTGCAACTCCTGGGACTCCCTTCTTTAATTTTATCAACCCCGTAGTTCGTAACAAACTTGGAAGCGACGGTGCTATATGCACAAGTACTAGCTCTTGCCGCGGCTGTCACTTGATCAGCTGGCACAAGTCTGCCAGGAGCTTAAGCTAACTTCTATGGGCTCTTAGAAGAAGCTTTTAACTGTGATGGACAAAATATAACTCAACAGAGGCTAATCTACTTGCAGAAAGGAGTGGAAAGCTGAAAGGAAATGCAAACCCTAGCAAACCCTAGTTTTACCGACTAACCCCACTGGTGCAAGAAAAATGATGAAAGCTACAGAAAGTAATGCCATTGACTCTTAGAAAGGTAAAATTCATGTGACTAAGCTACTTCTGAAGTGAAATCTGAAAAGAAACATCTTTTTGTATTTTTGAGTAAGTTGGCAGAATTATTGTGCATGTGCTTTAACTGTTTTTGACTTGTGCGGAGGTGGATTGGTGAAAGGAAATGCTTGCAGGAGGTTGGGAAGGTTAGAAGAGGGCCTAAGGGGTCCCTAGCACCCTTCCAGAGAGTTTCACAGTGATCAGATCTCAAGGAACCGCTTTCATGAGCTTCTACAGGAAGTCTGCAGGGGTTCTACAGGATGTTTTGTAATTTCTACAGGATGTTCCGAAAAGAGAATTTTTGAGGGTTGATGGAGGAAAAATGGTGGGAAAGTGGAAATGGAGGTTGGATAAGGATGTTAAGGGGTCTAGGACCTGGTGAACGAGGCTAAGGAGTGATTGGATTCATTCAAGGATGGAGGGAGCAATGATGCACAAGAATGTAGAAATTAGGGCAAAGTGGGAAAATGAGGCAAATGAAGGGAAAGAATCTGAGTTAGAGGATGGATCAGGTGGGATTGATGGAGTACGGGTAGATAGAGAGGTAATACAAGTTCTCTGCAAGTTATTTCTCAAACTGAACAAACAAAGACTTGGAAAATCAAGGACCTAGCTACTTTAACCTAATCTAACCTAAATAACAACAAAGAAAATGAACAACAGTTTATTTGCAATGAAATCATGTGAAATAGCTATGCAACTAAGAAATCATGAACTTGAGCATGTAGCCACAACTGGTATCAACTTCTACAAATGAGAATCTAACACTAATAATTGCATGATGAAGCAAAGACAGTGTTTTTGGTGGCAACAAGGACACCTTGGTCCCAGCTCATGGTCCCACTGAGGGAGAGGTGAGATCAGGGGTGCTTGATAGCCTTTTTCTGAAGATTTTCTCTGTTATTAACCCATCAAATCAATCTGAACATGAAAAGCTACTTTAACCATAAAAAAAACCTAAGTAACAAAACAAGATTTTAATCTAAATAACATATTTTATTCTAAGAATGCAGCAAAGACACATAAAGGTACACAAAGGAAGTATTGGGCACTTGGGTTGGGCCCAACCCCAAGAGCTACAACCTCCTAAGAGATATTAGAGCTGGTGCAAAGCTGGATTCATCTTTATTGATCAAAAGAATAGTTACATTCCAAAAACTGTCCACAAGGAAAAGCTCGAAAATGTGCTGAAATGCAGAGCTAACCTACTGCCTAAAAAATGACTAAAATCGAACTTCCAACTAGCTAACTTTTGCCAACCCAAATGAGGCCCTAATCCCTCTTATTTATACAAATTGGGGACCCCAACATCCCTCCTAAACTTTAGGAGCTCGGCTGCCCAAACTTGTAGTTAACAACAACTTTACTAGCCCTTGCTTGGCTGCCCTTGTGATAATCGATTTGGTGACCCTTGAACTCCGAGATGATGGTGGATAATTCGAGGTAAGGGCCCATAAATTAAGTGCTCATTAAAACCCTTGATTTTGTCTCAAAATTGACCAAAAAACTGCACAAAGCACCCATAGACTTGTTGGCATAATGACTAACCCAATTCACTCTATTAGCATAAATATAATAAAAAACATGCAATAAACTAATGAGAATGGTGGATTAAGTCGAATTAGGAGGCTGAATGAGCCCATATAATTATCCATTTTTGGGGCTCATCATCACCCCCCTACTGAAAGTGTTGCTCATCCTTTGAGCAACTAATCTATCTCTTCATCTTTGATGGCCCTGGTGGCCTCCCTGTCATGCCAAGCTTCTGAAGTGATGTCCTCTTCTCGGTCATGAAACCATGCTTTTCTCTCTACTTCTTCCCACTGCATGTGCTCCTTTCCTTATAGCAGTTTTGTCAGCACCTCAACCTCAGCCTGCAGCTTGTCCTCTCTTTGTTGTTCATCAGATGTTTCCTTGTCTTTCCTTCTTCCTGTGATTGTTTGGCCACCTTTTCCTCCAATTTCTTGGTCTCTCTTAGCTTAGCCTGAGTTTCCTGTAGAGAATTCTCAGCTTCCTGTAGAATTGTCTCAGCTTCCTATAGAACTGTCTCAGCTTCCTGTAGAGCTGTCTTTAAGTCCATCATCTGAATTCTCTCTCTCCAAGTGAAGGTTTTTGGCTTCCTCATTCATAGGTGATGGTTATCTTTGAATGAGACTCCTCCTTTTGTTTAGTTGTGGCGTCCTCAATAGTAATTGGCTCTTTTGATTGTGGTTTGGGTCTAGCCACTTTTATTCGTGTGCTCCTTCTTGCCTTAAAGTACATGGGGGTCTCCCTTTTTCGCTTCCCTTTTTGCTTTGGAGATGTGCTTAAGGCAGCCAACACAGCTACTACCTCCCTGGCCAAAATTTCAGGTGATTTCTCCTTTTACGGCTCTGTTTCCATGCTTCCTATAGAAAGTCCTGTGTCGACTGTTTTCATGCTTCTTGTAGAAACTGTTTTCATGCTTCCTGTAGAAACTGTTCCAACTGTTTCGGTTTGCTTGGCTGGATGTGTCTTTCCTTTTAATTTCTGTGTGGTTGCCTTGGTTGTGCCCTCCTTTGAACTTCAAGACAGGATCTCTCAGGTGTTTATATTTTAACTTTGCACCAATTCCCTGGTTCTAATGCTTTTGCTGCCCAAAACTCGGTTGTCCGTTTATAAAAGGAAGAATTAGGTTTCCATAGACAGAGTGCAGAGCTCAATTTTTATCCCCAGCATACATAAAACCATGTAAAATTCACATTCTTCATACACAGGTTAGCCCTCACAGTGCTTTATATTTTCTACAGGTGGAAGTTTCTTAACAGGAACGGTGGAGGAGAATTTTGACGCAGAACCAACTGAGAAATTTCGTGCAACACACAGGTAAACTGCTATTTTCGACTCACAGGTAGACTTTTCTCGGACTTTCCAATTCAAGATAGTTCAATTTCACCACCTTTTTGAAACATACCATGCATGGAAGAGTGTTTTCGAGCCTACCTCTCTCGGAACTCCAAATTCGACGTGGAAAAGTCCAGGCTTCCCTGCTCTAGAAAGTTGTGTCGTACTTCCTGTAGAAGACCCCCCCGGTTCCTGTAGAATGCTACTGCGCCTCTGAGTGAGCCCGATACGCAACAAAATCTCAAAGACAGGTAGAAAAACCGGTGGAGGACGACTAGTTAATCATTTTGTGGAAGCGGAGGATGCCTACTTCAGTTGAGGACATTGCAAGTGCAAATGAACAGCAGGTGGTGTGAGTTTCAGCCGAGCATTTTTTTAATTGCGGCGTGATTCGTGGTGAGGGGATGAGGTGGAAAAATGTGCGTTGGCCCATGCAGACGACAGTGTTGTCCCGAAACTTCATGTTTTCTACCTATAATCACTTCCATCAATTACATTGAAGTTTAAACGGTCACCACTACCTGTTTCCAGATTTCCTCCTAAGATGGCTGAGCACATGTGTCATATTCACCCACCGGGCGATGTTTGAACTGGATGAGGGTGGCTAGTTAGCTACCCACCGATTTTTTTAACCACAACCATCTCATTTTTCACGCAGTTCTCAAACTACATTCATGCAATTAGAGGAATGAGTTTAGTCACGTACTTGGAAGTCGAATGTGGTCGCTGTGAGGTGTTGTGGCCTTTCCTTCTGCTGCATGCATTTGTTTTTGTGGTTGCATGATGGCTTGGTTGCTGATTCATGGCTATTTTTCTTGTGCAGGTATCCTCTAGTCAGATCTACACTGCGGGAGCCTACTTCAACGTTCAAATTTGCACCCTCATGCTGTTGATGTTGAATTTTTACAAGACAGCAACTTGTTTTCTCCATTGCTCCCGAACGATAGATCAGATTGACTTGAAACTTTCTGAGCATGCTTCTATCATCATTATGCACCTCCCATAGCAAAATTGTGGTCAATGGATGCACGGATTTCGAGAAAAACAGAAAATGGCTGAATATTACAGAGGTCAATTTCTCGGAAACCGTGCCATCATCCTTATACAACTCCTCGTAAAACGGTTTTGTAAATGGCTGCACGGTTTTCACGTGAGGGAAAAAACAAATTTCAGCACTATGTATTTTTTTGCTTCCAAGCATTCTGCAGTTTTTTGCATGGTAAGAAAAATGAGCTTGGGCAGGTAGGCTGTGCGAGACTTGGTTATTTGACTTGCCACTAAAAAAATTCTTGCTATCAATCTGAGGCAAACAGGGTTTCTTGTATGACTGTGCAGGAACACATAACCAGGTGGGTGACGGAGGTGTAAAGAGCTGGAACAGGGTTCCATATGGTGATGGGTGGAATAGAGGGGTGATTGCAGGCCTAAAAAATAGATTCCATGCTTCAGATTCCCTTCCAAAATTGAATTTGGCTCGCCCGAAGGTTCTATAGGATGTTTCCTGTAGAAATACAGAACTTCCTGTAGAAAGCCCAAAACTTCCTGTAGAAAGCCCATAACTTCCTATAGAAGGTGGAATCTCGACCTGAATGTGATCAAATCCTAGGAAAGGCGAGTGGTCATGAAGGGAGTGTCTGTAGAGATGTCCTGTAGCCTGGTATGGACCCCTATCCTCGTTTTCGCGACCCTTCTTACCTGCAATGTATTCCCTGTTGCAACCTGCAATTATCAATGGAAGTTAGGTTTATTTTTTTCTCTTTTCTTCTTTCTTTTTCTCTTTTTTTTTTAAACAACTAGGGCGCCTCATGGAGGTTTTCACCTAAATTGCCTGCCCTGGGCGCCTCCAAGTGAGGTTTTCACCCAGGGGTCTTATTCTCTTTTTCTTTTATCTTTTTTCCAACCCATTGACCGCCTCATGGAGGTTTTCAAGCAATGAGCCAATCTGATGCGCCTTTGAGGAGGTTTTCACCTTAGATTTTTATTTTCCTCTTATTTTCATTTTTTTTTCATTTTTTTTTCTTTTTTAATTTTTTTTACCCTACCCTACTTGAAAAACAAAATCATTTTCAAGTATAAGAACACTTACAATGGAGCCATGTGCACATCGAGATTAGAGACAAAATGATGTGGAGGATTGAAATGCATGCTTTGACATCTATCCGGATTTCAGAGACCAAATGATTTGACTTTGAAGGGATCAAGCATAGCTGAGGAAGAGAGTATTGCTGCAACTTTGTGACCGTATGGAACCATATCTCAATATAGCTCTGATACCCTTGGTCCTTTTGCTGATCTGGATCATTTTTCATGTCACCTTCTACCATGACCTTCTCATCTTCCTCTTTTTGCTAACTTCTCTCTTGAATACATGGAGGATTTGATGGTAACCATGAGGGAACTCTCTCGATCTCTGATTTTGATGTCTTCTCTTCATCAAGTGCAGCCCATGGTTCTTTGATCTCCTCTTTTGAATCTTCTTTTGCTAGATGTGGTCCTTCAATGTTGTCAATATAATCTCTTTTTGGAAATACTCTTCCTGAGCTATGGTGAATATCATTGAGCTCAAGAGGATTTGTTTGGACATGTTGTGCCTCAGAAGAAATGAATCAGACCATATCTTGTAAAGCATTGGCAAGAATTACCACTCCTCAAACTCTCAAGATAGAAGGATATATCAAGAAGAAAAAGGTGCAAGAACTGAAAGATCATATCGAGAAAGAAGAAATGAATCCAACCATATCTTGTAATTCATTGTTCGAAACTACCACTCCTCAAACTATTAAGATAGAAGGACATATAAAGAAGAAAAATGTTCAAGAAGTGAAAGATCACATTGAGCATCAAGAAATAAATCCGACCATATCTTGTAAAGGATTGGAAGAAATTGCCACTCCTCAAACTCTAGAGATAGAAGGACATATCAAGAAGAAAAAGGTCCAAGCAGTGAAAGATCACATCGAGCATCAACAACAAGTTCTCCAACTTTTAAAGGATAATGCCACTTCGGTGCAAAATCAAACGAAACAACAGGCACTTAAAAAATGGTGACCTTACCGAATGGGAAGACTCTTCAAGGATGAGGATGTGGAAGCATTGTTTTGTGCTATTTATATTATCCAACCAGATTGGATAAACAAAGCAAGGGATGAATGGAAGAAGGACAAAGAAGTATGGCCACTTATTCAAAAGTTGCAAAAGATCCCAATTCAAACAGTATTGCCAGAAATTAAAGAGGAAGGAAAAATCATATTGGAACCTGGAGCCGTCACAGAAACAAGAACCCGACAGCTACGAAATCGATCAATTTTAGAGTATCTCATCAAGTGGAAGAACTTACCCACTGAATATTCCACATGGGAGGACAAGAATTTTATACAGAAGCATCAATAACTACTCAAGCGTTGAGGACAACGCTTTTTGAAGGAGAGGGGCATGTTAGGCCCCTATACTACTAGTGTAACCCCTTATTGTTATTAGTATAACCCACTTATTATGTTGATGTACCCATGTAGTGCCCATATTGTTACTATTGTGCCCCATAGAAACCCACTATTGTTATTATTGTGCCGTTACATTATTATTGTTATGTCGGCTCTCATTATGTTATGACGCCTTAGACTCCTATATATAGAAAGGAGGTCTTTTCATTTGTATCATCCAAGAATTGTTCATTTATGTAATGTAAAGGAGGTTGCCCCCTTGAAGAGGCTGAATTCTAAGGCGTTGATCTATCTTTTCTATCTTTTCTTGAGCTGGTTTCATAACACAACGTTTGCGTCAGATTCACCCACAAAAAGCTGCTGCAATTAAAGCAAAAGTTGAAAAACTGTTGAAAGCATGTTTCATTTATCCGATCTCGTTAACGGATTGGGTATCGAATATTGTTCCGGTTAACAAAAAGCAAGGACCAATAAGAATATGTATCAATTATAGGGACATTAATCGAGCCTGTCCAAAGGACAATTACCTAACTCCCTATATCGATCAAATCATTGATGATTGTGCCGGCAGCGAAATATTTTCCTTTATGGATGGTTTTTCCGGATACAATCAAATCAACATTCTACCTACCGATCAACCAAAAACGGCTTTCATTTGTCCATGGGGGACATTTGCTTATTGCAAATTACCTTTTGGGCTTAAGAATGCCGGAGCAACTTTTCAAAGGGCGATGTCTTATGCATTTCATGACCTCAAGCACATTGTGCAACCGTATCTCGATGATTTCCTGCTCATTCATTACATCGAGCTGATCACCTCGTACATTTACGAGCAATCTTTATGAGGTGTAGGAATTATCGGATTCGGTTGAACCCACACAAATGTGTCTTTTGTATAGAAACGGGTCGATCTCTGGGTTTTGTAGTTTCGAAAGCCGACATTCGCGTTGATCCCTCGAAGGTCGAAGCTATCATCAATTTGCCTCCTCCTTCAAGTCTTCGCCAACTCCAAAGTTTGCAGGGGAAAGCAAACTTTTTACAACGATTCATTCCTAACTACATCGAGGTTACAAAGGGTTTCACCCGGTTGTTGAAGCAAAACACTCAATTCTATTGGGATGAGATAGCTCAGAAATCTTTTGATGCACTCAAACACGCGTTGACCCATTCACCGTTGTTGCATCTTCCCAACAACAACCAGGATTACTTTTTGTATCTCGCCGCCTCTCATTCCACCATTGGAATGGTATTAGTTCAGGAAGATGAATCAGGAACTGAACATGTGATATATTACCTTAGTCGAACGTTAAATCCAACTGAGCTAAAATACTCACATGTGGAGAAATTGGCATTGGCAGCCGTTCAAGCTGTCCAACGTTTTCGTCACTACATTCTACTACGTAAAACTACAGTAATTTTGGATTGCAACCCTATGATCTACATTTTGACCAAGCAATTGCTAGGGGGAAAGTACTCTAAATGGATCGTTATCCTGCAAGAGTTCGACTTGGAATTTGAGAAATCTAAGTCTAAGAAATCTTTAGTTTTTGCGGAGTTAATGTGTGACTTCCCGCGTGCTGACACGGAAACTGTGGCGGAGGAGCCCATTGCGGACGAATCCTTGTTTCTAATCAGCACTTTAGATTTGTGGTATGGGGATATCATCGTTTATCTCCAGACCCAATCCTTTCGGCCAGAAATTTCAAGGTCAGAACGTCGGAAAATTCGATTCCAGTCCCAACAATTCAGAATTATTGGAGATACTCTTTATCGCCGTGGGGTGGATTCTGTTTTTCAACGTTGCTTAACTCACGAGGAAGCTGAAAGGGTTCTAAATGACTGTCACTCTAGAGCGTGTGGTGGTCATATGTCTAGGTTTGCCACAGCCCAAAAGATATTGTGCACTGGCTACTTCTGGCCGTCTTTATTTAAAGATTGTATTACGGCGGTCCGAAAATGCCACAACTGCCAGATTTTTGATCGTAAGATGCGCGCTCCACCTGCTCCTCTCCACCCTATAATTGCCGTTGGCCCTTTTTCCAAATGGGGTATCGATTTTATTACATGTAACCCTCACTCGGCCGGGGGGCATGCGTATATCATCCTTGCGGTAGATTATTTTACTAAGTGGGCTGAGGCGATGCCTACATTCGAGGCAGACGGCAAGATAGCTGCAATTTTCGTGTTCAATCATATAATTGCTAGGTTTGGTGTCTCGCAAGCAATAATCACTGATCATGGGCGTCATTTTCGAAACATTATGATGACCGAACTTACAGGCCAGCTTGGTTTACGTCATGATAGTTCAACCCCTTATTATCCACAAGCGAATGGTCTGGTTGAGTCCATCAACAAAGTTTTAGTTATCATGATCCGACGAATCATTGGGATTCATCAGTCGAATTGGCACAACATGTTATTTTTAGCGCTTTGGGCGTACCGAACTTCAGTAAAAACATCAACAGGGTTCACTCCTTTCCAAATAGTCTATGGTTTGGAAGCCGTGTTACCCATTGAATGCGAAATCCCGTCACTGCAAATGGCCATCGAGTTACTTCCAGCCACTTCCGAAGAGGAAAAGCATTTGTTATACTTAGCTCAATTAGATGAGAATTGACGTGATTCTGCATTGGTGATCGAGACTCACGCAAAACGAATGAAAGCTCCAAGGATAATTTTAGGGGCGAATGTTCGCCCTTTGGCGAAATTAAGGGGTTTTAAATTTTTAGTGGGCGAATATTTTGTATCATAGTACATTTTTACAAATCACCTCAAATAGCCCACCTTATTTTAAGGGAGAGGGTAAAAAAGGTAAATTTAGCCCTTGAAATTAGGACTTACAACCTTCCATTCGCCCATTTTCAAGAATAGGTTTTATTTAAGTGAATCCATTCACCCATTTTCAATAATAGGTTTTATTTAAGTGAATCCTATGGGCCAAATACCATATTTATAAAAGAGGTATGGTAAATTAATAAAAATGTAAATAAATGAGAGGTATGGTAAATAAATAAAACATTTTTTATATTTACTCCATAAGTCACCTTATATACATGTAACGGTGTAAACAAATAAAAATATAAGTAAAGTGGAGGTATGGTAAATAAATAAAACGTCTTTTTATACTTACTCAAACGGTATGGTAAATAAATAAAAATATAAATAAACGAGACGTATCGTAAATAAATAAAACCTCTTTTTATGTTTAGTCCATAACCCTCGTTCTATTTATGAAGGCTCAAGAAAGAGGTTTTATTTAAGTGAATCCTATGGGCCAAATACCATATTTGTAAAAGAGGTATGGTAAATTAGTAAAAATATAAATAAACGAGAGGTATGGTAAACAAATAAAACATGTTTTTATATTTACTCCATAAGTCACCTTATATTTAGGAACACTCAAAAAATGGGTTATATTTAGGTGAAACCTATGGCCAAAATACTATGGGACAAATACCATGGACTAGATTGTTATTAATACCATGCAAAAAACCATTATTAACCCTAATATTAGAATTAATAAAAATAAAAATGGCACATGGTATTGACCCATGGTATTCACCAAAATGGCACATGGTATTCACCCATGGTATTCACCTGGAATGTAGCCTATTTAAATGGGGGAATTAAACCAGCATGTAGCCTATGCTAAGATTCACTAGGACTTTACAAAGTTATATTATTTAGTGAAAGACTCGCCAAGATCTTACAAGATGTTATAATTGAGTAAAATATCCGCCATGCCTGGTGAGAGATTCGCCAAAAAATTATATATACATATTATATTATTGATAAAATCGCCTTCCATTTTTCCTATATACCATGGAGATTCGCCCATTTATTATATTTATAAATTTAGGGGGGGTTCTTGAAATTTTCCCTGGAAAGCTCAGTATGATCGAAATGTGACCCCTCGAAATTTTTCAGAAGGAGATCTAGTCTTAGTGTATGATCAAGCTAATGATAAATTAGGCGCTGGAATATTCGTTCCTATGTGGCATGGTCCCTATGTTGTCAAGCGAAAGCTAGCCAAAGGGGCTTATGAATTGATAGACTTTGATGGGGACTCTTTGGGTAAACCCAGAAATGGCCTTTACTTGAAGAGGTATTATGCTTAAAAGAATGGGTATGGAGATTTTTAGTTAGGATAGTTTTTCTTTCTAGTTGGCGTGTTTTAGTTTAAACAATGTGCTTAGCTTAGAGAGTGTTTTTTCGTCATTATTCCTGCTTATCTTGGTTTTACTCTTGATATTGTAGATGTCTATGCCTCTCCAAACATACATTGGTTTCGCTGATGGTGCTTGTCGTAATACATCGAACATCTCTTCCGTAGCTTGGGTTATCTATTCGCCCTCTGACGAGTTAGTATCTATGCATGGGGTAAGCCTCGGTCAAACAACGAACAACATTGCCGAGTACAGTGCAGTGATTGAGTTATTGTCTGAATCTATTTCATTTGGGATTCGGAGTTTGATAGTGAGGTTAGATTCTGAACTCGTTGTATTACAACTTAATAGAGTGTATGCCATTAGAAATCCAGTGTTATTAAGATTATTTTTTAGAGTGCGTCTCTTGGAACGTGAGTTTGATTACATTGAATATCAGCATATTCCAAGGTCTTTAAATACATTAGCAGATGCAATTGCTTCTCGAATGTTAAATAGACATTTGCAATAATCATACATGTGAATTTAAAATCATTCCATAACATGATTTACAAGATAAGCCGGTAATAGTGATATATATATATATATAGGAGTGTGTCAAAAAATACATCGTCTTCGATCATAGGTTGAAAAACACCTTATGATCAGGAAAAATGATAAGTGCAAAAAACAAAAATGTCGCATGTGCCCACAATAGGCGATCATCCTATCATTGGTGATGATCTCTATAAGAAACCACTGCACGGGCCACCTTGCAAAGGAACCTCCTAAAAGGTCCCGGGACTCCAATCACATAGGGCTAAATTTGACGAGGAATGTCGTCTATAGTGGTCTCAGGAATATCTCCTGTCAAGTGCTCAAGATGACCTTCCAACTCGGCCAAAACCTCTGCTGATTCGTCCTGTGGGGCTGGCGCGGGTGCAACTGGTTGCCTCCTCTCGAAGGGCGGGAGAGCGGCTGGTCGTTGTGGACCCACATCTGCATTTTAAATTTTTTACTATCAGTTTTGAGACGATGAAAAAATAATAAAAAAAAAAATTAAAATAGGAAAAATGTTGGAAAGGATTTTACCTGACTCGTCTCACTGCTCTCCAGGTGGAAGAACCATGTCTAGGTCACCACGAAAATCTATCCCAGCGTAAGGGAAGTCCTGAATGGAAAAGACCTGGTTTTCCAGCCATTGGAAATACTCAGGTTTGAATCGAACAACCTCTGTCCTCTCGTCCAGGTGACAGGCCATGACTGCGACCCATCGCATCAGTTTGGGCTCTCGAGGAAGCCCAGCTCCAACAGTAAGGTGTTGTGGGATCAGCATAGGAACCCTCTCCAGGCCAAAACTCACGACCAAAGCCCCATAACCAAAGGTCTTTAGTCGTCCGTTCTTGGCCCTGGTCAGTTGGCCTTTCACATTGGCCAACACGGCATCGCACCAGTTGAAGATGGTGCCTCGAAAGCAATCAACTGCCATACGCATCTGGGATCCGGTGGCAATATGTAATGCGGCAGCTCCGCAAAGTCTGGTGAAAGTGAATGCAATCACCATGAGTTCAGGACGGGATATGGTCTTTATGTCTATCCCTTTGTCTCTAGCCTGACTGTTGCAGTACTCTAGCCGGAGGCTATCGACAGACTGGCCACCTGGCCTAGTCCCGTGCAGAGTCAAGTCTTCGCCTCTCTTAGGCAAACCAGTCAAGAAATAAATGTCCGCTAGCTCGATTTCGAGCTGGTGGCCGCCAATGAAGAAGCACTGGTCCTGTATGCTCCATCTGTCAACCAGCCACTGTAAGAAATCCACCTGAGCCCTCATGCCAGGAATGGCCCAAAATTTGTACAGTCCACACTCCCTCAAAGCATCAAGTGAAGGCTGATGATTCCATGCAGCAGCATCCACGTCCTCATGCTCTCGTTCATGCCAATCTAGCATGATGTACTCTCTGCATCAAGTATAAAGATTAATTAAATTGCTAGAAAATATTTTGATTGGTCCATTTTTGAGAATTTTTGGGTTCAAAACCCTTGCGGCGGGGTACGCACCCTCCAGGTTAGACACAGTGCGTGGGACCGCACTTTGTCTACACGGAAGGTGCGGACCCCGAGCTTTTTCCCAATGGAGAAAAAGTCGGGGTCCGCAGGCCCGCAATGGTAAACCTACGGGCCCCCACGCGCGGGTTTTGCACCTAAAAACCCTCCCAAAAATGAATTAAAGGACTAAAACAAAAAATTAAATGGTTAAAAATGAAGAGTAGGATGATGTGGATTACCTGGAGAAGATGGCGCTCGATTCCGATGGTTGGATTTTCCGCAATCTTCACGGGAAGTTTTCTGAGCAAAAGCACTATTTTCTCACCCAAACTCAAACGGTAAAAATGAATTGACAAAGGCCCTTTTTATAAGTTTTTTGATTAAATAAATCGCAAATTTGTTTATGTTTCACTTTGAAAAGGTATTTTACGGCGTTTTTATCCATTTTAAACAGGTATGAGTAATGTTTGTGTTTTTGTGCAGAATAAAGGATTATTCAAGCGAAATCTATCATTTTCAACAGAAAAACATGTAGAGTCATCTTTAAGCTCTTTTCTGACTCCTAAAACATGAAAAGATTGCCGATTGTTTCTTTTAAACTCGTTAAAACGGAATTAAAAGACGGTTCCCTTACAGCTCTTTTCCGACCGTAAAAACATGAAAAGATTGCTGGATTTTTGTCGTTTCAAATTCGATATTGGTTATAAAACGACGTGTCATTGATCGTTTTTTACTTTTTCGGGTCAAAGGCACTAATGACGAAAAGTACTCCTTGGTCGTAAAAGATCAAGCGGTTCTCTCAAGTATTATTTTATACTTTTTCGGGCTTGGGAGATACAAATTTCCGAAAAAGGTCAACCCTGGAGTCTTCTTAAGTTTTTTCAAACTCTCTAAAATTGAAAAACGCCGAGTTTCTCCTATACTGGACTTGTTAAAATTTCATAGTAAAGGACCTGTTCAATTACAAACAGGAACAAACCACTCCTTCTTAGGGTTCGAATTTAAACTAAGTTGGACTCATCCGAAGGATGAGCTTATAATCAAGCAAATGTTATCCTCCTCAAGCTTGTCAAAAATAAAGAGGTACTTGCCAAAAATGGTGGGGGAAAAGAGAGAAAAATGAGCTTGTTTGTCATACTTTGTAACCACTCTTGAACACGACACTTTCATTCATTTGGGTTGGGAAATCCTTTGCCTAACAGTTGATCAAAACACATTGAAAGTCTTCAGCCGGTTTCTGGGTATTAACTTTGGGTCAATTGTCACCAAACCATCTGTCGTGTCGTTATCTGTTCAAGAAGTCACTGCCAATAAGCCATTCATCTGCAAAATATCTGTCATCCATCTTGACCATCCCTAAGTCAGTTCTTGCAACTAAATTTCTTCAACTTGATCTATGATTTCGTGTTGTGGGCTTGCCTACGACAAATCGCTTTCTATCGACATCAGCTAATTATCTAGAAAGATGATCTAGGAATCGTCAGTACCTTGAGATCTGCATGCATCAATGGCAGGTTTCTCGCCTTTGATGACAGTTTACATCATTGACTTTCGATCAAAGGATTCTGTGATATGCTCGACATCAACACATGTATTCGCATCTCATGGACCGTACTGGGTACTTTGAGATCCATTGACATTATTGGTGGTTTCTCTCACACTTGTTAACAGTTTACATCATTGACTGGTAATCAAGTGGTTTCTACCATGTTTGACATCAACACATTCATTCGCATGGACAGAATCGTACTGTTTCGGGAAGTAGAAATGAAGACCCTGGATCTAGTTTCCACAATCCAGGTTGCGAGGAATTTTGTATTCATTATATAATGGACTATTCATAAACAGATGGCTGCATCCATACTGTGTCCACATGAGTCTATACTTGTGATGTTTTACAAGATCATTCCTATATCAGAGCAATAGTTAGTTTTTCTAGTCAGTTTTGATCTGAGCATGGGAATGCCTACCTCAGCGATGATATGATCTCATATATATATTTTGCATTGAATGTTTTTACAGGTTCTAACCGGGTTCTCCACAAGATGATCCTCAAAATGATAAAGTACTTCACTCTTCCTAAATGATAAGAAATCCTCATCTACTACAAACTTTGCACTTTAGGGGGCAATCTGTTACACAAAAATATCGTCATCATGATTATTTGCAGTCAGTATGGGTCTATCATCACTTGTACTGTCCTCCTAAGCAAGTCTCAGACCTCAGCTCTTCAAATCAAGCTTTGGAAATGAGAGAAAGACATTAAAAATCAATGTAACTCTGGTTCCGCACTTTCTCTCATGGTCACCTGCGGTCCCACACCTTCTGTGTACAAAAGCTGCGGACCTGCCCGCTCTGTCCCTAACGGTGTAGGTGCGAACCCCTTTGAAAGTCAAAAGGCGCAAGTTTTATCTTAAAAAACTCACTTTGGGTTAATTCTAGAGGTTTCTAGAAGGAATTTTGACGTGGATTTTTCGCTCTGAGGTGGTTCATGCATCCCAAAAGAGAAGGAGCTAATCCCTTGATGAGAGGAGCTATCCCTTTGAAGGAGGGCTTTATCCCTTTGAAGGAGGACCTAGTAACCTCCCTCCATTGCACTATAAATACAGGCATTGGGCTAGTTGCTAGAGAGGTTAGAAGCTGAACATTTTTGAGGGTAAATGCTGGTGAAATCAAGACTTCCTAGTTAAGCCTAAAGAGGAGAGATCACATACCTTTTTGGTTTCATTGGGGAGTGAGTGAAACTTGTCAAAGTAGAGGAGACTTCTTGCTGGACCCTGGGAGGAGCTTGTACAGCGTTAAGGCAAAGGTTGTAAAGTTCTTCTTCTTTTGAATTAATACAATCAAACTCATTTTTCTCAACAAGTATCTTATGTTATTTGTTTCATGGACTCCTTGACTTTCATGTTAAATATGTTTTATGCAATTGGCTTTTCAGGTGCTATTTAATTTGTTTGCCTTGTTTGTGTTTGCAGATTCGCGAAAAGGAGCTCATTTCGATCGAAGGAGCGATGGCATCCACAAGCTAGCGTTGGACCTAAGGTAGGCCCTAAAAACACTTGTTTGCTATTGTTTATAAAAGAATATTTAGAGAAAGATAGTGTCTGATTGGTTTGCTTGTCATTAGGTCTTCTTTAGATTCTAGGAAGGTCTATCTTGTCCGTAAGATCGACTTATTCCGTGCGACAGTGCAGGTTTGGAAATGGTGGTATGGGTAGTTGAGTGGGGGTGTATATTTGAGATGGATGTGGATGGGGTTGTGGTTGGGCAGTTGGTAGAGGCAAAGGAGTGGGAGGAGAGTTGTACTGGGGCCTCCACCCCTGATGAGGTGCATTCCACTGAGGCTGTGGCTGAGCATAAGAGTGAAATGAATGAGCAACTGGAGAAGCATGGTATTGAGGAGGATACGACCAAGGAGGGGGTGTGGACCAGGAAGGATGAGCAGGGGGGCCCCAAGAAGGCATGGAAGTGGCTTGATAGGGGTCGTAATAGGTTTGGGATGTCCCTTGCATTCCCTGCTTGTAGGGTATGGGTCCATGTGGCCTCCTTTGGTTCATATAATATAGTGATTCAGTGGCTCCTTTGGCTCTCTGATATGCAGCTTTAAGTTTAGGCAAGGAAGGGCATTGGTTTGTAGGATGGTCTCTTTCACACACAAAACACACTTCTATGGAGTGCAATGGACATTCGTTCCTAGGATGCTTTCTAGTGCACCTGGGACAAAAGATGGCCAAAGCCCTCTTGGCTTCCTCTTGCTTCCTTTGGATCTGCAAGGTATCCAGTTGCATGGCAAGACACTACCTCATCTCGCTCTTGAAATCTTCCATCTGATTTGAAAATTCGTTTTTGGATGCGGTACTGCTCCCAACATTTCAATTTGCAGCCATTTGCTCCAGAGGAATGTTTTCTTCTTCTTCTTCCCTTGAGGTTCTTCAAATATGTCTTGTTGTCAACCTAAGGGTTCTTTAATCACAGCCATCGAAGAAGAGAGAAGGTTGGTTGTGTGAAGTAGTGGGGGTGTTGTGCAATCATTTTTCTGAATTATCTCTACTCCTACAAGGCATGAAAGGAAATCTTTTTGGTTGATTTTTTGCTTTTTTCCGCTTGTACCTACAAAACTAAAATAGATTGAACTGCAACTAACTATCTTGCTGAAATGAAAATGCGGAATTGAAATGAAAACAGGAAAGGACTAATCTATTTTGCTGAAATGAAATGCTAAGCTACGCTTGCAGAATGGAGATTGCGGAATTGAAATGCTAATCTATGCTTGCAAAATTGAAATTGCGGAATTGAAATACTAATCTATGAAAGTGGGAAATATCTAATCTACGCTTGCTAAAATGAAATGAAAGCAGGAAATGTCTAATCTACTTTTGCGGAAATGTAATTGCAGAATGGAAATGAAATAAACTACTTAGCAGAAGGTTGTAGTAGAAAATAGAAGAAAAGCAGCAATTACCAATACTTTGATGCTTCCCCGGCAACAGTGCCAAAAATATGGTGAGCCCCGGTATTGCAGCAATAATGCTGCAACTCCTGGGACTCCTTTCTTTAATTTTATCAACCCGGTAGTTCGTAACAAACTTGGAAAAGGCGGTGCTATATGCACAAGTACTAGCTCTTGCCGCGGCTGTCACTTGATCAGCTGGCACAAGTCTGCTAGGAGCTTAAGCCAACTTCTATGAGCTCTTAGAAGAAGCTTTTAATTGTGATGGATGAAAGCTAACTCAACAGAGGCTAATCTACTTGCAGAAGGGAGCGGAAAGCTGAAAGGAAATGCAAACCCTAGTTTTACCGACTAACCCTACTAGTGCAAGAAAAATGATGAAAGCTATAGAAAGGAATGCCATTGACTCTTAGAAAGGTAAAATGCATGTGACTAAGCTACTTCTGAAGTGAAATCTGAAAAGAAACATCTTTTTGTATTTTTGAGTAAGTTGGCAGAATTATTGTGCATGTGCTTTAATTGTTTTTTACTTGTGCAGAGGTTGATTGGCGAAAGGAAATGCTTGCAGGAGGTTGGGAAGGTTAGAAGAGGGCCTAAGGGGTCCCTAGCACCCTTCCAGAGAGTTTCACAGTGATCGGATCTCAAGAAACCGCTTTCATGAGCTTCTACAGGAAGTCTGCAGGGGTTCTACAGGATGTTCTGTAATTTCTACAGGATGTTCCAAAAAGAGGATTTTTGAGGGTTGATGGAGGAAAAATGGTGGGAAAGTGGAAATGGAGGTTGGATAAGGATGTTAAGGGGTCTAGGACCTGCTGAATGAGGCTAAGGAGCGATTGAATTCGTTCGAGGATGGAGGGAGCAATGATGCACAAGAATGTAGAAATTAGCGCAAAGTGGGAAAATGAGGCAAATGAAGGGAAAGAATCTGAGTTAGAGGATGGATCAGGTGGGATTGATGGAGTACAGGTAGATAGAGAGGTAATACAGGTGCTCTGCAAGTTATTTCTCAAACTGAACAAACAAAGACTCGGAAAATCAAGGACCTAGCTACTTTAACCTAATCTAACCTAAATAACAGCAAAGAAAATGAACAACAGTTTATTTGCAACGAAATCATGTGAAATAGTTATGCAAACTAAGCAATCATGAACTTGAGCATGTAACCACAACTGGTATCAACTTCTGCAAATGAGAATCTAACACTAATAATTGCATGATGAAGCAAAGACAGTGTTTTTGGTGGCAGCAAGGACACCTTGGTCCCAGCTCATGGTCCCACTGAGGGAGAGGTGAGATCAGGGGTGCTTGATAGCCTTTTTCTGAAGATTTTCTTTGTTATTAACCTATCAAATCAATCTGAACATGAAAATCTACTTTAACCATCAAAAACAACCTAAGTAACAAAACAAGATTTTAATTTAAATAACAGATTTTATTCTAAGAATGCAGCAAAGACACATAAAGGTACACAAAGGAGGTATTCGACACTTGGGTTGGGCCCAACCCCAAGAGCTACAACCTCCTAAGAGATATTAGAGCTAGTGCAAAGCTGGATTCATCTTTATTGATCAAAAGAATAGTTACATTCCAAAAACTGTCCACAAGGAAAAGCTCGAAAATGTGTTGAAATGCAGAGCTAACCTACTGCCTAAAAAATGACTAAAATCGAACTACCAACTAGCTAACTTCTGCCAATCCAAATGAGGCCCTAATCCCTCTTATTTATACAAATTGGGGACCCCAACAGCCCTCCTAAACTTTAGGAGCTCGGCTGCCAAAACTTGTAGTTAATAGCAACTTTACTAGCCCTTGCTCGGCTGCCCTTGTGATAATCGATTTGGTGGCCCTTGAACTCCAAGCTGATGGTGGAGAATTTGAGGTAAGGGCCCATAAATGAAGGGGACACCTTCTTACAAATCCTCTCCCCTGTTCTTCCAC
Organism: Pinus tabuliformis; assembly: GCA_031772625.1. NCBI lineage: Eukaryota > Viridiplantae > Streptophyta > Pinopsida > Pinales > Pinaceae > Pinus > Pinus tabuliformis. The sequence goes on from CM062820.1 coordinate 693,493,091, forward strand.
GAATTTGGCTGCCAAGTGCTCATTGAACCCCTTGATTTTGTCTCAAAATTGACCAAAAAACTGCACAAAGCACCCATTAGACTTGTTGTCATAATGACTAACCCAATTCACTCTATTAGCATAAATATAATAAAAAACATGTAATAAACTAATGAGAATGGTGGATTAAGTCGAATTAGGAGGCTGAATGAGCCCATATAATTATCCATTTTTGGGGATCATCACCTTTGAGACAACTTCTTTTCTATCATGCTTGAAAGATTCACAAGCTCTTTGGTAATATGCCTTGATGCTCCACTATCTACCAACCACATGTCATCATCATCTACAAGGGAACATGTCAAAGCAAAATAGTAAAAGAAACCCTTATCACTGTTGGCCTTCTTTGGTTTTCCATCTTCAACATTTGCTACGGAAGCATATTGTTTTCATTTTATCTTCTTATTATTAGCCATGTTAGGACAATCTCTCTTGTAATTTTCAATTTTTGGATAGCCATAACATTAGATCTTTGAAAAGTCTTTCTTCTTCTTAGAGAAATAATATCCCTTTTCTGACTTTTTGTGTTGAGGTCTAAACTTCTTCTTTCCCTTGTTCTTTAAATGAACTTCAAGGACTTGAACTTATGCATCTTGATGATCTCTAGTCATCAGTCGTAATTCTCCTTGAGCACATGATGTCCATATTTTTTCAAATGTAGGAGCTTATTTCCAACTGCTTATACCTACTGCAAAAGCATCCCATTATCTACGAAGATCATGATCTAGTTCATGATCAGGAATGGAATCTTCAATTGCTTGGATCTGATCTCTTATTTGGGAAATACTTACAAAGTAAGAAACCAAAGTGTTGTCATTAGTAATCCTTGTATTTCGAAGTTCATTCTTTAAGCTCAGTGATTGCCCAATGTTCTTGAGAATGTAGATATTCATTAGGGCATTGTACATCTTCTTTGAAGTATCAAGTTTTACAATGTGGGTTACCAAACGATCCCTAAAGGAGTCCAATATGATGCTCATATCATTGATGTTATCCTCCTTGAACTTTTCTTTTCATGCACCATCTTCTAGTTCAAGAACCTTTCCTTTCACAATGTCCAAAACCTTATTCTAGGAAAGAAGAATATATATTCTAACTTTCCAAGCTCCGAAATTAGATGCTCCCTCTAGCTTATTTTAAGCCTACAAGAAGAACTTGAATAAAATGCTCTATAGGGTTTTGTAAAGGTGATCTCAATGTTGCCTTCTTCCTTCACCAAAGATTTGATACCATGTTGATTTTATTAGAGAAATTAGGGTTAGTACAATATTTCTGAAATTATGATAATTAATTTTGATGTAGATCTTCTTTTAACTTATTCCAATACATCATTCAGAAATTACACTTTATAAATTCAACCATAAAGAACAATGGAACAATAGAGATAACTACAGACAAAAGAAGACAATATTTACCCTGGGAAAAACCATAAAGAGGAAAAAACCAACAATCTTTTTCAATAGAGAAATTCTTCTTGTTCAAGGAGAGACACCTAGACTTATGGTTAAACTGATCTTCTCCTCCAAGTCAAGTCACCCAATTTAATCCTACACTTCGCTCTACCTGTCTGATCTATAATTTTGACTCTCCTGCAATAGCGAGTTTCCCTAGAAATTTTGAGCCTACAACAATTGCCTCAGTAACCCAGAAATTTTATCCCCTTGCAACAATTTCCCAAAAAAAAAGAGAACCAGAGAGAGAGAGAGAGACATGCATGTTTCAAGAGAGATAAAAAAAGAGATATTTCAACCTCCTTCTTTATCCTACTTTGTCCTTCTTGTCTTTTTATTTCTTGCTTAGAAATTGTCTTGTGTGAGAGAATGTGAATGCCCAAATGGAGAAGGTTGGGCTACCTTTATATAGTAGTATGTCTAGGGTGAATGGATGTGTCTCTTGGCCAAGGCTAACTTGACTTGGAGGGAAGTTGAATCGTAACTTTTAAAGTAAAAATTTACATTTAAAAATTCAAATTTTCATCTTTAAAAAGTCGCAATGGGACTTTGACTCAAAATAAATTTTCCTTTTACTCAAGCATTTATAAATATGTTTTACAGTGATAATTAATTACATAAAGGCACCGAATGTACATTATGAAGACCGACCATAATTACAAATTCAATAGTTCCCAACGACTTTACCATCGATTACTATCAGGCTTGCTGGAAAATTCTCAAGTATGACGTTTTGCAAGTAGTAGAATACTCTCGAAGCTCCTCCTTTATATTAACAACTCGTGATGCTACCTTTATATATCTTATATCTAAAAAATATGATGTTGATTCTCCTTCATAATTTTAGGCCTATTGGCATAAAACCCATTCTCCCCTCATTTATCTCTCCTGAGAAAACAACTTATGTGGAAAGCCAAACAAATTATGGACAACATAATATAATCCATGAACAAATTCACTTGCTTGATTCCAATAAGTCTCGAGGTATGCTCATGAACCTTGATATGTCAAAATCATTTGACAAATTAAGCTGGAAATTTACTTTTACATGCTAATTTCTTTTGGGTTTGCAGAAAGATGTATTCATTGGGTTCTTGCCCTCATTTCCGAAACTTTCTTCTCCATCCTAGTTAATGGGTCTCCCTCTCCCACTTTTTTCTCTTTGAGAGATATTAGGTAGGGATACCCTGTTTCCCCTTACATCTTTCTGTGCATGGCTGAAGGGCTAGGAAGATCTATCAACTCATCCCTACAACTTGGCAAACTAAAAGGTCTTCCTCTTAGTTGACATGATATGATTTCTTCACACCAACAATTTGTGGAAGATACTCTTCTCTTGGGAATTCCCACTATCAAAGAATTCACTACTCTTAAAAACATCCTTCAATACTTCTTTGATGTTTTGGGAACCTCCATTAACATGAAAAAATACCAAATCTTCTTTTTTAATACCCCACTAGCTGTCCAAATTCACATATCTCATTTACTTAGTTTTTAATGGAACTCTCTTCCATCCAAATACATGGGAATCCCTTTAACTAGCAATCCTCTCAGACAAAATGTATGGGAAAATATTCTTCTTAAATTTGAAGCTAAAATTTCTTGTTGGTATTTCAGATCACTCATTCGGTTGCTTGATCTTGCTCAAATCTGTAATTCAATCCCTCACTACCTATCTTCTCTTAGCATTGGATTCCCCTAAATTCATCCTAAGTAAGATTAGAAATATTCATCACAAATTCCTCTAGGGGGGGGGGGGGGGGACACGAAAAGAGACCGAAAAATGGGCTTTAGTTGCATGGGACAAAATTTGTTGTTTAGAAAAAGGAGGCACTGGTCATGGTGATCCATATATACTCAATAGAGCCTTAAGTGCAAAAACTTGGTGGAGATGGATTAAAAACCTAGAGGATTTATGGAGAAAAATGTGGAAATGTAAGTATGCCCGCGATACCTAGGAATATCATGTCATCATAATGATGGCCAACATTAGTGGTTCTCATATCTAGAATGATGCTCGGAGAAACAAACATCTTGTCAAGGAGCATAACTTTTGGGAATTAATCAAAAGCAAGAACAATGCACTATTTTGGGATGGCTCTTGGCATCAGTGGCCAAAGTTAGCTCAGAATGAACAACTCCACCCAACTAGGGACTCCCTCATCTCCAAGGGCCAAATATTAGTTGCATATTAATGGGAACCATCCCTCTATACTTGTTAATGGTACAAATGGACGTCATGTGAGGAATGGATTGATCCTTACTCCAAAAATGAAAGCATAATTATCAAGCAGGAATTAACAAACAAAATAATAGTGGTTCAAGAGGGAAATCATATTCTTTGTTGGGTTTATCATCCTTCAGGAAATTTTAACCTCTCTAAATATTGCAATATTCTCACAAGAAACAAAGATTAGGATGATCTAGGAAAATGGCATAAAATATGAAATCTGAAACAATAACCCAAAATCACTCTTTTTTTATGGCTTCTATTATGGAGCAAACCTTTTACATGGGACAAGCTTCAAAGTCATGGTTTTCAGGGCCCCTTAAAATTCCTTCTTTGTCTCTCCAATTTAGAAAATGTCAATCACCTTCTCAATAGTTGTAGTTTCTTTACTTCTATTTGGGACCACCTTGCCATGCTCTTCTGACAAACTAACATAATAAAAAATAATGTCCTCTCCACTCTACAATTATGGCGTCACTGCCCTTTTACTAATACCATTGTCAAAAGAGCATGGAAACTAATCCAAGGATTCATCCTATGGGATATTTGGTAGGAGCGTAATAAACAAACATTTAAGAATATAAGGGCCTCCATAAATTTTATTTGGCAAGCTATCCTAAAAAAATTAAGGGAAACAATATCTTCTCTTCCTTGGTCCTCCAAATATCGGGAATGCAATCAACCTGAAAAAATCATTCTAACCAAAATGGGTCTCTCCCCTTATTCCTTATGGTAGACTCCCTCTATCCCTAATTTCTTCCCTTCTAGCCCTTCCTTCTGCCCTCCCCCCACCCAAGTGTACTTCATAAAAATTAACTTCGACAAGGCCTCGAAAGGAAATCCAAGACAAGCCAGTTGTGGTGGTTGGTTACTTCTTCCCATTGCCCCCCTCTTCCTTCCCTCCCCCTGACTCTCTCTGATTGCATTACCCCTTCCTCCTTCCTCCTTTCCGCCCCTCTTCTCCTCCTTTCATCTCTTTCCTATGCCTCATCTCTTGTCCTTTCCTCCTAGGATTCCACCCATTTCCTCTTTTCCTCCTTGCCTTGTGTCACCTTTCCCACCTTTATGCATTTCTATCCTTACCTTATTCCTTCTCCTTTTATTTTCCTTTCTCTCCTTTCCTCTCTTTGATTGTCTTCAAATTTCTTTCATTCATTCCCCTTTGTTCTTTCCTCCCTCTCCCCCTCCCTCTCTTCTAGTATCCACTCCTTTTACATTTCCTCCCCTTCCCTTGCATTTTTCTTTCCTCCTTGCCTTGTGTCACCTTTCCCACCTTTATGCATTTCTATCCTTACCTTATTCCTTCTCCTTTTATTTTCCTTTCTCTCCTTTCCTCTCTTTGATTGTCTTCAAATTTCTTTCATTCATTCCCCTTTGTTCTTTCCTCCCTCTCCCCCTCCCTCTCTTCTAGTATCCACTCCTTTTACATTTCCTCCCCTTCCCTTGCATTTTTCTTTCTCCTTGTTCCCCCCCTTCTCTTTCCATCTTTTTGTCGTTATCTATTCATCCGCTGCCTTACTATCCCTTAACTTTCTTTCTATTGTCTCCCCTTTCCCTGAACTTCTTTTTTCCTTAAGCTTTCTCTTTAGGTTTCCCCTTGTAGGTTCCCTTGTCTCTTTTTTATTTTTTGATCAAGTAATTGTAGTAGGCCCTTATACATTAACTTATATTCTATTCTAAATAATTTTTATTTTTTTTGTCTAGAGGAATAAAAACTGGGCTAGGCTCCTACTCACATGACGCATGGTCGATTCTGACTACTACCACTATACCTCTAAATGAACCTGTACACACCCCCACACATAGTCTACACGGTAAATCAAGGGATTTGAACCTCGAATTTGCACAACGTCTAATACGATGATCACTAATCGAACTACATCCCTTAGGGGCATTTCTAAGTATTAATTTATACATCTTATTATACTTTTAATTAATATACTATATTAGCATTTTAAAAGTCATTAACATACATATATCTCTATATATTGTATATTACTTTTTAAAAGTTCATTATTTCTTATATAATACATTAATTAAAGTTTACTGAATATTAACTAATATATTCTATTATAATTTTAACATTTATAATTTACTAAAGTTCCTACACATAGTATATTATTTCTCAAAGGTTCCCTATTAATGTTATAATACATTGATTAATATTTTTACATTTATGAAACATTACACTGTTAATCATAATTAGAATAACAAAAATAATATATCATCTTTTATTATTAGATATCTATAATAAATGATTACAATTAGGTTTAGTGTTTTAATAACATCTATTTTCTTGAAGCCATGCAACTTTTGTTTTATTGGGTTCTTCGCTAAGCTCTTTGATCTCTTGTTTCCCTAGCCGACATGCTTTAGTATATGTTCTTCCTAACCTACCTTACATTTTTTTAATCATTATTTTTTATTTTTATGGTATACTTTAGTTTTTTTAACTATATTTTTATTTTTTCAATATAGATTTTTTAACTATTGTTTTTTTGCCCTTTTTAGATTAATGTATTTTATTATCAAAATTTTCCATAAATTGTTTTTTTTTTTTTTTTAAATCATTTTTTATTGATTTTTTTTCTTGTTCAAAATTAGCATTTTTTAAAAACTAATTAATATGAATTTTCTTTTAAAAAAATTAAAATTTTCAAAAATTTGTGTTATGTTTTTTTTTTTTTTTTTCGGAAAAATGGGTATTTTATGATTTAGTTCACATTGGATAGTTTTATAGAACAAAGTTAAAAAAATGTTGCAATTTTAATGGTTCATTGAAAATTGGGTCAAGTTGTTCTAGGGTGGGATTTCAAATGAGCTATAAATTCGAACCTTAAAAAAAAAATTACTCATAGTAGAACTGCTATCTAATTTAGGTGTTGAATTTAAAAGTTTTTCATAGTCATGATGTTTGTCATTCAATGCCATGGTTGAAAATTGTGGCAATTTTAACACTAAAAAAGAGTTGATGTTGCTTTACTACTTTTGCATTTCAAAATGTTTTTTACATGTCTTTCATAGACATGAGATTTGGTTTTTGATGTCATGGTGGATTAATGTTGTATTTTTAACTCCAAAGTGGAAAAAGGGTGATGTTGGATCACAACCTTTTCATTTTGGGGTGCATGTTTCATGTTTTTTTATGCAAAAACATGGGTTTCTAGGGCTAGAGTTCTTGTTTTGAGGTCGTAGTTCTGGTTAAGTTGGTAACGTTGGTCCTTCACATATATTTTTTCTAAGTCCAAACTTCCCCTGCACAGTCACTACATTGATTTAGTAAGAACAAGCCACTTTCCCAATGGTTTTCCTAAAAAATCCACCTACAAACTGTGGTCATTTGAAGGTTTCTTGCTTTCTATTTTGTTTCCATCTCTTTGATTCCCTTTAGATGGGTGCTCCAATATGTCTCCATGGGTAGATAAGCTACTCTTCCTTTGCATTATGTATTTCTTCGATTAGGTAGAATTTTGAATGACTGCACGTTGATCCTAGTTTCTTCATTCAATGGGAAGGAAATGTAACAAGCATAGAATTGTTGCATAAATTATTCATTACGACACCAATAAGAATTAAAATCCTTTATGAACACATATTTGAATAAGACTTCCCATTCAATTACTTTTTGTTTAAATTGAGTGCATTAATGGGACATTAAGCAATAAAATTCAACATCTCATGATTGAACATATCATTAGTGGTTGGCTCTAGTACTTTATTTTGATTGCTTAACCTCATTGCCTTTTGTTGTTGTTGTTGTTTTGGTAGCTTATTTGGGATTGCTTGCCTTTGGTGCGACCATGAAATCATCCTTATAAGCTCGTTAATAGAATGGATATCATGTCATTGTTAGTAAAATATCAAATACAAAACATTAAGGAGGAATCGTAAAATGCCACGGAATGAATGAATCCATCATTTTTGTAACATTAGGAGGGTTGAAGATTAAAAGCACTCTCTTAAAGTATCATGTGTATACCTACATTCGATTACAATTTCAAAATATTTGTCACAATATCGACCTTCCTAATCTTCAAAGTTGTCAAAAGTATGGTGGTTTAGAAATGCTTTTGTTAATGTTTTTTGAGCACAAAAAATAAATTCTAAAGAAACCCAAGTAATCCCTCAGCGTTCTTAAAGCCTGATAAAGCAATTATGGTCTCAATGGATGTTAATAATCATCTCTCTACTTGAGAGAGAGAGAGAGAGAGGGGCGGGGTGGGGGGGGGGAGAGAGAATTATTTCCCTTAAGGTGGACATCAAAATGTTATATTTATGACTAAAATTGAAATATTTTGTAGATGTTGCATGTGAACTCCGTGTTGAGCACGGAAGGAATTACACATCTCCCTCATACTAGGATGTAGAAAGCACCTTTCAACACAACAAAGATCCTGTCATAATTGATTGATTTATTTTGTTGTTTAACATTCATGTTTCGCACTATTTGCTCTTGCATTGCTAATGGATCTAAAGCATCCCCGCACCTTTCAAATTGCACGTGCACGAGAATTTAGTATAATAAAGATGCAATGGATGCTCTATTTTCCTCAAATTTTCACTGAATCCTTGTTAAGTATTTTTATACTCATCTACAAACTTTAGATGTCAAGGTTTCTCATAATATTTCCATTTGATAAATATATTTATTCTCACCATTTATGAAAAGTATACGCCTTTCATGCATGCTTGTCTACTATATCTAACGACAACAATTTTATTTCCTCGCAAGTTTCCAATTACACACAATGCGTCTAACTTCGTGTGATGTGTCTTCTCATTTGTTAGGGGTATTGGTTCAAAAATTAGAAATTTTGAAATACAATCCAGTCTGAATGATCTCCCTATATCGCATTGGCTTTTTTCTTGTTTCGTGAATTGATTATATCTCATTGAAAGAAAAAACCTTCAACATTATTCTTGCCAATTTCTAATGAAAAATCATTTATGTCACCACAGGAACCCATCCAATATATAGAGATAGATGCATTTTGACAAGAGTTACCATCTCTCACACTAATGGCTTGCTCAAAAGAAAATGGAAAATTGACATAGTGACGCCATTTTAAGTTGTGAAACAAAGATGAAAAGTGCAGATCCCAGCGACAACTGGGAACAAAAATGAAAAAAATTGTAGCGGGAAAAGAAATTAATTGCAAATATCGTGGCGGGGAACAAAAATGAAAAGAATTGTAGCGGGAAAAGAAATTAATTGCAAATTTCGTGGCGGGGAACAAAAATGAAAAGAATTGTAGCGAGAAAAGAAATTAATTGCAAATTTTGTGGCGGGGAACAAAAATGGGAAAAATTGTAGCGGGAAAAGAAATTAATTGCAAATTTAAGCGGAAACTGTGAAAGCCGGAAAGATGATAAAAATTTGGACCATTTCTCGATTTGTGCGTGTCATCCTTGCGCAGGGGCCATGCTAATCTTCTCTGTATCGTTCCAATTTTATCGGATGTCTCCGAAGAGACAATAGCAAGTGTGGTGGAATTCGTATTTAAACGGCTTGTATATCTTTCGCGTTATGCATGTGGGAAGGAATTGGAACGTCCACGTCACGCCCTCCGTTGCCCACATACCCCATCACGTCAACCGTAAGTGAGTGAGTGGAGTCCTCCGATTCGATTGGACGACATTTCCACCACCACTCCCATTGTGATTTCCTTTTATTTGTTTACAGGATGGACGGAATTTTATTACTTTTCCCACCGGCGAATCGTCTATGTATATATCTGCCAGTGTTCATCTTTAGTACTTCCATCTTTCGTGTCTAGCGTTTGTAGTCCAACGGTTAGGATAATTGCCTTCCAAGCAATAGACCCGGGTTCGACTCCCGGCAGACGCACCCCTCTCGCAATTTATAATAATTTTCGAAATGTATAATAACCTCCGAAACAGACCCGGTTCGACTCATTCTCTTTCCGCAATTCATAATTTCCAATTTTCGAAACTCTACAGATGTATAACCTCCGAAACGAAACTTTGCTTAATATAATAGTGAATGCATTATCCTCCGAAACGAAACTTTGCTTAATAGTGAATGCATTATCTGATATAGAATTGCATTTAAACAATTACACCACTTTAAATTTCAATCATTTATTTATTTATGAATACAAAATGCATTTTTTAATCAAATTTGAATTTCAAGTGCATTTTTTAATAAATGATTAGAATTTTGAATTTCAATAATTTATTTATGAATACACAATATGATTAGAATTTTGAATTTTGAATTTTATTATAAATGGATTTTTTTCACAATATGAAAATTTTGAATTTTAGTATAAATGGATTTTTTCACAATACGAAAGTTTATGAATGATACCTAATTAGTGGCCTGGTTATAACACAATTTGATATCTAATTAGTGGTTACTTTTGACTTCTTCAACTCTTAACTAGAGTCACAATATTGAGTCACTTGGAGGTGGGACTTCACTTGTTCGGGGTTTTTACCATGGTCTCTTGGGAGCTATGCTAATTTTCGATCTTTATGTCCACTTGAAGGAGGCTTTGGGGTTGCTTGTGCAATCTCTTGGGGTGAAGACACTTTCCAATCCAGAATGAAGAAAATAATGAATGCAAATAACACATCTTTCTCTTTCAACGGAAACTATATAGAGGGAGGAAGAGATATTTTGCATATTCAACATTGTATAATAACACAACGACCTCGCACTCTCTTAATAACCATCCCATATATGTCAGAACAATTCTTATGCAACCCACAAAAGAAGATATTTACAACAATGAAACCTCTCAAGAGGCACTCAATTTCTTGTATGCTATATTGCTTCTAAAATGCAAATGTTCTCTTAATCTAATCAAACAAAAACAAGATACAAACCAAACCAACAAACTTATGCAGTTTTAGGGTTGTATGATATTGGTAGAGATAATCACAAGCACACTCCAATGTCTATGCTAGATACAATCACCCAAAACTTCATAAGAAATATACAAGAGGCATGCGAAGGTTTTGATCTCAAGCATGAAACAAATGACAAGGCTCTACAGGTCACGACTAGATTTGTTAAAACTTTGCCAAAGGTGTCTCCCGAGTCACTTTTCACCAGATGGCAAGTTCAAGTAATCTCAAACGCACACAATCAATCAAACTGAGAAAAACCTTAATTTCACTTATTAACACAAAGCTTTTTTTAATAACTTATAAATTTTAAAGGCATTGTTCAGCTATTCTATGTTTTGGAGTTCTAAAGGCATTGTCTAGCTATTTTATACTTTGGATTTTTTAGCTGGAATGACTTTTTATTATTTAAAATGCACTTTTGAATTAATAAATGGATTCAACGTCCTGGAAAACATATGGGGCACTTGGATTGTGTAGAGTTTACAGCTCAAATCCGTGACTCTAACAAATTCTTGTCACTTGGATTTGTTTGTTTAAACTAACAAACACATTTAAAACAAAATGATCAGAGTCTTGCTCTTTTTACCAACAATAGGACAAAAGCATATGCTTTATGGAAATCACCCAAACTAGCTAAGGAAATGGAGGTGCATTCTTAGTTCGCCATAGGATGTTCTAAAGAATCATATGGTACATAATTCAGCATTGGGAGATTATCCTTTAGCAGTCATTCTAGATAAGAATCAAATTCTTGTATCTCCATATCTTTCTTTCATGTATTTACTAACAAGCATATTCACATTGACCAACACATTTATTTTGTAATAGGGCTTCCATAATTTTAACTTACTTATCAATTATTATTCGAGTTGTCTTTAGTGAGACTTTTTGGAAGCTTTTCCGGTGAATTTTTTCTGGTCTAATTTCTCTAAAATCCGGCAGGAATTTATTGAAACACACAAGTTTGATCGGTAACCCCTGCACAATCTAAGTGCCTTAGGGGTTTTTCACAGTGCTGAATCCATATATATTGTCAAAAAACCAGTTTAGATTACACAAACCAACATTTCACCTCAAATTGTTCCTCCGGATTCCGGCACCGGAATGTCCAAAAAGTCGCACTAAAGACAACTCCATTATTATTAGGTGGATTGTAAGGATTTAACCTCCATGAAATATTCTATAATATTCCATGTAGTAGTCACAGATAACACCTGTGAGTTGACCTTTTAGTGAATGTTTGGAATTCTTTCAAAGTTCTTTAGCCATAGTGAAAAAGTCCACCAATGTACTTGCTAACCCCAATCTATAGAAAGTGTGTCTGCCATTAAACAATGGAATTTTTCACAATATGAAAGTTGATGAATGATATTTGGGGCATAAGGGACTTGTCCATATCACTATATTTCCAAAAACAAATAACATAATATCTATAATTACAAAAAGACAGGAAAAATCCAAACCCACAAAAGAGCATAAAACTACCTAATAAGGCTTTGAAAAATAGGTGCCATGTGATGAATAAGAATTCAAGAGTAAAACCAAGGGTATCAAACTAATTTTTTTTCATATAGACAAAAATCCACATCTCCATATTAATCATCTCATTCTTTCAATCATCTAGTTTATCAAACTTGCCAAAAATATCACCATGTTCATTTTCCTATCTTTTGCCTATTTTGGGAAAATTTTAACCCTTGCAAATCTTTTGTCTAGGATAAAAATTCAATCGTGCGCATTATATATGATGTTGTATGTGACTTCTCCCAATTCCCAAAAGGCATTCACTCGTTTATTTTATGAAAAAAATGGGTAATCTTTCTAAGATTGAGTTTTTCTCTACTTAGTAAAATACAATAAGCTATGAAGGAAACAAGAGAACTCATGACTAAAAAATTAACGTGATTGAAACTAGAACATAAATAAATCATACCTACCTAAGCTACTTGGTGAAAGTAGAAAAGCTAGGTAAAAATGCCACAACCAACATACTTTACTTATCGAGTCATTCGCATTCATGCATTATTTTGACATTAGAAGGAGAACTATGGATGAAAAGACAAATAGGGTTGTGGATGACCATGCCATGAAATTTAAGGTAACAATATATAAATACTTACATTAGGAAACAAAATACACTTATGGCTTCAGTTAAAAAGGCTCTGACCAAGATACGATATCATTAATTCCACCATAAGGAGTAAAATGGATGAGAAGTGAACACAGAAATTTTACAAATCTTCTCTATTTTGTTGTCTTTGGGGATGTCTCCCTTATCCAATACATAATAAGATCAACATAATGAATCTCATCTTTGGTGCATTTGAACCTAATAACAAACATAAAAAAATGAAAAAAGAAATTAAAGCTTTGCTTTGATACCAAATCTTCCAATTCCTCTCACCTCTTGGAAAGTAACATCGATAAACTTACCCCCATCATCCTCATTAATAAAACCAAACTTTCAGTCATGTCTTAAATTAATGAAGCAAGTTGACGCTTAACCACTACATATCTGTTAAACATATATCAATCTATCTTCCACAATGAACCATATCCGTTGACTTGAATCTAGCTTGGACATACTGCAAATCTAGAAAGTTGGTTCCATGTTAAAGAAATTATGATTCAAAAATATGATTTCTTTATGTGTGAAATATTTATCCATGTTTAAATAAGTTTCTATCAATTCTTTTATCAAAATAGGAATTTCTATGTCTTCCACTATCCTCCAACTTGATGTAATTGAAGTCTCTAGGTGACCTAAAGAAACTTATTTCCTTAAAAATATATTTATTAAACATCTAAAAGTATTATAAAATAATATTTCCTCCTATGTCATGAATAACAATACTATCATTCACTTTCCTTCCTTCATACGATGGAAATCGATCTCCCTAACAATGGCACCAATTTAGATGATATCTCCTACTATATTCCCCTTGAGTGAGGAATGATGCCATGTGATCCAAATTCTAGTGTACACTTCAAGCTAGCTCTTGGGACGATGGTTTAATACTTTAACTTCTATAAATATTGCTACCCATTTCACCTTAGCAACAGAAACTTCACTATTCAGACTTGAAAATTCCATATTTAAGTGAATATCTAATTATAGATTTTTCAATGATCTCAAAAGGAAAAAAAAAAGAAGAGGTTATTCAAAGTTCCAGTTTTGAAAAATAAGGACCACGAAAGAATGAAATATAAGTATGCAAGAGAGTGAAATCAAAAAATTTAAAACCTTACCTGCCACACACCTTTCTGCCCATCTACACTACATTAAATTTGGTTTGAACCAGTAGAATTGAATGTAACACCCTCCTCCCACATCCACCCAAGTAACCATACCAACCGGAGTTAACATCAGACGAGAGTCTACTATGATCAGATTCAACCTCCTATGTGACGTTAAGGAAGTGGAATCGACGGAAAATCACACACAATCATCCAACATCATCAACAAAACCCTCAAAAGACAAGTCAGCCACTTAGGCAGCCTGTCCCTGGGTCCCACTGATGTTCTGGATCTCTTACGCCATAGTTTCTCTCATTCTATGGGAAAGGGAGTTACCAACAACCCAAAAGTCACTCTCACAAGCTTGCCTACCACCGACCAGGGACCAAAATTTCTAGTTTTATGCCAATGACCCCGGGATTTAAGCCACTTTTTCAAGCCTAGAGCCTAGGCCACTGCCCAGAATGGAGTGATATCTTACAATCATTAAAATACAGGGAAAAAATGATGCAAAAGCAATAAAATGAACAAGACCATAACCAGACCCCTACTAGCCATGACAGACATTTCGTTAAACATATCATCAACATGTAACCTACAGGTGTAAACAACAGAATTAAGTGTAGGGATCTCATACTTATCTGAGAATTGCTATGAACCTTTGTTCCCTCATGTCAATTGTTGCATTATCATCTATTAGGTCATAGACACATTATCCATTCATGTACAAGTAAAAACCTATTGAGATTCATACATAGTTGTTTTCATAAAATACACATATAACCAGCATAATAGGAACATAAATACCATAAACATATCAACCATCAAAATCCACATATACATCAATACATTTACACATGAAAATCAAGGGAATGAATTTCTTGTTAATGAATGCAATGAACCAACTAGAGATGGGACTACCATGTTCCACCTGACCATAGATTGGCTGATCCTAGTCTCCCTTCAACCATATTCCAAGAATGAATGTGGGTTCATAGAACACACCAAAACACCAATCAACATGGATGCCACCGGAGTTCTCCGCCTACATCGTGAGGAATTTGAGTGCCTAGTAGTCTCTCAAGATTTACCGTGCATCCACAGTCTGATCTATGGATCACTAGGCCCTACACCAAGACATACTCTCTAGGATTTACCATGTATCCCATCCTAGGCTCACTAGGCCCAACGGAGAGAAAATCCACCTCTTGGCTTTATTGTATATCTTGCCATTCAACAGAAAGGATTCCTAGGTTCATCAAGGCACGCAATTTGGCTTTACCACAACCCATAGTCTGGTCCAAGGGTTACGAGGCCAGTGGCTTCGTGATCCACAGTCCGGTTCAGGGACCACTAGACCATGTGTTTGTCAATTCGGAGATCCACCCCACTCAGCTTTGAATCCAATCCAAACATCCGACATAAACCGAATGAGAGAACCCATCTCATCAAAGTTATCAAGAAATGGTAAGGCTAGGTTGAAAATATATTCACATGTGGAAAAACCCATGCCATGGTAGAAAAGAAACACATGCAATCCCATGCATGCCAAATCTAGCAAGGAAAATGCACATGCAAGTCGATACTTTCAATGAAGCCTGCTATAGATGCTTGATCTTTCCTTTCCCTGCTTGATCTTTGCTTCCTCTTTCCTTCTTTTCCTTTCTTGCTCCAATGCCAAAGTGGTCCAAGAAAACTCTAAGTGTCCAAGAGTGAGAGAGAGAGAGAATAATGAGAGAGATCCAAAACTGAATTGATCAAACCCTGCCCACTGGTCCTCATAAGACTTTTTATAAATGATACCCCTATTTTCTTCATTTTCCATTATTTTCCTCCTCACATGAAACCTGTGACCTTTCACCTTCCTTTTCTCCTAATTTCCATTATTTTCATAAATAAATGTGCCAAAAATTCCATTTTGCCTTTCCAAAGCCTTAACCATTGCCTTTGCTAATTTCCTTTAGCCATAAACAACCAATTGAACACCCCCTAAGATGTCTTGCCCAACATTCAACTTGGAATACATGTCCTGTCAACCATGGTCTTATATGTTTTTACATGGGTTTTTTAACTAGGGTTTTTACAAAACCCTCCCCCTTGGGGGAACACCATCCTCAGTGTTCAATGACATCTATAACCAACAAGGCCGCTGAAAACAAAACATACTGCCCATGGAGCTTTATAACAAATCTAATTGTAGTATTTATAATGAATGGCCTTCTCAAAGAAAAACATCATGACAACATGACCAACTAACAACCATACCACATACTGGAGCTTTATAACACAACTCATTACGATATTTACAATAACCACAGATACACATATGCACATTTCCTAAACCAACAAATAAGTATATGATGCCTACATCTGCAACAAGGGAATCCAGAGGCTCACACCTCCACCATCAAAGTAATACGAGGATTCACATCGTTCCCAGGAACTCCATAATCCACTGCCACATTCAAAGTTGCATCTAATGTTTAGCACTACAATCTTGTGCCACTTGTCCTCTTAGCGAACAGTTACCAACTCATTGTTCCAGGGCACACTCCCAATGTGCATCTGATTCCATATGGAAATGATAATGACCAAATCAAATATATCCATGACCTTCCCTTCTCTGCTAGACATTCCCTCAGGAATCCGATCACCCCTTCCATGCAGTCACCCACCTTCCAAGTTCTGTTGCCACCCCTATTCCGGGAAGTCCATCCCTTGGCAAGGCTTCCTCACATCGGAAGATACAAAAACCAAGGCATATCCCCGCCTTAAAACCATCATACGGGTCATAGGATTCTCATGGAAATCAATGGACACTATTGGGTACCAGTATCCCATAATGGCCCTGCTCCTGAAGTTCTTTACCGATATACTGTTGTATTTTCCAATTCCTTCTGCCGACACTGCTAATTCTTGTAGTCAGTTTCAACCACCCAACCGGGCATTTCATGCTTCTTGTACCAATCACATAACTTCCATTAGATTAAAAATAAATTGAAATAACTTCAAATCATACCTCATTAGTAGCTCGTCAATAAGTTATACATGCAATCCTATTACTTCCTGCCACAACAAGTCAAACTAGCATCTTTGACCAAATCATCATGTATAAACATATCACATTAGGTTAGCTCAAACACAACCATCATAAATCAACATCACAATCACATGTAACCATCATAAATCACATGTAATCATCATAAACCAGAACCATAGATCACATGCATAATAAAACTTACATACAATAATGATACTTGTCCTTCATCGATCCTTACATCTACCTTTGTTCTTTTTGTACACACACTGAGTCAATTGCCACACCCAACAAAACCCAATGAATTTTCCTCAACCATGTGCACACACACATAGTGTACATCCCACACATACAACCACACACGACATACCACACCATGTAATACATGCATTCACACCTGACATACAACGCATACACCTACACCCAGTGCACAACACAACACAATACATGCACCTACGTCCGGTGTATGACACAACACAACACGTATACATACAAAATGTACTTCACAAGACATACACCTGCACACAACGTTCGACACTGCAAAATGGATATACATACACCCGATATACAACATAACTTATACATTTGTACCTAATGTACAACGCCGCACGATACATGTACCCACACAAAATACAACACAACAAGTACGCATGTCATGACACCACAACTACACAATACACATACATAGTACCACATGCACGAAATACAACATGTATGCCATGCACTCAATCCCACATGTACACTACTACCATATGTACAACACGTACACATGACCACTTGTACAAAGCACAACTTGCACAACATGTACACAACGCCATATATACACCACACCACCTATACAATGTGCACACAATACCACATGTACACATTACCACATACATGACATGTACGTGAAACACATGTACACAAATCCACATGCACGACATGTACATAACACCACCTGCACATAATTTCAATTGTACAATATGTACACAACACCACATGCACACATCACCACTTGTACACCCATGCACACCACACCATATTTACATAGCACCACATGTACAACGTGCACGAAACACCACATGTACATAGGACTCCATATCCAACATGTACATAACATCATTTGTACACAACACTGTATATGCAACATTCACACAACACTATATATACCATCTTGTACATAACATTGCATAAACAACATGTACACACACTAAATATACACCACATCGCATGCAAAAAACATCACAAATGCAACATGTATGACATATACACAATATGCACAACATTAGTGCCACACATCCATAATCACATTGTCCTTACTAAGAAAACTAGCTTCCAGTGTCTTATCCATGCTTATCCCAACATGTCACAGACCACACTGTCTTCATTTCGCTAATGTATCCCTCGAGTTACCTATCCATAGAATAGACATAATATAATCACATAATATCAACTCATAAACACATGATACTAACCTCATATATTTTTTAGGGCTACTCCTCCCCATTGATTCCTAGTAAGACCAAGAACCTCTTCATGTCATCCGCCTGCGTAAGCAAATCATTCCTCCACAAGAACGATTCTTGATGACCATGTCAGATAATGACATAGATACATGGATACATACATACATATACGTAAACATTAGCATAAATGATCGTGATCCTGTCAGACAACGATATGCATACATACATATATATACACATAAATGTTAGCGTTAATAGTCATGATCCATGACGACCCTATCAAACATGACACACATACACACCTACATGTATACACATATAAACATCAACATAATCATAATCATAGTTACATAATTACTAGATACCAAGGTCAAGGTTAAGAGAACTCCCTTTATCCATGCCCATCATGCACAACATTGAGAACAATCGTTCCCAACATAGCTAAGGCATCTGATGTCTCAGGTCCATTCATATTGATTTGGGGTAGCATCAGATGTGATCTAGGCATGAAAATTGGTGGAAAGGATAAAGCACATGAGATCTCCAAGACCCAGAAATGGTTTGGGCAGATTCTACCCAATTTAGGAGATATTAAAATAATTAATATTTTAAATGGATTTCCTAAGTCTAAACTTAGAAAAAATAAAATATTAATGGGTATTAATATAAAACTCGGTTAGAAGGTTCTAAAAGACATGGATCAAGCCAAATCTAATATTTTCCATTGATTAGAGATGTAATCTTGGCCGTTGAAGGACCAACATGAAAAGTATAAGAGGAGACTTGAGGGTTAGTTGGAGAACACACCAGAGTGATCAGTCATTCGATTTTCTAGAGCAGGATTTTATAAGAGAAATCGAATCAGTGATCAGTTGCAGCGAGGGGCAATGAGTATGAGATAGAGAGGTAGATATAGTGTAGAGAGACCAACGCAGAAGCAGAGAGAGGTAGACGATAAGCCAGAGGGAGCCACGCAGAGGTATAAGGGACTATGAAGAGGCCAAAAGGGCCTGCGCCATCCACGCAGAGGCTACAGGGGTGACGCAGAGGACCGTAGAGGTTGTGTAGATCCTTAGAAGGTGGACGAAGAGGGTTTCAAGCTAACGTAGAGGGTTTTATATTGACGCGGAGGCCAGGAGGTTTGACGCTGAGCTTCAGATAGTGCTGGAGAGGGTTTCTTGGGGTAAAATTTCCGAATATTTGATTCTAAATAGAGAGGTATTGTTGCCGGATTATTTTCTCTGTCGCGTGAGCCATTTTGGCACCCAGTTGTACTTAGAAAGACTGCATAATAAAATAACCCTCAGAATTGTTGCACCAGTTTTCCCAAGTTGGGTTTTTCTGGGGACGAGTTGTCCAAAAATAACGGTGTCACTTGTATGTTTTCTATTTCTTTCAGTTGTTGATATGTAGATGGTTGAGACTGTATTGTGTTTATTTCAATATTTATATGTTTAATTAACTTGTTCGTAATTAAAAAGCAAGAGAAATAAACCACAGAATACAGATAAAATTTCTAATGGGTAATAATTAGAAATTTCAACATGGTACCAGAGCATGGTTGCAGATCACAGGAGATATGAAGGCACTAGCTAAAGCAGAGAATTTGGAACAAAAACAACTGTCCGAAGTGATAGAAGTTATTCCTAGTAGAAAGCGGCGGAGAAGGGTTGACGTAGAGGGACTGCGTCATCAATTCGGGCCAGAGAGAGGTCAACAAAGAGGCTGAGGAGGGCAGAAAAGGCTCACGAAGAGCCACACAGAGACTAGGAGGGTTGACGGATTTGACCAGGGGAACATTTTAGCCAGAGCCGAGATTGTGTAGAGCCTAGAGGCTCAGTCCTTCAGTTGTTAGGGCATTGGAAGCTGTGGGCTGATTTCGGGGAGTGGAGCTGGTGGGGTATTGTTGCTGCTGAGACAGAACAATACCTAATGGGTAAAAACCAAGGTAGAGGGAGTTGCTACCTAGGTGGATTTCTAGCCAAGAAATCGATATCCGTGTTGCAGGTGCATATGAGATCGAAGAGGTGCGACTTGACGGTTGGCAGGCAGATTTCCATGAGGTAAATCGAGACTTAGAGGGAGTCTAGCAGAGAACTTCTAGAGGGAAGTAGAGACTCAGAGGAGTCGAAAGGAAGAGCAGAGATATGGACATGAATGGACAGAGGGATTAGGATAGGCTAGACGAGGTGTCCAACTTTGTCGTCTGGAAGGCTAGGATCCTGTCCATTCTAGATAAACATCGCATCAAGGCCTTTGCCTTGAGAACAATGGCTATCCCAGTTGACCCAGCTGACAATGAAAAGTACAAGGAAGAAATGGCCAAGGCGAAATGCATAATCCTTGATGGGGTCAAGGATCATGTGGTCTAACATATTGCCGAGAAGGAGACGGAAAAGGAAATGTGGGACGCCTTGAAGACATTATACCAGCATACTTCTATGGAGAGGAAGATGTTAATAGAGAATCAATTGAGGTCATACTAGATGCAGAAGGGGAAGTAGAGAGATCACTTCCTCGACAAATTGAAGGAGATTCATGATCAACTGACTTCCATAGGGGCCACGCCGGATCAAGAGTTGACGGTGAGGACCGCCCTAAAGGTAGTCACCGAGGAGTGGGAGACATTTTTCTAGAGTATTTTGGGTAGGGCTAATCTTCCAGATTGGGAAGAATTGTGGGAATCTCTTCGCCAAGAAGAGATCAGACGGCTGTCCAAGATAGGAAGTAACAACAAAGGAGTTCGGATCAAGAAAGAGGAGGAAGCAGATGCAACTCTGGCAACTGCGGGGAAGCGGGAGAAGAGGAAGAAGAAAGACCTCTCCAAGATAAAGTGCTTCAACTGTGGGGAACTGGGGAATTATGCGAACCAGTGTCTGAGGAAGAAGAATAAGGCAGAGACATCTGACTCCAAGGTAGTGCCAGCGAAGGTGGAAAAGGAGGTAGAGGAGGATGACGATTGTGCCATGAGTGCTCATGTACCTCTAGAGAAGAGGTGGGGAGACATCGATCTGTAGTCAGGAGGACTACATGCGATGAGGGGAAGGATCCTTGAGGTATCGAAACTCTTGGATCATACCTTGCTACGGGATCCCCGAAGTGAGAAGTAGCATGATGGCAGATGTCAGTAAAAATGGATGCGGATGAAGCGACAGAGAGTGCTAGAAGTGCAGAAGTCCCTGGCAGCGGAGAGAGGGTTGCAGCAGTGCGAGAGTCATAGAGGAGGTTACAGCAGTGCACGATGGTACAAAGAGGTTTTCAGCGGTGTGAGAGGCAGGGAGTTGTTGCAGTAGCACAGAGGTAGTAGAGGAAACACGAGATAGTAGCAGAGGGAGCTTCAGCATCGGCAGTGTTTCTAGCCTGATATGGATGTCAATAGTTGGGTGGATCAGTTACTTACTTCTCAGTAACTGAGTTGCAGTGCAGTAGCAGTTAGCAGTAGGATGATGCAGCATGATGAGAAGGGGTTGTAGTGTTGGGAGAAAGGACCAGCAGCAGCACGAATGCAGAGAGAGCTTCCATACAGATGTAGCAATGGCAGTGGCAGATCCATAGGTAGCAGTATAGGATGCAGCAGTGCAGAGGATGTTGGGTGGGGAGGCCTAGCATCAACACAGGTATCGGTGCTATATAATTAGAGTGATGCTCGATTGGAGTATTACTAGAGCACAGTCCTCGCTAAGAGGGAGTGTTGATTTTGGGTAGCATCAGATGATATCTAGCCATGAAAATTGGTGGAGAGGCTAAAACACATGAGATCTCCAAGACCCATAAATGATTTGGGCAGATTCTACATGGTTTAGGAGATATTAAAATAATTAATATTTTTAATGGAGTTCCTAAGTCTAAACTTAGGAAAAATAAAATATTAATGGGTATTAATATAAAACTGAGTTAGAATGTTCTAAAAGACATGGATCAAGCCAAATATAATCTTAGCAGTTGATTAGAGATGTAATCTTAGCTGTTGAAGGACCAACAAGAAAAGTATAAGAGGAGGCTTGAGTGTCAGTTGTAGAACACACCAGAGTGATCAGTGATTCGATTTTCTAGAGTGGGTTTGCTAAGAGAAATCAAATCAGTGATCAGTTGCAGCACGGGGCAGTGAGCACAAGACAGAGAGGTAGAGATAGTGTCGAGAGACCAACATAGAAGCAAAGAGAGGCAGAAGCTGAGCTAGAGGGAGCCACACAGAGGTAGAAGGGGCTACGAAGAGGCCAGAAGGGCCCACGTCATACACGCAGAGGCTACAGGAGTGACATAGAGGGTGGTACAAGCTGCACAAAGTCTAAGAAGGCTGGCGCAGAGGGTTTCAGGCTGACGCATAGGCTAGGAGGGCTGACGTTGAGCTTCAAATTGTGCTGGAGAGGGTTTCTTTTGGTAGACTTTCCGAATATTTGATTTCGAATAGAGAGGAATTACTGCTAGATTATTTTCTCTGTCAGGTGAGCCAGTTTAGCACCTAGTTGTACTCAGAAAGACTGCATAATAAAATAACCCTCAGAATTTCTACACCGGTTTTCCCAAGTTGGGTTTTTCCGGGAACAAGTTGTCCAAAAATAATGGTGTCACTTGTGTGTTTTCTATTTCTTTTAGTTGTTGATCTGTAGATGGTTGAGACTGTATTATGTTTATTTCAGTATTTATATGTTTAAATAACTTGTTCTTAATTAACAAGTAGAAGAAATAAACCATAGAATATAGATTAAATTTCTAATGGGTAATACTTATAAATTTCAACAATTCACTTCACCTTTCCTATTACCTTTCTCATGACTATATTGCCACTGTCGATTTACACCAATGGATTGACCCAATCTAATCAATTGTCATATTCTTACCTTCCATTTCACATACTCATGCACAAAGCTTCATTTGAATCTCACATTACATGTTGGGTACCACACAGTTCTCCTCGATCTCCATCAACTTTCCTCTTTCCTGACCAATTCCCAAGACTCCAAACTTAAAATGCAAGCACAAGAACCAAGCAAGAAGAAAACCATGAAAACCAAAAGCAATATGACACCACAAAAAAGTGGCATGACCATGCACTAGACATAACAAAACTGAAAATCAAGCATAAGAAAATCACAAAGACCAAAAGAAAAAGACTAACAAAAAACGCCATGACTCAATCCCCATGGTTCCCATGGAAAGCTCAACCCAAACCTTCTTTAATATTTCATGGCAGTGTCTTGCCATGCAATCCCCTGCATCATACTACCATAAACACAAAACTGTCAATGCACAAATAAACATAGCAACATACTACTTACCTTACCTTGCTATGCCAAGCACATTGCTTGCAACTGAACACATTCATGCCATCTCTCAAGGGACTCCAATCCTTTGACATATCCACCTATAACTAAATACTAGCTAATATACCTATCAAGTACATGTTCATGAATCTAGCACATATCCACATAATGTCAGACGAGATTAAGGTTAAGAAGAATCCCTCTATACAAAGCACTCATTTGTTTAGAATTAGGGTTTCCAAACAGAGCTAAAAGAATTCTTGTCCAAATCCCTTCTTTTTCCCTTTTTACCTTGTTGCAATCGAGGCTTACTATGCATCGCCACATCACCCAATTGTTAGTTATATAAACACATCAACTATTACCTTATCATACTAATACCAAGCATGTTTCCAGCAACTTCTCACACATGTCAACCACATGTTCCAAACATCAAGACAATCATATGTATCAATTTTAAACCAACCTTTACCAAGACTAACAATCATGGCATAATCCATAGTCAACTCATAGTCATTAGACATAATGCTACAACTATCACCTACTATACTCAAGTACATATCAATTGTATCAACACATATGTGTTAGTGCAATCCTCTTAAAGCAAGATCATTTTGGAAAGAAACCTTATAAACACATACTTATATTATGCAATTCATCGAAAATTCAACCAACTTGAAAACATACCATGTTAACTAAATTAACTAGACATCAAACACTCAAACACCAAATAGATGTCATAATCAAAAAGTCAAGCACAAGGTAGATGACATAAACAAGTTCATACCTTAATGTATCTCAGGGGAGGCAATTTTGTTTGCACAATCAATCTAGTTAGCATGATATAGCTTTGCGAGATATTTAATCAAACATAAATAAGATCATGATACCCAAAATAGTCACTAGCTAACATGTTTA
This sequence comes from Pinus tabuliformis, assembly GCA_031772625.1. Taxonomy (NCBI): domain Eukaryota; kingdom Viridiplantae; phylum Streptophyta; class Pinopsida; order Pinales; family Pinaceae; genus Pinus; species Pinus tabuliformis. The sequence goes on from CM062820.1 coordinate 693,517,592, forward strand.
CTTCATAACTCATACACAATTATCATTTATGCATAGCAATCACATATGTACGATCGATCCAGATTAGTACAACACAATGCAACCTAATAAGTTGATTCATACCTAAATGTCATAACCCTAACCATCTGCATAGGCCGATCCAACTTAGTGTGATACATATAACATCAACATATAAATGATATAACCCTAATCATTAAGCTAACTATCATTTAACAATAACATGTTAACCTATAAGAGATTGCATCAACAACATATAACATAATCATCAAGTTATCTAATATAAAACAACAATAGCAATACATACAACTACATGTTACTATCATTATTTACTATCTGACACATGTACATATAGCTATACTAATCAACTAGCATCTATCATGAATGTAACCATAACATCAAAAGACATGTACATAAACCTAATAGATATAAAAATCCTTGACTTACATACCTGCATGCCAAACATACAATACCTATATGACGATCTGCTCTTACACCAAAGTCCAATGCTGCAACCTCATTATGATGATCTGCATCTCCTATTCTATCTCAACCAACACATTGGCATCATAACAATCAAGATCAACATGATGACCTAAATTGCATACAATGACTTCACAAGGCATGTTGGACCTATATTTCATGCATAACTATAACCAAGGCCATACATGCATAACAACTGCATATGGACATATAACACATGAGTACAAAACCATATACACATCATTCTAGCTAGAGTGCAGTCATCAATGCATGACCATATCAACTACACAAACCATGAACTCATGCATGACAACAACAACCACCTTACATGCATTTGATAACATGTGAACACTGACGTTCCTAACACTGCATAATCAACCATACACAGATGAAGACATACTCCATGACAATGCCTTCAATCTTCACATGAATACATCACTACAACCATGATCAACACCATGAAAATGCAACAAGAAAATGGACTACATGCATAAGGAACACATATGCAACTAACATGAATGCATGACCAACACATAAGCCAAGGAGAGCGCAACCACGCTTTGATACCACTCTAACACACTCCTCCCACATCCACCCAAGTAACCATGCCAACTGAGGTAAACATGAGACAAGAGGCTACTATGATCAGATTCAACCTCCTATGTGACCTTAACAAAGTGGAATTGACAGAACATCACACATAGTCATCCAAAATCATCAACAAAACCCTCAAGAGACAAGCCAACTAATCATACAACTTATCCCTGGGTCCCACTGTTGTTCTGGTTCTCTTAGGCTGTAGTCTCTCTCATGTTATGGGAAAGGGAGAGACCAACAACCCAAAATCGCTCTCATATGCTAGCCTGCAAGTGACCAGGGACCAAAATTTCTAGTTTTGTGCCAGGGACCTCGAGATTTAAGCCAATTTTTTAGGCCCAGAGCCCAGACCACTGCCCAAAATGGAGTGATAACTTAGAATTAGTAAAAATACATGGAAATAATAATGCAAAAGCAATAAACTGAGCAAGACCATAACTAGACCGCTACTAGTCGTGACATGCATTTCATCAAACATATCATCAACATGTAACCTATAGGTGTAAACAACATAATTAAGTGTAGGGATCTCATACTTATCTTAGAATTGCTACGAACCATTGTTTCCTCATGTAAATTGCTGCATTATCATCTATTAGGTCATAGACACATTATCCATTCATGTACAAGTAAAAACATGTTGAGAGCCATACATAGCTACTGTCATATAATATACATATAACTAGCATAATAGGAATAAAATTATCATAAACATATCAACCATCAAAATCCACATATACATCAATACATTTACACATGAAAATCAAGGGAATTCATTTCTCGTTAATGAATGCAATGAACCAATCAGAGATGGGACTACCACATTCCACTCAACCATAGATCGGTTGAGCCAAGTCTCTCTTCAGCCAATCACCCCCGTGCCATATTCCAAGCATGAATGTGGGAGTCATAGAAGACACCAAAAACACCAATCAACATGGATGCCACTAGAGTTCTCCACCTACACTGTGAGGAATTTGAGTGCCTCATAGTCTCTTAGGCTTTACCATGCATGCACAATCCGATCCAGGGATCACTAGACCCTATACCGAGGCATAATCTCTAGGCTTTACCTTGCATACCATCTCGGGATCACTAGGCCTAACAGATAGAAAATCCACCTCTTGGATTTACCGTATATCCCACCATTCACCGATAAGGATTCCTAGGCCCACCGAGGCACACAATCTAGCTTTACCACAACCCGAAGTCCGATTCAGGGGTTACTAGGCCAGTGGCTTCGTGATATATAGTCCCATTCGGGAACCACTAGACCATGTGTTTGTCAATTCGGAGATCCACCCCACTCATCTTCGAATCCAATATGACCATCCAACATAAACCAAATGAGAGAACCCATCTCATCAAATCTATCAGGAAATGGCAAGGCTAGGCTGAGAACACTGTCACACCTGGAAAAACCCATGCCATTGTATAAAAGAAACACATGCAATCCCATGCTTGCCAAATCTAGTAAGGAAAATACAAATGCAAGTCAATACCTACAATGAAGCTGTAGCTGCTTCATCTGGATGTTCCCTGCTTGATATTTGATTCCTCTTGCCTTTTTTTCCTTTTATGCTCCAATGCCAAAGTGCTCCAAGAAAATTCTAAGTGTCCAAGAGTGAGAGAGAGAGAGTAATGAGAGAGATCCAAAACTAAATTGATCAAGCCCTGCCCACTGATCCTCATAAGCCTTTTTATCAATGAGGCCTCTATTTTCTTCATTTTCCAATATTTTCCTTCATTTTCCTCCTCACATGCAACTTGTGACCTTTCACCTTCCTTTTCTCCTAGTTTCCATTATTTTCATAAATAAATGTGCCAAAAATGCCATTTTTCCTTTCCAAATCCTTAGCCATTTCCTTTTCCATTTTCCTTGGCCATAAAAAACCAAATTAACACCCCCTAGGATGTCTTTCCCAACATTCAACTTGGAATACGTGTCCCATCAACCGTGGTCTTATATATTTTCACATGAGTTTTTTAACGAGCGTTGTTACATTGAAAATGTAAATATTTGTAAATGTTGGAAATATTAAAGAGAGATAATCTTAGATATTCAAGAATTGGAAAAATAAAATGTGATGGGATTTATAAAAAATCATGTAACTATTTTCAAGAAAATTTATCGAAGAAAATAATAAATGTGCAAGGCATTAAATAACAACATATCCATTTATCAACAAACAATTGCAAACTTTTGAAATATGTAATACGTTTTTGAGATATATAAACATATAAACAAGTAGGAAAAATTCACATAATGTTTTGATCACACCAATATAAAAATACTCAAATTAATTTTAGTGAGGGAGGAAATCTACGAAACCTTCCATTCCATCTAAAATTTCGCAAGAATATGTGGCTACATTTTCCATATCTAGGAGGAAAGAGAGGCCACAATACAAGCTTGTAGAAAATTAATGGATCCACTAGTTTGGTGTTCCAATCCATCCCATGGTTTCCCTTATTTTTTCTGCTATCACCTCTCCTATCTTGGTTAACAAAAAATTTCCAATCCTTAGTTCACAAAAACTACATTTTTATAAGCTATACCCTCCCTTCATTTCCAACACATGCAAATATTCTTTCTTGTAAATAACCAATTTCATATTCTTCTTCCAAATGTCCATATATGTTTTGAAATTGGAGGAAATGGTTAAATTTTTTATTATTATATTGATTTTTAATCTCTTTATAATATCCCTTTAGCTCAAACTTTAAAAACCCTTCAAAAGGGGTGAAAAATAATTTTAAGTTGTGCATACTATTTTTGGTAGATATGATTAGAATATGATACATCTTGAACTGTAGAAATCTGATAGAAATTTCAACTGCTCAAGAAATCAAACTGAAATCAAGAGATATAAATTCTACTCTATTAATCTGCGGAATGAAAATCACTATTTAGAACAACATGCATAGACATGCAATAAGAAAAACCAAAAGTACACCATGATTTCTAGGGGAACCCAATTGGCAAAAACGCCTCCGCTGCTTTGCATTAATTCAGATGAAAAGAGAAAAAATGCAATGTCTTGCCTCAAATCTGAAGCACACCTTGCACTGCAATCTTGTTCTCTTGCTTCCTGACCTTCTCTGGCCAACACTTAGCCAATTCAACCCACAACTAATCTCCTATTTCCTTGTGCAATCCTAGAGGAATTAGTCCCTATTGTGTAATAGTTTGAGGAAATGATCACCTGCTTAGTGCAAAATAAATGTACACTCAACAGTAAAAAACATGCCTTTTCCTCCACCTCCACTAGGAAATTCGAATTCCATGCATGATTGTGTCTATTTTTAGTTGATTGAGTAGTTAACTGAGAGATTAGCGAGTTAACAACAGTCTTAACTACTCAAATGACCTTCAATTAGATCAATTAATGACTACAACTCAATTAACTAAGTTCAACTAACAATAACTCACTAGATTTTTGGGTTAGGGGGCCTTACCAGAGTTGCGAGAACCTGAAATAACCATCAACAGAAGTTGAAGTGGCTCAACTTTTTGGTGAGTTCTGAGACTTTCAAGAATTGTAAAATTGCATTTTGAGGATTGAATTATATTATGTATGGTGCAAGGAAAACTATTACCAATAATTTCATTAAGACCACTACTATCCAAATGGTATCCATTTACATCATTGATTTGGTCATAACTTACATCTTCAACAAACAAATTACCCAAGTCATAAGGTTCTTCCAATTGCATATCCAAAGATGGATAGAATGAACAAATCTCATGAGTAACCCGAGTGGAAGAATTTTATTCATGCAAAATTAAATATGATAAGGGATGGAAATGAGACTCAAATATTTCTTTACTTTCCTCTTCATCACAAATGATCTCACTACCATGTGTCAATTCAAAATCCAACTCATTAGATGGAGTATCTCCATCACAAGTTAATGCCTTACAAAAGGTTGGACACAAGGGATAGTGAGGTGAAGAGGGATTTCTAATAAGAACATCTTCTTTAAATAAATTATGTTCAACATATAAATATTTTGAAACAAAGTTCTCTTTAGAAACTGAAAGATCAAAAGGTGCGCTAGGGAAACCATCATTATACACAATAACATAGTCATAATCAACATAATGGAGGTTGTCCAAGAATTCAGATTGATTAGAAAAATCAATTTCATTTAATACATAACCAAGATTGCTAGGTTCAAAATCACCAAGGATGAGAGATCATAAGATCGACATGGAGGATTCTTCGGCTAAAATCACATGATAGAACATTTTTTGACACATTTCGAACCAACTAGTGTGGTTCATCATCAGGGCAAGTTGAAGAATGAGATCTAAATGCATGTTAAATAGTTAGAGCAGAACTTCCAACAACTATAATTATTGACCAGGTAACGGCTAAATTGACTACCTAACGACTATATTAGACAAGGAAATGGCTAGTTTGGTCAAATTCAGTTACAATTTGGTCTTTTGCCCCCTTTTCCCTGTGTCCAGTCAAACTAGCCATTTCCTAGTCTAATATAGCCGTTAGGTAGTCAATTTAGCCGTTACCTGGTCAATAATTATAGCTGTTGGAAGTTCTGCTCTAACTATTTAACATGCATTCTAGATCTAATTCTTCAACTTGTCCTGATGATGAACCACATTGGTTGGTTCGAAACACGTCGACAAATATTCTATCATTTGATTTTAGCCGAAGAATTCTCTTAATCTTGACATGGATCAAAAAAGCCTCAATTCAACTATGGAGGATTCTAAAAAAGAAAATAAAGATCGAATGAATACTCACCTTACTTCTCCTCTACCTGTGAAATTTGACTGCCTTGATCTTGATCGATACTTTGATTTAGAAGAGCCTTATCAAGCAAATCAAGGGGAAATGGATAATGGGAAATGAATGATCGTTGAGAAGATGGATTAGGAATTTTATTTGCAGATTTCCCAACTTCAAAATTATCACAAGGAGGCAACCAAATTGGTACGAGAAAAAGAGGAGGACAAGGAACAAAAGGAACAATAGGCTATTCCTTTAAGATTAGGGGTGTCTCAAATTTTCTGAAAGTAGGAAGAATAGGAACATTTGGTGGTTTATATTCACACTAATTCAAAGAGATAAATGTTAAAAAAAATTCTTTAAGTAATCCCAATCCATATCTTCTTCAAAAAACTCATAACATAATTGAAGGAATCTATTAGAAAAATCATCAATTGATTCATTAGGATCCATTCTACGCCGATTAATTCTTTTATAAACTTCTTGATAATCATAACTATCAAAATCTGGATGAATTTCCTTAAGAAATTAACAAAAATAATGAATGGAAACAAATGGTAAGGTATGAAACCATTGATTAACACAACCTTCAAGAGTGAGGGTGAATAGAATACAAATAACATCTTCATCATTGACTTCAAGAGATTTACAAAAACCAAGAAAATCATTTATGTGTTTGGACAAAAGTGTACCACCCTTGCCATAAAACCTGAATTGAGACAAGACATGAACAATTTTCATGGAGATTTAAATTTTAACATCAGGTAGATTAGAAAAACACTCTACGGTTATGATTTGAGAATGAGCCACTAAAGATAAGAGATTCAACACAAACTCAAAGGGAACATCTTGTCATCTAGCCCTTCTTCTAGCGCAAAAATGTTGACGGTGCTAGATACCACCAACATACATGAGGTCTCCCTAATGTAAACTCCCAATTATACCTCACATTGTTTGGAATCTAAGAGTCATCTAGAGTATCAACCCGGCCAACATAACACAAAGGTTCATCTTGGTTTCAATGGATAACATAAGAGATTATATACATAAAACTTGAATAAGAAAGTAAGTTGACATTGTGAAACACCAACTTTAATGTGTAAAAGGAGAATTTCACGAGGGGAGAGAAAAATGAGGCTATAGAAGGAAATTAATAGTACTAACCTAATAGAGACACATGAGAGCATACAAATATTCATTAGAAAAATAGTTCACATAGTGATGTTGAAGTGAATACAACACACATTCAATAATATGGGTACTTAAGCCATTGAAGTAGTTCAATTTCTCCAGTACATATGAACACAACATACATCGTAAACATCCCAATGATAGTCCTAAAAAATTTGCAATACATGCATGAAAATGTGTTGGCTCATAGAGCTTCAATTAGATGAAAGATCCAAGTACATAGTTACAATGATGAGGCACTAGTTCCAACAGTGGAACATTAAGTCACTTCTTGCTTCTCCAAAGAATAGTTATTCTCTCCTACGCCAAGTAAAGAATCCATGACTAGATATCCAAATCTTAGCCTCCAAAAATCCATTTCCTTGAGTTATGAGGTTTCTTTTATAACAAGAGGAATGACCTTTGATATCTTCATGAACTTTGAACTATCCACATGACACTTGGACTTCCACTATGTATTTTGGACTTCTAAACAACTCTTGGATTTATAAATGACCTTTTGACTTCTCTATGTGTTATAGACATTTTTGTGCCTTACAGCATGAACCATGAAATGCCAATAATCTAAGGGATCCAAAGTCCCTAAACATGTTGTTCCTACCCCTAGAGGAGCAAGGTCAGCAAACCACAGCACTGAATATCAGTTCTCCACCTGAAAACACTCAAAAACAAGCTAATTTTGGATCATGTCAACTGCTCCACTGAGCATCTGCGCTAAATGTCAAGTGCTCCACTGTGTACCTGCGCTGAATGTCAACTGCAAAGAAGGCTACCTGCGCTGGGTGAGTTTGGCCAAGTGGCACAGTCATTCCTCAAGGTGTCAATGCCCAGGAAGCTTCCAAAATGACACTTGGATCAAGGAATTCGACTGGTGATGAGTAAGAGGGTCTAGATCTCCAAGTGGAAGCAAGAACCTCCAAGTGGACTCAAGAACTGAAGAATAACTGAAGTGGGAGAGGACACTAGTCAGCTTCATGCCAGCCTCAAGCTGACTCATCCTTTCTCCAAAACTCCTATATATAGAGCTCTCTCATGAGGTCTAGGGAGGCTGGAATTTTGTGAATGTAAGGAAGTGCTGTTGGTTTGAGTATAGAACTATTGGGTGATTTGCTTGAAGGAGGTGAAGAGGAGATTTCTTTCTGCTGGGAGGTGATGCTGGATTGGGCCTCTTATGGTTGTATCACTTCCTGAACTTTACTTCTTCCATTAATAAAGCATTTGAGGTTCTTCTATATACATGTGTTTCAATGGTGTTGCTATACTTGTATATTTGATTTATTCTAATCCTTGAATCAATTATGAATGTATGCTTCTTGTAGTTTCCCTCTCTTGCCATTTTGTAGGATCTTGGTGTAGCTGGGCCAGTGAAAGAGCAAGGAGCTGGGAGCAAGCAACAAGGAGAGAAGATTGGATCAATCATTAGCGAAAGACATCGGTTAGTGGATCTCTTTCTCCCCTCTTTTACATCTCATAAAGAAGTAATCTCAAATAGCTTTCCTTTGATTGTTGCTGAGGTACTATCACCCTTAGAGTGGGATAGGGTCATTCCGTATTGGATACTTTTCCCAACAAAAAATTGGCGACTCCGCTGGGGATCGTATCTTGTTGGTTGTTTGTGTTTTTGCTATTCATTTCATAAACACAGGGAGTACCGAATCGAACTGCATTTGGATATTTCAAATGCAAAGTAGAGGGCAGCTACTCTAGCTCAGTTTCTGGGCATGTTTATGATTTGAAGAGCTGATCCACAAGGAATCTGAACAGCTCTTAGTGATAGCTTTTCATCCTCCTTTTCATCCCTTAGTGTGTACTTGATTGATAGCTTCTGATTTGGCCAAAAACTGTGAATTTTTTAGCAATCTGTGACCCGGAAACTGAGAAAAACGAAAGTTTATCTCTTCAGTGCAGACACTGTGAAGGCAGTCTGCATTTCAGCACAGATCCCGAAGGGGCTACCTGCGCTGAATGTCAAACTGACAGTGTACCACCTGCGCTGAACCAGTTTTGCCTAGTGCTACTGGGGTTCCCTGCTGTTTATTGCCCTGTTTTCATCCTTGTTTTTGCAGCCTGTTGTCAGTCAATGTACCTATCTGAAACCAACTTTCCTTGCCACTATTCCGCCTCGGTTGTATAAAGAAACTGTATTTGTTCTTTGTGTATTTCTTACATCATTTGCAGTTTCCCATAACGAAAAGTGAACTAGTCTTGCTGTGGCCTCTTAGATCTAGACCTGTGATAAGTGTCGTTTTGATCTTAAGAGTTAGTTTGTTTGTTGTTCATAGCTGATTGAGTTTTTGCTTTCGTCATATGGTTTGAATTTATATATTTCTAGTGTCGAAACAAGTAAATCTTAAGGTGTCTTTTGATTTTGGACAAGCTTGTTTGCTTTCACTTGAAATTGAATTCGAAATTATACAACAGCTTTCTTTTTGTATTACATCAACATTAAGAAAGAGAAAAGAAATACCTGCATTGTGCATGTGCATTTTGACAGCTTGTATGTTGATTTAGGAAAAAGTGCATTAGTGTGTGCTCTATGATCTGTGTGAAAAGATGATGTCTTTCTTTTCCCTCAGTAGTTAAGATTTTCAAAGTTGAAAGATTGAAAAAGCTTGCTTATCATCTTAGACTGCATTTAGGAGTGTTATCATACATCTCGTGGTGATCCATAAAGGCAAACTGCTAAACAAGATCAACCTTAAAATAAATTGAATTTACATAACAACGCATTGAAACATAAAGCAAACACATAGAGGTCTAAGCTAGAGACGTGTTCCGGCGTCGTTAAACGTGATATCTTAGCGTTGAGTGGTTGGGTGATTCCTCCATGGTGAAGCGATAAGTATCAATACGGACTTGTGCTCCCACGTACCGTCGCGTATATATTGGGAGACCCCTATAGGAACAAAGCCTTTATCCATAGGAAGCCGTGTCGGCCGCCCTACTGATCGCAATGCAGTGAACACAGCATTCACGAAGATCGACCACTCGTACCATAAAACGTATTCTGTGGTTTTGCGAAAAGTTTGGCACACCCTCTGCCTAGAACTCCAGAGTAGCTTCTTTTGGCCTTTTTCAAACTCTATAACTGAAAAAGTCCACCCGAGCATTTGTCACTTCGGGCTCGTTAAAACATCGAAGGAGACTAGAGTCATCTTTAGCTTTTTCTCGACTCTTAAAAAGTGAAAAAGCAAGTTGTGTCTAAAGCGTCGTTATAAAATTTATTTTAAACAGAACATAATCACCTCCTATTCCTGCGTTGATCTTTAGGTTGAGAACATGGAACGCCCCAACCAAGGAATTCCACATGATGGAAATCCTAGTCCGTTCTCCTCTTGGGGAGAAGTTGGTGCGCCCCACATGGCCACATTGTCGCTTCCAGGACTGACAATTGGCCTGCCAATTTGGCTATTCTCAACCAATGTAGTTCAGAACACCATGGTTCCTGAACAGTCGAGTCAACAGTTAGATCAGTCTAGAGCTGCCCACCAGCCTTCTACTTCCTATAACTCTTCCTCCAATCCTTCATCTTCGCAAGGTAGAGTCGGCAAAAGACAAGCTCCCATGGAGAAGAAGGAGAAGAAGAAGAGAGAGAAGAAGAAGAAGGAGCCTAAGGCGACTGGGGGCAAGCAAAAGACATCTGACAAAAATCCACACACAGCACAGACCGGGCCTAAATCGCCATGTGTCATATGTAGAGGAGACCACTTCCATAGAGATTGTCCCTGTATTCCCCGGATACTAAGGGACTGGTCCCCTCGTTTGCACAATTCGGGAGCATCAACCTCTGATAGCCATGTTGAATGCTTACCGTCAACCAGCGAAAGTGAAGGTTCAAGACAAAGAGGGGGAGCAAGATCCCCCTGCAGACTGTGTGAAGGCGATCACGCCATCCACCGTTGTCCCTTCTTAGACGAAGCGAAGAGAGTTTTGGAAGATCGCCCGGTTTCACCGTTGAGACTTCCTCCTGGATACAAAAAACTCGTGCCAAGTCCTTCGTTGGTTGAAAATACAGCTGGCCCGCTCAAGTGGTCAGCTGAAGCGTCAGTCATTGAAAATGAACCTACTGAATCCAGACCAGACGAAAGTCTAAAGGTCGAAACGGCAGTTGACCCGGTTCCGCCTTCAGAGGTTTCATCTTCAAATGACACCGTCACTGAAGATTCATCTTCAAATGACACCCTCACTGAAGAGAATAAGGATGACACCATCCAGATTCTTTTCATCAACACAGACTCTGATGAGCATCAGGGCAATACGCCCATTCCTTTATCGCAGAAAGGAACATCATCAGGGTCGTATCCGGCCGTGTATTCGGTCCCACCACCAAGCAGCCTGGTTGTGTCCTTTGATTGGAACCAACTAGGCAGACCCCGGTTACCAGCCAGTATACCATTCAGAATCATGGTCCAAATTTACAGAATGGTGATGGCTGGAACTATCATTGATGAAGGGGCATCTGTGAGTATCCTTTCCTCTATTGCTTGGAAAGCACTGGGTTCCCCGGCGCTTTTGCCTGAGATAAGAAATCTCTCGGGTTTCGATAAAGGAACCAGTCGACCATTAGGGATCCTCCCCAATGTGCCTGTTACATTGAAAGGGAAGACCGTTCAAATGAACGTGATGGTAGTTCAAGGACCCTTGGATTATAACCTACTCCTTGGACGAGACTATATATATTGCATGGGAGCTATAGTCTCCTCACTCTTTAGAGTAATGTGTTTTCCACACGAAGGAAGAATGGTCAAACTCGTAGACCAACTTTCATTTCCGGGATCACGCATCGCAAATAGTCACATACCAACCCTGAATGGTCTATTCAATCAAGAAATGTCTCCACCCCCAGTCCTCCTTCCCGATGAGTGCGAGTGATTCGGAAAGATGGGACTGGAACCCAGGGGGCATGCATCCTGGTCTGCTTTGGGCAGAAAGAACCCTGGGTATAAGGTAGAATTTCCGCGAGAGAATATGACCAGTCCGTACCCCGTCCGTGGATGGAAGAGGGGTTGTTCTGGAATAAGATTCTGTTGTCAAGGTCACTTGTTTGACAAAGGTCATTCACCATTGTCTATTTCGGTAGACAGTGCCGAAGAAATGTTTTAGTTTGATGGTGTTAACGAAACAATCTTTGGGTAACCAGAAAGAGGCAAGCCTCACCCTTTAAAACAAATGTTTTATCGGATAAGTAGGGGCAGCCTTGAAATTGTACTTTATACCCGGGGGCATGCAAACCTTTTGGAGTGCAAGCCAAGAGCGGTTGTTTATCTGTTTTTTGGATTAATCGTTTCCGAACTTACATAAAGAAAGGATGAGAGGGAGCATAGCTTTGGTAAGGCGCGAGCTCTATAAAAAATGGGATCTTACGGGAGACATTTCTTATCTTATGACTGGTATATCGAGCAGTTTTACCGCGGAATTTATGCTCGTTAAAAAATAGAAAAGCGAGATCCGAGCAGTTTTAGCACATAGTTCATGCTCGTTAAAAAATAAACATAAGATTGAGCAGTGTTTTTGGTGCATTCAAGCTCGTTAAATAAAAAAAAATGAACCTATCCCGGTAAATAACCATTGTGATCGTAAATTTATTAGCCATAAAAAGCCTTGGTCGTGTTTGCACCTGCCACCTCCATTCCATTTGGCCGATCGTTCACCTCCATATGATTGTTTACCCATTTTGAGGAACAGCTGCGAAGAGTGATTTCACCTAGCCATCCTTGTGACACTGCCGTGATTGGAAAATTCCAACCTGTACCTGGAATCTGCTGCTATCCCTGTTTATCATTTGTTCCTCAAAAGACGAGTCTTCTTTGAGCTCTTTTCTCTTGACTCGTAAAATATGAAAAGTTTGCCGAGTTTTGGCCTTCCAGCTCGTTAAAGTGACCGGAAGAGCTATCCCTCCTCTAGATTTTAATCTTTTTGGACCTGAGGGATTATTGCACAAAAAGGTCGAGCGCTTGTTTTATTCGGCTCGTTAAAGTTATTGAAAACTCATCCCTTCTGTATTGTTTTATACTTTTTCGGACTTAAGGGATTAGATGACGAAAAAGGAATTTTGGAGTTAACTTTCTGTACCTTTTCAGACTCTCTAAAAATGAAAAGGACCGATTTTTCCTTGTCGTTAGACTCGTTAAAATGATTAAATAGTGACAAACTTGTCTTTAGACGAGAACGAGTTTCCCTATCGCTAGGCTCGTTAAAACATAGCGATGGGCTTGCCCGAAGGGCAGGTTATAGAACAAGCACATGTTATCCTCCTCAAGCTTGACAAAAATAAAGAGGTACTGGTTAGAAATGACTGGGGAAAAATTGGGAGAACCTCAAAGCTTTAAATGGTAGCAAGTCGCTCTTGAACATGACACTTTTCCTCCGTATCACATCGAGTTGGGTTGTTTCATTCACCGGTCTCATCACCATGGTCTCGCCAAACCATCCACATTTGGGGTAATGCTACCGATCCATCGCATCAGTGTCGTTATATGTTCAAGAGATGTTGTTCAGGAAGAGTCAACCGTGTCCCATCCACTGCCATACATTATCCTTCATCCACCCATGATCGCCACCCTGAATCATATGTCACAGATCGTTTTCACCTCCACTAAAATCATTAGCTCCGTTCCACGTCACTGATGTGGGATTCATTAAGGCCCTCCTTTGACAGATCGCTTCTTGTCGACTTCAGCTCATTATCCAAGAAGTTGATCTAGGAACAACCCCCTCAGTACTTTGAAGCTTGCATGCCTCAATGGCAAGTTTCTCACTTCCGGCGACAGGTATACATCAATGACCTTCGACCGAAAGATTTTGCGTGATGTTCGACGCCAAGTCCTTTATTCACACCACGTGAATTGTACTGCAGTACCTTGAGGATCATTATCATTATCGGTGATTCCTCTCGCGCTTGTTAACGGTTTACATCATTGACCGGTAATCAAGCGATGTCTTTCCATGTTCGACTTCAGCGCAATTATCACATGGATCGACTTGTACTTAGAGTGAAGATCGAACGAGTTTGAAGACCCCGGATCTAGTTTCATCCATCCGGGCTATGATATATATTCAGGAAATATAAAGACATTTGACATGTACATCATTGCAGCAGATGATCATCCTACTCAAAGGATGATAATTTCAGCAGAGAATTATCAGTCTACCATCAGATGATCATCTGTTCTATGTACCAAAATGAATTTATAAAGCTGAGCATGGGAATGCCCGCCTCAGCTAGATCATGAAAGCAGAATGAAAAATAATGTATTGTATTGTATTTTATTATAGGTCACCTCTCGGCAATTGAATGAACTTCGGATCCTCCTGATAAAGCATTTCACCCGATAAACGACCTCATACTTTAGGGGGCAACTGTTATAGACATTTTTGTGCCTTACAGCATGAAGCATGAAATGTCAATAATCTAAGGGATCCAAAGTCCCTAAACATGTTGTTCCTACCCCTAGAGGAACAAGGTCAGCAAACCACAGCACTGAATATCAGTTCTCCACCTGAAAACACTCAAAAACAAGCTAATTCTGGATCATGTCAACTGCTCCACTGAGCATCTGCGCTGAATGTCAAGTGCTCCACTGTGTACCTGCGCTGAATGTCAACTGCAAAGAAGGCTACCTACGCTGGGCGAGTTTGGCCAAGTGGCACAGTCATTCCTCAAGGTGTCAATGCCCAGGAAGCTTCCAAAATGACACTTGGATCAAGGAATTCGACTGGTGATGAGTAAGAGGGTCTAGATCTCCAAGTGGAAGAAAGAACCTCCAAGTGGACTCAAGAACTGAAGAATAACTGAAGTGGGAGAGGACACTAGTCAGCTTCATGCCAGCCTCAAGCTAACTCATCCTTTCTCCAAAACTCCTATATATAGAGCTCTCTCATGAGGTCTAGGGAGGCTGGAATTTTGTGAATGTAAGGAAGTGCTGTTGGTTTGAGTATAGAACTATTGGGTGATTTGCTTGAAGGAGGTGAAGAGGAGATTCCTTTCTGCTGGGAGGTGATGCTGGATTGGGCCTCTTATGGTTGTATCACTTCCTGAACTTTACTTCTTCCATTAATAAAGCATTTGAGGTTCTTCTATATACATGTGTTTCAATGATGTGTTGCTATACTTGTATATTTGATTTATTCTAATCCTTGAATCAATTATGAATGTATGCTTCTTGTAGTTTCCCTCTATTGCCATTTTGCAGGATCTTGGTGTAGCTGGGCCAGTGAAAGAGCAAGGAGCTGGGAGCAAGCAACAAGGAGAGAAGATTGGATCAATCATTAGCGAAAGACATCGGTTAGTGGATCTCTTTCTCCCCTCTTTTACATCTCATAAAGAAGTAATCTCAAATAGCTTTGCTTTGATTGTTGCTGAGGTACTATCACCCTTAGAGTGGGATAGGGTCATTCCGTATTGGATACTTTCCCAACAACACTATGTGACTTTTGGACTTATCCTAAAGACATTTTGTCCATATATGACTATGTGACTCTCCTGAATCCAACGCAACTTGAATCACTCAAAACTGATATTGTATGCTCTCGATATCGCATTCTAATCATTTTTCGAAACAGGTAACAATTTGCAGGTTGGTTGCAGAACTGCTGATTGGGAATACCGTACTCTGACTGGGCAAGGTGACTGGACAGGTTGACTATGTTTCTTGGGCCAGTGGCAGGCATCCACTTGGCCTCACCGCATTGGTCAAATTTTCAGTGCATTTGATTGGTGAATGAAGTTTTGAGTTGGACCAATGATGGGATGCCATGTGGACCACTCATGCGCTGCCACGTGGCACCCTGAGGGTTCAATAATTTTTTTGTATAGCCAAACTGCCTCAGGGAAATTTGAACACAACATCTCTGAACCAACAATGCAATGCCTTACTGCTTGTGCACATGGTGTTTATTGTTATGTATAGTGGCACAATTATATTTAAATTGAATGTAGTTTGGTATTGGGGGACAGGGTTGGAGCTAAGCCTTGGCCCCTAATCACCCCATGCCCATGAGACAATAGGTAGGGGAGTCAAGGGATTGGGCTTAGCCCTAGCCCAAGGTTCCGACACCACATGTTATAATCACCGGACCACAACATACACACCCAGAGCGCCAACAATTGCTGGGTAGAGTTTGGGGACTAGCCCTCGGTCACCTTATCACCATGTAACCACATCACATTCGTAGAGGAGGGCTCGAACATCAAGCATAGAGAAATAGGGACCAACCCACGATTTCAATGCTACCATATGACCACAATGGAGAGCTTGTCAGAGTTCATTGTTTGTGCGCAGAAAAACAGGAACGTCATTGGTTATATGGCAGCCATAGAACTAATTGCCGAATATTTGAGGGCTATGCCGATAGGGGCAGGCGGTTAGCCCCAGCCCTTGGGTGCATGGCCCCATGTGGCCCAATTTTTCCACCACAGGCCTTATTGGGTAGTTAAAGTAAGTGGAATTTTCCACCCCATTTGATGCGAATCTCGTCGGTGCAAGGATAAATTGGCGCTTAGCGAGCCCCGAAAAAGGTAGATTCGTAGGATGGTGTTGTAGTGGCTACAACCACCCTCTAAAATTTTGCCTTAGCTTTGTTTTGGAGCCTCCCTAACAACCATCCTCAGCAGCATGTCTTTCCCTGTCAAGTACTCAAACTTCAGTGGTTTTCTAGTAGATTGCTAGCCTGTGCATGATAGCTTGTTGCATTCCCCTCATAGGATGTTCCTCTGGACTTGGTCCAGCTGCAAACTGAGAAACTTCCTCAAGAAATTGTGCAATTCTGGAGGGGAACTAGCCTTCCCTCTAGAAATTATTCAATCCTGACTAGCAACCTACTTGACTCCAGAATTACGCAATCCTTCTTGTCAACCTTCACTGGAAAAACTGCGCAATATGTCCCAGTAGTCAGCTGCTCAGCCCCAGAAATTGCACAATTCTAGGTAGCAGTTAGCTGCTCAACCCAGAAATTGCACAATTCTAGGTAGCAGTTAGCTGCTCAGCCCAGAAATTGCGCAATCCTTCTGGGAAGCCAGGCTAGCTCCCTCCTAGAAATGCACAAATTTTCCCCTTAGCTGATCAGGCTACTGCATGTGCCATTGGGTTGACCAGTTCCATCCGGGACCAAGAAAAACTGATTTACATGCATGGACTGCTTCTCCCAAGGCAACATGCAAAGTCATCCCTTGATTTAGAGATCTATTTTTAGTAGCTGGAGGTTACATGCAAGGATCATTTCAGAAACCTCTCGCAAAGTGTCACTTTTCCTAGATTTGTGGCTTGCACGTCACAACCTCAATTATCAACCGAATACTGCAAAGCTCATTCGCCACATTGACCTTGCAGCTCTGACATCCGACATTGCATCTAGGAGTCGTCAGCACATTCGGCTCAATTGTTTTGGGGTAAGCCCGCCTTTCATGTCTTGCGTTGCGTTTCTATCACTTTCTATGTTTCTCTTTGTGTGAGTGTTATGTGCTTGATTTTAGTGAGCGTTTGTTGTCTTTTTGATGTATGTTAGCTTGTAGAAGCATCGTTTCAGTTTTTGTTTGCATCGCATTGTTGTTGCATGCATGAGTTGTTTTTGCACGGGCGGTCACCGTTGCGGCAACTCTCTTCACACACATACATGCTTTCCTGTTTTCTGAATCCCGCACTTGATATTTGCATGTATGATCATTCACTCTTGTTTGCACTCATCTCACCATGCATTCAGACTTCTCATGTTTTCAGTCGTCCGTCGGCCAGACTGAGTTGCCTTGGCACAAACCGTGCCTTGCCCAGCTAGCATTGTGCATTTTAGGAAGCGAAGGCTCTTCCTTCCATCTAGAAATTGCGCAAGTCTAGCCCAGCACTAACCTCCAGGCATGCATTGCGCAATTCTTGGAGGCAGTGTCGCGCTGGCGCCAGAAACTGCGCAATGTAGTTTGCTGGTTGCATGTCACTGTTGATTGAAATTGTGCATCTTGCAGTTTTAGTCCTCAGCAGGCCAGGATGGACTATGCATTGTGCAATTCAAGCAGTCAGTCAGCCTCCTGATAGCCCAGACTATGCCTTACGCAGTTTTGGCAGTCAGTCTCCTGACCTCATGGTGGAAATTGCGCAACCTTCATGTTCAATCACATCGGTATGTTGCAATCCAGTCTTCAAGTTTGTTTTGAGGTTCGATTAACAAATTGCTTGCCATGAGTGTTGCCATGTCTTCAGGAATCATAGGTGTTCATCCGTCTCTCAGCAGCACAAGTACAACGACTTCCATGAGAGCAAAGTCAAAGAAACTGTTAAGAGCGCAACTGGGGATGCAGTCGATCAAGTGTCTATGAACTTGCCTATCCACAAAGACATCAAGTTGTTCATGGACAAGGATATCAAGATCAATGTCAGTAGCATCACAATTAGCAGCACCATCAGCAGCAACAGAAGGCATCACACCCACACGTGATGAATGGAAGAGAAAGGTTGTTGACAACATAGAGGCAAAGCAAAGCTGCAAGTTCAAAGCAGATCCACTCATGATGAAAACAACTTTGGAGATTGAGGCCATGAGGTGACGGCACGACATGAAGGTCGTGCGAAGGCATAGAAAAAAATAGAGAACGAGTTGCATGTGCTGAAGCAATGACTCAAGGAAGAACATGAGCTGCAAGGACGAGAATGAGCTGCAGTACGAATAGGTACAACATGGGGTGCAACATGCATAGACAGATGAAACTGTTCTCGTACAAGTTATAGATCCATCCCAGCAGCAGGCATGGAGTAGACAAGGTGAGTAGTGTTGTTGATTGCATGCAAGAGAATTCAACAACATGCATGTCATTATGCACACGCATGCGATCCCACCCATTTGGCACACTCATCGAGGCAAAGACAAGAAGCAAGTCCAACTGGAGTTGAACATGTATTTTGACAAGTTGATGCACATGACCACCAGCACATGCTTGGAGATCAGCACAGACACTATGCATCAACATGTTGCTGGTCCAGTCGCACCCAAGATGACCATGCACATGCTACCAGACGAGTTGGATGGAGGATCCATATCAGTGTACTTGGATGCAACAAAGGTAAGAGTTCGCTTCAGCAAGATGTCACTACTGAGCGCACAGACGACCAAGCTTGGCATCTGCTCACCACCTTCGACCATCACAAGGATGTCAAATAGTTGGTCAACGGTTAGAGTGTCAGCGATGTCTTGCATGGATTGCTCAAGCCATTTTGTCTCACATGGGCACATGTTCATTGTAATGTAACATCTTGTCTAGTGGAAGTTCAAGTGTCGATAGTTGAATGTAAAAATCATAGAGTAGTTGAAGAGTCATGAGGATAGATGAACAATCACAAAGGGGAATTTCAAGGGCCACCCCACCCTTTTCTATATATAGTCCCTCATAACTCATTGTAGAGGCTTTTGGTCAGCTAAGCTTCCGATAGGACTATCTTAGAGAGAGCTTGGACAATATTGTAACGATCCTTGGCTTCTCCACTATGCAGAGCTAGTATATCACTTTGGAGGACCAGGCGGTAGTGACTGTAATGTTCCGTTATCAGAACTAGTGGATGGACATGGATGTATTGTATGACTGGAATTTACACTTCTTAGTATAACAGATCCAACATGTTTCATGCATATGTCATATTATATTTCAGCTATCTTGTTTCCTCTAAATGATATATGTATCTGTTTGCTTACGCATGCATGTGTAGCTATTTTCTGTATATGTATATATAAATCTTACTAAAACGTGTTGTTGGTTTAACCATCACTTTGGATTGCTAGCTCACTTGCCTTCCATGTTGTGATGCATCTTAGCTTGTGTTCCCTTCTTAACTTTGTGCTTTCACAGGTTTCCAAGGGGCGCACTCACCTCACCCTCCATGTGTTAGAACTGCTCATGCACCTTCCTTGCCTTGTTGCATACGTCACACCCTTGCTACCAACAGGGACATCTTACTTTCCTCTGTGTGAAACCACTGCCAAGGCGATACCATACGACCTACTGCTGGGAGTCCTACACCAAACGATATGAGGTATAATTGGGACTTTCTATCGGGGAGATCCCTGACATGTTGGTGGGTCCAGCACCATCAACAAATGGAGCTGGAAATCTGTCCAATTTGTAGATTAGTTAAGAGGGAAAACTTCTAGAGAATATAACTTCTTCGGGTTTTGACCAAATTGATCCCAACAAAAGCCCAACTAGGGTTTTTGACTGTTTTGAAGCCATTGGAGACATAATTTTTACATTTTAATCATTGTAAATCCACATAAATACAAATTTGAGCACTTAATGAAAGAGGCCCAACATTGGAAGTTAGACCAGGGGATGTAGCCCAATAGAGGGGTGAAATCCTTTATAATTTTTGTTGTCATGTGTTTATGATATGGTATTTTGTCTCTGTTTATGCTGTTAAATAAGTTTAAAAACCAATATTTTATGTGTTTTTAAAAGTGATCCATTGCCTAAAATACATAAAAAATTTACCTGCAATTTTTCCATCACCTTCAAGTTTCATTACAGATCAATCTTCATGGAATATTTGCTTTGTTTCTCATATTCACTCTCCAAGGGGGATTTGATCAATAACAGAATCCTCTGAGTCATCATGCAATGTCTTCTTTATGTCTCAGTCCATGATGCTTCATGTCTCCATAATAGCTCCCCTTTGTTCTTCTTCTCCATAGGCATTTATTTAAGCTTTCCTCTTGCTATCTACTTTGAGCATCATCTTGTCATCATGAGATAGTAATCCTATGAGAGAATATCATTCATGGAAAGGCAAAATCCGTCTTAAAACATCTATTCTATGACTACCTAGCTCAAATAATTATCTTCTCATGATAGGTGTGTGAGAGGGTTAAGATAAGAAGGCTTGATTAGGAGGGCACATCTAAACTCAACAAAGCTCACAAGAGGCCTTCAAGGTGCACTTGTGCACTCAAACAAGAGAGAGAGAACATCAAGGGTGTAAGGGAAAACTACGAAGAGATGAAGGAGTGAGGCTTCAGGAACAAGTTCCGCAATCAGTTGCTCATTCTGAATTAATGTCTTTTTTAGATGGATTTCCAGGATACAATCAGATCCTTGTTCATCCAGAAGATCGATTAAAAACTATGTTTAGAACAAAGTGGGGAACATATGCATATCAGAAAATGCCTTTTGGATTAATGAATGCAGGAGCTATGTTCCAGAGAGTGATGGACATTTCTTTCAAGGGGTTGATTAATAAAAATGTTGTGGTATATCTAGATGATATTACCATATATTCAAAGAAGAGAAATAATCATTTACATGACTTAAAGCAGACCTTTGAAAGATGCAGAAGGTATGGAATTTATCTAAACCCCAAGAAATCAATTTTTGCTCTTAGTGAAGGTAAACTCCTTGGTTTTATTGTATCCAAACATGGAATTTGTATTGATCCAGAAAGAATTAAAACAATTTTAGAAATTCCATTACAACATACCAAACAATCAATGCAATCTTTTCTTGGCCAAATCAATTTTGTTAAGAGATTTGTCCCCGGATTTTCTCAAATTGTCCTACCATTACAAACAATGATAAAAAAAGATTCGCTTTTTAAATGGGGTGATCATGAAAGAGAAGCATTTAAAGAAATCAAACAAGTTGTAGTTGATGCCCCTTCTCTATCAACTCCCAAATTTTTCTGATCAATTTATTTTATATACTTTTGCCTCTAAATTATCATATGCAACAGTCTTAACACCAACCAAATGAATAGAAAATCGAAGCTCCTATTTCATTTTCAGCTCAAATTTTCAAGGAGCTAAATTAAATTATTGAGTAGAAAAGCAATCCTTTGTAGTTTACAAAGCTATCAAATCATCATGGCCATCACGCCAATGCTAGATTAAGAGAAACCCTACAGTAATGTAAAGAGTCTGCTCCAAGCTTGTCTGTCACTTGAAACTAATTCAATAATAAAATATCTAACATTATGAGGCTTTTAGGTTTGTTACATAGCTCTGGTTCACAAGTATTTTACCATGCTTGGGTAGAAAACACCCACAAAAACATATGAAGTCAATAAATCTAGTTAAGTGGAAGGACAAGCACAATCAACACAGAAGAAAGGAGAGAAAATGAAGACCAATCATCTTTTTTCCAGTGACTTCAAAGTTCAAAAGTTATTACATGTGAAAAGAGATTTTAGAAACTCTCAATATCCAACCACATTACATCTCCACTGCATTAAATAGATACTTATTCTTGTTGAAGGTTGCGCCCTCAAGATGTTGATTTTTAGAATGCACATGATGTTGAAATAGATGTCACATCCCAATGGTTGTGCCCTCATTATTTTTGAACGATAGGCTAGCCAACGATTGATACATGGCATATGATTGGGTCTAAATGTCAATTGAAGTGCGTCTTCTGTTTTGTGTTAAAACAATAAAAAATCCATGGATTGAACATGCACCCATTTGGGATAGATGTAATTTCTTGTGTGCCTACACTTGAGTGGACTATGCTTGCTTGTAATAAACTACGACCTTTGTATCTAATTCACTCTATCCAAAATATGTTTACTTTGTTACATCCATAGACATACACTAGAGTTAGGGATGTGTGTTGTAAGGGAACTGTCAAAATAAAATGAAAATAAACATAAAATATATAAATAAAATATTAAATAACAATGATGTGTCAATAAGGTTCTCAATCTTTAATTGTAACCTTCAGCCTAATGTGTGTGTGTGTGTGTGTATACACATCTAACATAACATTAAATAGGTTATTGCAGTCATCATTCAATCATCTATTTTATTCTTCTACTTTAAATTCTATATGTATACCAATCATCTATCTTCATGATTGATATTCTTTAATGAATGAACAATGTTGATTAGATGTTGATCCTTTCTTAGAGCTGAGTAGGGCAGATTAGATGTTGATCCTTTCTTAGAGTCATTGTATGATGATGAATTGTTTGAACATTTTTAGTCCAATGTTGATTGTTCAATTAGTTATTAGTGCATATTAATGAATTATGTATTGCACATGAACTATATATCTTAATCAAATGAAATTGTAGCATAACAAGGTATATAATCATTAACCTTTAATTCAATCCCACAATTAAAAAGTAAATGGTTGATCAAGTAACCCAAATTAGCAATAAGGATTTTTTTAGCAAGAAATGGTTTATATAATGGGTGTGACTGGTGCTATGGCCATAAAATATACCAATGCTAGGCTAGTATGAGAGAGTATTTTTCCTGAATGTTGCTTTAGGTGCACAATAATAGTTAGGCGGCTGAATGGGTGGTTTCGAGATAGATCTAGGGGAACTTTCAATATACTTAAGGTACATGTAAGTAATGTCCATATGTAGTCTTGTCTAATGTGATATTATTCAAATTGGTACCAATAGGGGTAACTTGGAACTCCAACAAAGAAGGCTTTAAGCTCAATGAGTAACCTCCTAAAGTTATGGGGTTTCCTGTGTGAATGACTCCCAAGCCACAATTTTATTCACCTAATGACATGTATTATTGTTTTATATATATATTTCAGAACACGTCTTTAGCCTATATATCTAAGAGAATTTCTTCATAAAAAAGTGTGTCAAAACCATATACTTGTGCTCTTTGACATAGAGTGTCATCATAATTCATTCCACTGAGACACATAATTTACATGAAACAAATGATAGGTAAATGTCTCAATTAAATGCTCCAAGTGGCCCTTTAATCATTAGAATGTTTGCAAATTTTTACTTGACTAAAACCTTTCATAGAGATCCCATCACTCAGATTCATTTCATCTTGCTGAGCAAAAACACTACTCAACATAATATAGTAACCATTCAAATGGAAGTTGCAATTAAAGAGTCAAACTTTTAATCATCCTAAGCATGCGAATTAAATGTAATTAGAACATCCAATCCCATAAATAAAAATAAAAATGTATCCGTTGCTTAAGTTCAATAAAACAAGATTTAGAGCGATTGTTGTGTACTGCGAAATTTGTTTTAATGCCAAATGATCTTTAGTTGTCTTCCAACCCCAAATATATTTTAAAAATATAGTAAATGTTTAATTCAGTGTTAACATAAAAATATTGCTCAAATCTCTTTACTCTGTGACAATGTTTTACTTTGCTCATTATATTCATAATTATAAACATTAAAATTCAATATTATATTAACAAAACCAGAAAAGTCATATTTATAGTAAATGTAAAACAAAATACTTCATTAAATAATAATAATAATAATCATTAAAAGAACCACAAAACTACATTAAATAATAATTAATTATACTAAATCACAATTAATTATTTTAGAATTATATTAAATCACACACATTTCAAATTTCAGGAGGCTTTAAATGAACGTCGTCAAACATACCTGACTTTTACAAAAAATTTGTTTTCCCGCTGCATTCTGCGTTTCTTGTTCACTGCTCTCATTCTCTGTTTCTTGAATCCTTCCTGCAAAGTTGAGTTGAGTTGAGTTGAGTTTTCTTGTTCATGAATTACAGATCGCTGTTTCTTGAATCCTGAATTACGGATCGCTATTTCTTGAATCCTTCCTGCACACTTCTCTTGTTCCTGAAGGCAGATTTGTGGCAGGTTTAGGGTTTCTTCCACGATGACGCCCGGGAACCAAGATGAGTCCCGGGTGACGAGAAGATGGGTGGTGATGGTTGCCATTGGAATTGTTATATTTGCCTGCCTTCTTATTCCTATTGGTATTGTTATTCTTGGGAACAAGGTTCCATATGCGGCTACAGGAGGAGCCATACCGGCTGGTATACATACCGCCTGCTCTAAAACGCTCCACCCTCAGCTGTGCGTGTCTACGCTGGTCACATATCCAGGTGTTGATCAGCTGGTGGAACCTAAAGATTTTGTTCAAGCCACCATTGAAGCCACCATAGGTCAGGTTTTGCAATCGTACTCTCTAAAGGTTGCAGCCCCTGTTCCTGTTTGGGGAGACGGCGACGGAGGTGTGGCCCAGTAGGATTGCGTGGAGCTGCTCCACGATACACTATATCATCTGAATGCCACGCTGCTCCACATGTCTGATTTGTCTGGTAAGAGACCGTCATTGCTCTTCATTGCCGATGTCAAAACTTGGCTCAGTGCCGCTCTGACAAACCAGGATACATGCCTCGAGGGTTTCCAGGACTTGATTGGAGGCAGCAATGCGACTCTTCAATCCACCAATGACATACTAAAAGAATCCAGAAAGTTCTCTCAATTGATCAGTAATTCCCTCTCCCTCTTCCAAACCCTTTTCAGCAACGCCGGCTTGGAAAATAAGCTTTACCTGGTGAACAGACGAATAAGTCTGCAGTAGTTCCCCAAAACCCTCGACGGATGTTGCCAAAGAAGAATAACGTTGGTTTCAAGAAAGATGAGGGGAATAACGCTGGTCTGGAGCAGGAATTCAAGAAAGATGAGGGGCATAACGCTGGTCTGGATCAGGAATTCTATCACCATTATGGGTTGTTGGATCGATATGACATGAAGGAATTCCCTATGTGGTTATCGGCAACTGATCGTTTACTCCTACAGCTTTCCCCTGCACACTTAAAACCCGATGCTGTCGTAGCGCAGGATGGCAGTGGCAATTATGTAACAATAACCGACGCTGTCAAGGAGGCACCCAAGCATTTAAGAAGTAGAAAATACATAATCTATGTCAAAGCTGGACTGTACCTTGAAACTGTCAAAATTTCTAAACGAAAAACCAACATAATGTTTGTTGGCGATGGCAAGGGAAAGACTGTTGTTGTCTCCAGCAAAAATGTGGAGGGTTCTACTACTTTCAGTTCCGCTACCTTTGGTACTATTCCAAACCTTTCTGTCTGCATTATTTTTGTTTGTTTGATTGTTCAATCCAATTTCTTGAAATACCCTTTCTCTTTCTCTGTACCTGGTTAATTGAAATACCCTTTCTCTTTCTCTTTCTCTGTACCTAGTTAATTGGATTTTCAACATTGTTTCATGACATGTGTGTATGGAGCTAAGGCTGACCAGTGAATTGGTTAATTGGATTTTCAACATTGTTTCATGACATGTGTGTATGGAGCTAAGGCCAATTAACAATGACTGACCAGTGAATGGCTGCATTGCAGCTGTATCCAGTGCAGGATTTGTTGCACGTGACATGACCTTTATGAACAGTGCAGGGCCTGACAAGCATCAAGCTATGGCTCTACGGGTGGGGGCCGATTTTGCAGCGATTTATCTATGCAGTATTATTGGTTACCAAGACACACTTTATGTTCATTCTCTTAGGCAGTTTTACAGAGAATGTGACGTGTTTGGAACAGTAGACTTCATTTTTGGCAATGCGGCCGTGGTTTTACAGGAGTGTAACATTTATGCTCGACAAGGTATGCCCAATCAAATGAATGTAATCACTGCCCAAGGAAGGAATCATCCTTATCAAAATACCGGCATCTCAATACATAATTGTATAGTTACAGCAACAAGTGATCTCCCTCCCTGGATGGCATTCACTTCAACATACCTCGGGAGGCCTTGGAAATTATACTCTCGAACAGTTTACATGCAATCGTTTTTAGGCGACCTCATTCATCCCGCTGGCTGGTTGGAATGGTCGGGAGAATTTGCATTAGAAAGCTTATACTTTGGGGAATACAGGAATTCTGGGCCTGGTGCATTTCTAGATGGGCGCGTAACTTGGCCTGGTTATAGGGTGATTAAAGCCGATGAAGAAGCAAAAGAGTTCAGTGTGCCTATTTTTATCCCTGGTTCTGCAGTGGGATCCCATACATAGAAGGCCTACAAATTTGTTAATTTTTTTATGGCAATAAGGATGTCATATTTTAAATCCTTACTCGACTCTGAAATGCTGAAATGCAATACTGCCAGGAGGGGAGACCAAAAAATCATGTACTTCCTCTCATCTCATGTTAAAATGTAATCTATAACTGTTATATTTATAATCTCTCACATATTATCTGTATGTTGTTTCATTTTTATATTCAAAAATTCAAAGTTTCGAAATTCTTGACATGATGTTGCAATCTCATTTCTACCTCACAAACACTGGTTTCTCTAAACCTTGTTGGGATGATATTGTATGTAGACATTGTCACATGGTTGGTTTATAGTGTTTATGGCTCTACAAGGATTATTTCGATATACACTCTATTATTTCCTTGTGATGTATATTTTTTTTTGGTGATGTTCTATTCAACCCCAAGCTTATGAATTGATTTAATTCTAAGTTTTGTGATGTAATACACTGGGTTTGTGTTCTTGCATTATATATCACCTTTTCTTCTTCGAATAAAGATATCACTGTTTCTTTCTTGGAAACTAAAATGTGTATATACAGGTTTTTCAACAACTCGAATGATTAATTTAATTTTATTAGTGCTCATATAAAATACAAAATTTTGGAATATTCAACAAACACGCTCAAGTTGTCATATGCTAAAAGTTTACAATTAGGTGAACAATGATTTTTAATCCCATAATTACATTAGACTTCGACAAACATTTGCATGCCAAATAAAAGCTCTCCAAGGAAATAAATCGCGCTGAGGTATAGTGAAAGATTTGCATGGTTGATAAAATCACTCCATACCCCAAGGAAACAAAGCACAAACTCTTCAACAGAGAATAGCAATGAAAGGAAGATGGGAGAAGAGTTCCATCTAAAATCAGTAAACTCAGTTCACTCAAATTTGCAAAGGGAAAATTCATTATGTCAATGTCATGAGGAAGTAAAACAAAATTAGTAAAATATGCGCGTGAAGTATCACAATAATATATGCACATTGCAGATTGAGTCAATCACTTACTAGATAGAATTCCCTCCCTTCCAACATTTGCCATGGCTCTGACCTCTAAGTAACTGTGAGCTTGAATTATCAACATGGCCATAAGATTGAGAATGGTCACATCATATATTTTCATGATTTTTTTTCTTTATCCTGAGTCCCATCCCTCTTTTCACATTAATGGGTCCGTGAAATTTATTGAATTTGTAACGTTTAACTCAGATTTGTTCCTGGGTGGTTGTTTGCTAGACCGTAATATTTTAATAGCCTTATGAAGTATATATATATATATATATATATATACACACACACACACACACGTTTTAATGTATGAGCTTGTTGTAAATAGGAGAAAATGTGTTGCAATGAGCAGGTTACCAAATAGAAAATATCAAAAATGTCTGCAAAATTGTTAAGAGTGTACTTTGCATGTCACTAATAATAATTCTTTGTTAAGAACTAAATCTTAAACAATTTCTGGGATGCAAGAGTGGTGGAAACACATATGGGATGTGTGGAAGCAAATTGATTTGAAATGAGTGAGTGTAACATTTTGCAACAATTCCATGGTAATGAAAATGCATCTCCATTTGTACCTTGATTCATATTATACATCCGCTCCATCAAAAATTGCTACAACTACTTTTCATTCTCAATTTGTTGGTTCACATGGTAATCAGGTATAAGGTGGCCATATTTCACAAGTAGAGGAACATAAGAGTGAAGACTCTTTCCATATTTCATTCCTCTTTCATAATCTTCCATGTCAAAATGATGATCAATCATATTGCAATCTTGATAAGCAGTCAAATGACCTAAAAATCCTCACTTAAGTTGAAACATTGGATAGTCATTAGCCTAACATCCAATTTCTTGTTGATATAAGAAGTGATGAGTGCCCAAATACATTGGACGATGTTTTACTTCCTCAAGAAGACCCTAATTTTCAAGGCTTCGATCTAATTGTTGAACACCCTTCTCATAGTTTGTAAACTCTAGTTTTGGATAATATTTCTGTTCAGAATGATCTTGGAACTCCTCTGATCCATGCATTGTCAGATATCAAACCAAAATATTCAGATTATTACACTTTTGAAACATTAATATACCCTGTTGAAGAAGAGAAATTCCAATCCCAAAATCATATCGGTATATCATTCTTCGGTCATTATGAATGTCATGTTCATTTCATTAATCTGTAGCCTCCTCATGATATGCTCTTACATTCACCTCCCTGCCATGTCTAAGACCTTCTCTTGGATGATAGTGGGTGTTCAAATAATATTATAGAGCATAATATGTGTGATCCAACATTATTGCAAGTTGATATGAGTATGCATGCTTTGAATTCTAAGTTTTTTTTGGGTGCAAGTGATTTGTCTCCTTCTGGGTATTTTCATCAATACACTTCCCGTCATTCCATGATAGGCTTGACGAGTCTGCTACACCAACAAGTTATCTCAATCCTTTAGGTTTTTTGCTCGCTAGCATTGGCTACAATCAAGTATAGGGTTCTTATTGAAATTTCCTCACAAAGTTTTCTTCTTCCTCATATGATATGTAGCTTGCATATTTGGGTGATTCCTTCTCCTTCCCTTTATATGTGGCTTTGAAAGCTTCTTCTCTCATATTTGATGGACCCCCTTTTCTCATTTCAAAGGTTGTTAGGATCCCATGGAGTTGTTCGATAGTGAGACTCTTCAAATACTACATTTCTTTAATAGCAAAGACTTTGGAATCTGACTTTAGAGTTAGTGATCTCAAAATATTTTCAACAACAATCACATCTTTTATTTCATCTCCAAGATTTCCATTTGAGTTAACAATCTCGTCCACTCCAAGGAAAAAAGTTATGACGCTTTCATCTTATCGCATTTTAAGTGTCTCATACCGAATTCTAAATGTTTTAAGTTTAACACTTTTTACCTTGGCATCACCTTCATAACTTTGGATAAGATTATCCCACATTGCCTTTGCGGTGTTCAGCTACATGAACTTCACAAATCCAGACTCGGCCAAACTTCCCAAGATGGCATTTACAACCTTTGCATTGGTTTCATATTGTTTCTTCCTTGCAATTGTTAGGACATTCCGACACATAGGATATAGTTAAGTTCAACTTGGTCTAGTATAGAGTTAGGTTAGAGTTAGGTAAAGTGTGTTTCTTTACCGTTGTACATTTTGTAACTTACAATCCGACGGTCACGATATGTAGTGATCCGACGGTTCACTCTCACCTCGGTATTACCGACACTTGATCCGTGGCTTGACACCCGATTGGTCCATGAGTTCTATTTAAAGCGCATGGAGGGTCATTGTTCGGGTAATCCGTGCATGAGAGAAGCTTATGTAAATTTTCATTCTTTGATTAATAAATTGTCTGTACCCACGTTGGGACAGGCCGTGGACTATTTCCCTCCTTGCACTCTGAGGGTTTTAACCACGTCAAAAATACTGGTGTATTGATTTGAGATCTGGTTGTGAGCGGTGTCCTTTTGGTATTCTTTCTGAGGAACTTACCCTGTAAATTCCTACATGGTATCAGAGCTATTTGAGGGCCGCGTCCGTTGGTGATCCAAATCTAAAGCCGGTAGAACTGCATGCGGCTGTCGTTTCCTAGATCTGCTGTTTCTGACTGCTTTCGGGCCGAGAGGACTGCTCTGTTGCGTTCGGAGCATCTGTTTCAGTGAGGAACCCCTTTCGTTTCACGCGAAAAGGTTTCCGGTAGCCCTAGCTGCGTCATTTTTCAGATCGGGAGGTATACAGTGTTTTTTTTGCAGTTTACTGTCATTTTCTCTCTGCTTATTTCGGTTTCGGTTTATTTAGCCTTTTTTTTTCCGGATCTATACCTTTCATTTCTGCGTATGCTCTTTGCCCTGCGACTCTGTGCGATCTGGGCAAATCAGAAACAGAAAGAAAGGATTTTTCTCATGCGTATGCTCTTTTCCCTGCACCTTAGTGTGATCTCGGAAAATCAGAAACATTGAGAAAAATATTTAGTTTTTCGGCTAAAAGCTAACTTTGAGATTTTTTTTTAAATTTCTAGTTTTTTGGCTAAAGCTAACTTCGAGCCGTAAGGTTCGTTTTTCTTTGGATATTCGTGTTGGGTTTTGTGTTTTGTGTTTTGTAGGGGAAAAGAGTCTTCCCAAGGCAAGCACGCAAATCGAGGCCCCCCCCCCCCCCCCCCCCCTCTCTCTCTCTCTCTCTCTCTCTCTCTCTCTCTCTCAAATATTTTGTATAGATCAATTGGTTCAAAGACCTTTTAAGAGAGTAGAGGTCTTGGGTTCAAGTCTCCATTTTGTGGGGGCGGATTTTTTCATTCCCGCACATTCGCGCACTTTGCCGGCAACGTCAACAATTTTTTTTTCAAAAAGCCATAACTTCTTCATCCGGAAGCCTTTTTCAGAGCCGTTTTTTTTAAACCGCCTATTTTTTCGAGATCTATCCATTGGACCACTTACTTTCAGCATCTTCAGCTTCAGTTGTTTTTCAAAAAATGGAAAGTCCATGCCAAGTCATTCTTGACAGCACTAACTACTTCCAATGGGTAGCCTACATGGGAGATTTACTTAGAAGTAAAGGTCTCTTCAGAATAGCCACAGACCAAGAGAAGAAACCCAAAGATGAAGACAAGGCCGAAAAATGGGAAAATCGACAAGATCAAGCACGTGGTTTGATAGGAATGTCTGTTTCTCCTGATCTTAGATTCCACATTGCAGAAATTGAAACTCCTCATGAAGCATTAGAAAAACTTGCTAAAGTTTTTGGGATTAAAAATGAAATTAGAGCCCATCAACTTGAGAATGAGTTGCTTACTTTGGATCCTAATAATTTTTCTTGCATTGAAGATTTCTTGTCCAAATTCAAGACCCTTAGATATCTCTTGGAAGGTGTTAAAGTTAAGAAAGAAGATGGTAACCTTATTTATTCCATCCTTACTAAGTTGGGACCAGCCTACTCTGTATTTGTTTCCACTTTCCATTCTACCAGGGAAGCTTTCATTTGTCAAGGCAAAGACTACAAGCCCCCTTCCTTTGACTCCTTTTGTGATTCCTTAATAAGAGAACAAGAAAAACTCTTACACCTTGGTCTTCTTAATCTTGGAAACTCTTCCTCGAAAGCGTTAGCCGCCCAGCAGCAACCAAATTCAAAGAATCCTAAGAAGTCTTATCCTCAAAGGAATGGTCCTAAACCAACTCAGCCTCAAGATGAAAGATCATTTCAGCAATATGACAAGACCAATAAAAACAAATGGAAGAAGACTGACAGACATTGTAACTTTTGTAATCGAGATGGCCACTTAGAATCTAAATGCTTTAAGAAGATGGAAGCCTTGGAAGCCGCAATGAAGAAACATAACATCCATCTGGAGCCTACTTCAACTTCAACTTCCGGAACGGCATTTTCTGCATGTCATCGTCAATCATCTCAGTCTGGTTATGCATTAAATGTATCTTCTTCTTCTTCTCATTCTCATGAGTGGCTCATTGATTCTGGAGCCTCTTGTCACATGGCCAAAAACCAAGCCATGTTTTCTTCTTTAAATGATTGTAACACCAAAAATATATATGTTGGTGATGATAGATCTCTTAATGTTGTAGGGACTGGAACTGTTCATCTAGACAATGGTCAGTTCAATGATGTATTATGTGTTCCAAACTTATCCTGCAACCTTCTATCTGTCTATCAGATAACTCATTCAGGTGAAGGTAAAATTGTTGAATTTTCACCTCATGATGTTGTAATCAAGGATCTAAAAGATCCTAAACAGATTCTAGCTACTGGTCTTGCTGATGATTCCAAAAGGTTGTATAAGTTTCACAACTTTGGGTCATCCCATCTTCCCTCAGTATTTGTTGCTCATAATGATGAAGTGAGCAAACTTTGGCATGAGCGGTATGGTCACTTAAACTATCGCTCCCTTCAGCATCTATGTAAAGAAAACATGGTGACAGGTCTTCCTATGGTATCTTGCAAAGATGGTGTTTGTTCCGGATGTGTACTCGGAAAACATCATCGGGACAGTTTTGACAAACGTGCCTCTTGGCACGCCTCAGCCCCTTTACAGCTTGTGCACAGTGATTTATGTGGTCCTCTTCCTGTTGCTTCATTCTCTGGCTGCAAGTACTTCTTAACTTTCATTGATGATTTCTCCAGACGCACTTGGGTATACTTCTTAAAACTCAAGAGCGAAGTATTTACCACCTTTTTGGCCTTCAAAGCATTCGTTGAAAAACAATCTGGACATCAAATTCTTAAGCTAAGAACTGATAATGGTGGAGAATATGTTAAAAATGCATTCATCAACTTTTGCACCGAAAATGGAATTCAAATGCAACATACTGTTCCATACACTCCACAACAAAATGGTGTAGCTGAAAGGAAAAATCGCACCTTAAAGGAAATGGCTAATTGTATGCTGCAATCTAAAGGACTCAGTCTTAGTTTTTGGGCCGAAGCAATTAATTGTGCAAATTATATAATCAATCGCACTCCTACTAAGGTTCTAGAGAATATCACTCCAGAAGAAGCCTGGAGTTCCATTAAACCAGATGTAAGTCACTTTCGTGTGTTTGGAAGTGAAGCATGGGCCCATATTCCAGATGAAAAGCATAAAGCCTTAGAACCTAAGAGTGAGAAATGTACTTTTGTTGGATATTCTGAAGATGTAAAAGGCTATAGACTTATTCCATTTAAGTCCAAAAATGTTATCATTAGAAGAGATGTAAAATTTGATGAAAATAAATCGGCCTGCGAGCCTAGTCCGGCGGATGTGCCACCTCTTCCTATCTCTTCTATCTTTGAAAACATTTCTTCTTCTGATGATGAAAGCGAGGATGATAATCCTTCCCCACCTTCTCAGGATCCTCAACTTCCAAGATGGGTCCGTGCTACTCGGGATGCAGCAGGTGATCTTGCCGGTGATCCTACAGATCAGCGACGTACACGTTCTCAGTTTGAAAGAGCCTCTTCTTTACTGGCTCAAGCTCCAGTAAATCATGATCCTGACACTTTTGCAGAAGCTTCAGGCCATCCACATTGGGAAACAGCTATGAATGAAGAATATCATTCATTGATGACAAATGATACATGGGATCTTGTTCCTCTACCAAAGGGACGCAAACTTGTTAGATGCAAATGGGTTTACAGAACCAAGTATGGACCAGATGGGAAAGTTGATAAACATAAAGCTCGTCTAGTTGCTAAGGGCTTTTCACAGGTTGAAGGCATTGACTACACTGAAACCTTCTCTCCAGTTGCCAAAATGAACTCTATCCGCCTTGTTCTTTCCCTTGCTGCCTCTTTAAAATGGGAAGTCCATCAAATGGATGTTAAATCTGCCTTCTTGCATGGGGACTTGCAGGAAGAAATCTATATGGAACAACCCATTGGCTTCATACAAACAGACTCCAGCCTCGTTTGTCGACTTAAGAAATCCCTTTATGGCCTCAAGCAAGCTCCTCGAGCTTGGTATGCCAAAATGGATAGCTTTCTTTTAGAATCTGGCTTTTCTAGGTGTCATTCTGACAATACTGTCTACACCAAGAAAGTGGGCAACTCTCTCATCATCCTTGTTCTTTATGTTGATGATCTTATTCTTACTGGTAGTGATCCCAACCTTATAAACCATGTGAAGTCCAGCCTTAAAAAGAAATTTGAAATGACAGACTTAGGACACTTACACTATTTTCTCGGTCTTCAAGTCTTGCAATCCCAAGAGGGTATTTTCCTTTCCCAGTCCAAGTATGCTTGTGATATTCTTCGTCATTTTCACATGGAAGACTGTAAGCCAGCCACTTCTCCCTTTCAGTCTGGAGTCAAACTTTCAGTCTCTTGTACTTCTCCTGAAGTTGATGCTACCTTATACCGTCAACTTGTCGGAAAACTCTTGTATTTAACCCATACTCGTCCTGATCTTTCCTTTGTTGTTGGCCTTGTTGCTCGTTTTATGCAAAACCCCCGTGAAAGTCATTGGAAAGCAGCTAAAAGAATACTTCGTTATGTTCGAGGTACAGTACAGTTTGGGATTCATTACAGTGCCAAAGCAGCTCCTCTGTTAGTTGGTTTCACTGATTCTGATTGGGCTGGTGACCTTGATGATCGGAAGTCTACTGCCGGTTATGTCTTCACTCTTGGTTCAGGACCTATTACATGGGCTTGTAAGAAACAGGCTGCCATTTCTCTTTCGTCAGCAGAAGCAGAGTATCGTGGTGCCGTGGAAGCTAGTAAGGAAGCCTTGTGGCTTCGTCAGATCCTATCAGAGTTTGGCTTTGAGCAGCAGCATCCAACCACACTTTGGTGTGATAATCAAAGTGCCATTCAGCTATGCAAAGATCCAGTCCAGCATCAGCGCAGCAAACACATTGAACTACACATGCACTTCATCAGAAAGCTCATTCATGACCATGTTCTTGAAGTGCAATATTGTCCAACAGATGATCAGGTTGCAGACATCTTCACAAAGGCTCTCACAGAGGCGAAGTTCACTAAACTTCGATATATGCTTGGAGTTCAGGAAGTTGTCACTAAGGGGGGATAGGCTCTAGTGCCTCCTTCCTTCTCCTATTGTGTCATATTTGTAAATCCTTCAATCCTATCCCAAGTTGTTCTTAAGGGGGGATGTTAGGATATTCCGACACATAGGATATAGTTAAGTTCAACTTGGTCTAGTATAGAGTTAGGTTAGAGTTAGGTAAAGTGTGTTTCTTTACCGTTGTACATTTTGTAACTTACAATCCGACGGTCACGATATGTAGTGATCCGACGGTTCACTCTCACCTCGGTATTACCGACACTTGATCCGTGGCTTGACACCCGATTGGTCCATGAGTTCTATTTAAAGCGCATGGAGGGTCATTGTTCGGGTAATCCGTGCATGAGAGAAGCTTATGTAAATTTTCATTCTTTGATTAATAAATTGTCTGTACCCACGTTGGGACAGGCCGTGGACTGTTTCCCTCCTTGCACTCTGAGGGTTTTAACCACGTCAAAAATACTGGTGTATTGATTTGAGATCTGGTTGTGAGCAGTGTCCTTTTGGTATTCTTTCTGAGGAACTTACCCTGTAAATTCCTACAGCAATATCTATGGGAATAGAGGCTGGATATTGATATCCACCTTCAACAGTTGCCCATACATCTGCTCCAAGTGCCTACCAAAATGCCTTGATTCTCACTTTCCAAAAGAAAAAGTTAGTTCAATTAAATAAAGGTGGTTTGATACAAAATACTCCTCCTTGACTACACATCTTGACAAATCTCATTTTGAACGATCAAGCTTGTACTGAGGGACCTGCTCTGATACAAATTGTTAGGAAAAATACTTGGGGGGGGGGGTGAATCATTATTTTAAACTAATTTCAACTTTTTATTTCTTATTCTGATTTTTTTACGTTACTGCCCTTAAAGAAACCAACGTATGTACATGACTTTGAAGAATACAAACAATGTATATCCAAATAAATAATTTATCAATTAGTTCATTAACTATTCGTACTTAACGGGATAATTATTACTTCATTATAATTCATTAAGAAGAAACCATGAGCCGTGAAGAACACACAAGAAACATATCAACACACAAGAATATCATGATTTTAGGTGGAAACCCAATGTGGGAGAAAACCACCAGTGTCTTCGTCTTTATCTTCTTCTTTTATTATAAAGGAAAACATATTATAATCTTGTATTCGCGCAAAATCATACCAGTACACAAGCACCGACCTACAGAAGGCTACAACCTTCTCTCATTCTCTAGCATCCACTGGAAGGGAGATCCAACCCCTGATCTCATTTACCGGCTCCTAACGGAAGGGATCTCCTACCCCATGTACAAATTATTCAACTACTACTAGAAGGAAGCTTCGACTTCCCCACTGAAGGCTCCAACCCTCAACACCTTTGTGGACCAAGTTTCACAATATTTCATACTGGATCCGACTGGGTCAAAACATCAAACTATAGGCCACATTTCATCATATTTTTAGACTAGACCCACTTCCATCATTAATATAAAATAAAATAACAACTTTGAAACCAGTCACTGAATCAAATCATCTCAATCATCAAATCAATCAATAAATCTTAGCAAGAGAATACCAATCACATCACATCAATGCACAACCACTAATAAATATACCAGACCATATATTGTTCTTCACCGAAATCAAATGTTGTCACTCCAAACCCTGATTAAACATATGTCTGAATGTATACAATATTCTTCTGAATCATACCCGCATATGTACGCACTTCCCTTGAAGAAGACCTGCGTACAGATCTCAAATAACTGACACCTGAATCTAAATTACTGTCACATTGAATCCATCATGGATTACTGAATAATATACAAATCATACATAGTGGCATCATCACTAATCAACATTCCATTTCATAACCAAATCAACCCAACCAGTATTTTCAATCACATATTATTATGAGTGAGACATCATCGATAGACAGTAGCAAACATAATAGAACTGATCAAACATCATCAACAACCCATATTGGAAAACCCTAGCATGTATACAGGAATTTTACAGAGAACATCTGTGTACGTATGTGCTTACCATTCTTAACACCCGCGTACAAATTCTGAACTTTCACAGAATATATACAAAACTACTTAGAAAATGATCCAAGTATGGACGCGAACTTTCATATGTGCATCAACGTATAGATCTAAAATCAATGACTCAAACCTTTGCTACAACCACAACACATATTGCGCATACTTCACTTTCACATATCCACTTCAGAGCATTATTATCACACACATCTATCATTGTTATCTATAATCACAAAAAAGGTCAAGCAAGCATATTCATTACTATTCTTTTAGATCTATTAGATATGAGCCTCTTCCATGCTCCTTGGTGCACCCCTATTTCAAATCAGATTATACATTAATAACCCATAATTTGCACTTATGACACTTTGATCTCCATCTCCTTATATATGTTTTTGCTTAGCCAATATCTTAGGTAAATACATTGGTTATGTTGTAAGTATTATTTGATGGGATCAAATATCCATTGTCGCTTCCAAATACTATGGGACAATACCATGGTAAAGACCCCTGGTATTCATAATATGGCGGTGTGGATTTTGTATGTGACTTCTCTTCACCATAATTGCGTATGTCATCATGGGCCAGAAGATATTTCGAGTGCGATTTATGCTTAAATATCTGTTATAGTTTCCTCTTTGATTTCCTCCATGAGACCAAATCATAGTGATGTCATGGAAATTGCTTTTAAGAGCATATTCTGCCAAGAGTGCATCTGTTCTGCTTTTTGTGTAGACCATATCATGGATCCATCAGTTGTCTTTAGGGTACACACTCTAATGGTCCGAAGCACACACAAGGGTTGTCCAGCAAATTAAGGCCAAGGTAAAAACACTCCCTATTCTGTATGTAGCTGATGATAATGCTTTTAAAATTGTTGAGTTAGATGCCAACGATATTGGATGGGGAGGCATCCTTAAGCAAAGAAAGGATGGGATTGAACAGATTGTTCAGTTCACCTCAGGGACTTGGAACCCTGCGGTACAAAATTATTCCACCATAGAAAAAGAAGTCAAAGTTGCGTGGAATTGTATAGATAAGTTCGAATTTCATCTAGTAAACAAGAAGTTTCTACTATGAACCGACGCCTCGGCTTTGAAAAAGGCATTAACCAAAGATATTAAAAAGCATGGAGAAGCTAAGTTTTCCAGATGGCAGACCCTCTTTGCTAACTTTGATTTTGAAGTTCAGCACATCAAAGGAGTAGAAAATTGTTTACCATATTTCCTTAGCAGGGAATACATCCAGCAACAAGAACATGTGCTGCTAATTGTTACAGAATGGGATCAAAGTCAAAAACAGGGAATTCTGAGAACAATCCCAGAAAACAAGAGTTGGTCCGAATATAAAGAAAATTGGAAACCAACCTGGAAATTAAGAAATACTAAAGTATTAGATGCAAACCTGCAAGCACATACTGATATTTTTCACCTACTACCAGAATGAAGAGTGTACCCTAAAGGCAACAGATGGATCCATGATATGGGCTACACAAAAAGCAGAACAGATGCACTCTTGGCAGAAGATGCCCTTAAAAGCGATTTCCATGACATCACTATGATTTGGTCTCATGGAGGAAATCAAAGAGGAAACTATAACAGAGATTTCAGCATAAATCACACTCGAAATATCTTCTGGCCCATGAAGACACATGATGCAGCCTTATGGCCTGGAGGTGATTCTAAGCTTATTTTCCCCGATACAATCTATGATCTTGCAGGCTATAAAAGACTTTGGTGGGGTTTTCTAAATATTGATGGAAAGGATGAAACCCACTATATCAAATTAAAATTTGGAACAACTGGAATCATGCAAAGGAAATAATAGTGCGATTGGCTACAAACTTGGTGGACAGATTATGGAGTCAATAAAACTGCTTTTGACCCGGTATACCATGAATCTATACACTCGATTTAAATGCGACATTTGTTTTCAGCATAGCATCCCCGACTGTTTTCACTCTCCCTACAACAATGTTAAAGAAATGCTACAGATTTCAGATAACGAAACCTTAAGAGAATATATGACTAGACATTATGAGTGGCTTTTTTTGTCCAAGATCAAGCATCAAATTGTTTTAAATAAATCCATGATTGTTAGAAGAATATTTACCAAAGCATGGGATGAAAATTTGTACAAAAAGTTTTGGTTTCCCGAAATCACTGTTTTTTAAAAAAGGGTTCTCGTGGGCTTGTCCTTAAAGCCTCCACTTTGTAAACACGATGTCTAGTCACAAGGACTAGAGGAGGGGCGGTGCGCTGTCTCTCGGTGAGGTTCCCGACCAGTTTTCTCGCGGGCTTTTCTGTACAAAAGCATCCACTATGTAAATATCTGGTCAGAATAATTTCCGTGGGATTTGATAAATCATCCACAGTGTATTTATGTACAAGTATTCTTCATTCATGAGACTTGGAGCACTTCTCCGAATTTTGGTGTGCTTTGAGCCACATCTCCATGACTGACAGAATATTGGTACAAAAGTTTGTCGGCCCAATCACTGAATGCTTGTACCCTCCTTTTTCTATAAAAGAAAGGGGTAAGGCTCATTCAGGGCATTCAAAGTTTGAGAGTCTTAGAGTCATAGAGATTTGAGAAGCCTGTGTAATAGTGTGCTCGGCATTGGTAAGAATCTAAAGTGGCCGTACCTTGTAGAGTTTAAAGTCTTGAGTCTATATATGTCTTGAGTCTGTATATTCTGAGACAGAGTCTGTGTTTTACCAGGAAGCCTTCGGTAACGCTCTCTCTCCTATGAGAAGCTAAAAGTCCGATAAATGCAAACACAGTCGATCTTTGGAAGGCATACATTGTAACCAATTCCATTTTCTGAAATAATATGAAAAGAGTGTTGGTGTTCATTCTGCATTTGAGTACTTTTGTGCTTGAGTAAATGTCTGTTGTGTAGTAGTTGTTTTCAAATTATCTTTGCCTTGAAGTTCGCCAAAATTTCGCCAAAGGATAGAAGGGACGCCAGACCGTTAAAAGGCGAGGAAGCCGTGTGAAAGTTCGACACAGCGAGAAATATCCAAGTAGGTTCGTGTATGGGTTCATGTTGGGTTCATGTAAAGGAAGATAGTTGAAGGAAATCGAAGAGACGCAGCAAGGCCAATGGACGAGCAAGCTTGTGTGAGAAGCACCTGCTTAAAATTGGTAAACATGGAAAAATCGAATGCTATATTATCTTTCAAAACATAGTCAAGATTTCAAGACATGGCTGGGTATTGATATAGGATTATTTTATCCTACTCATGTAATTTATATATGTTTTATATTTTAGACAATATTTTGGAATTTTCATTTTATAGCTTATCCATCTAAACAATAATTTTGAATTCGGTGAAGAAAATGTTAATGTTCATATTTGTGTGATTATATTAACTATAATAAGTGTTGGCAATGCCAATTATCAATATGCAAACAACTAAGATGGAGAGGTTGCATTCATGAAACGTTCCCTATTTAGCTCTCTTGGAGTTAGAAATAGAACTAGGACCATGAATCTTACTCTACAAATGAAAGAAAACAAGGCTCCTTGTGCTTCCTTCATCTCCTCTAAAATTTCAGCAACAAAATCTTGCATATAACATCATATATGGACTTGTGCAATAGAAA
This sequence comes from Pinus tabuliformis, assembly GCA_031772625.1. Classification (NCBI taxonomy): domain Eukaryota; kingdom Viridiplantae; phylum Streptophyta; class Pinopsida; order Pinales; family Pinaceae; genus Pinus; species Pinus tabuliformis. The sequence goes on from CM062820.1 coordinate 693,558,562, forward strand.
GCTTAAGAAAGTATGCATGTCTCCCTCTTTTGCAACTCAAATTGGGTAACACAAGAGTTTAAAAAATAGAGGCTTGTATTTGCAGTGTACTCAACCAGGAAGGGGAGATTGAAGGGACGTATAACAATCGACAATTGTGCTTGCAAAAGAGATGAAGTCTAGAAAGTAAATTTCCAAGTTGAGAGTGTTTGAGGAAGCTGAAATGATATGTAGAATTTATGAAGTTTAGAATAACGAGAATCTGTGAATTTTTATTCACTACAATCAATATTTGAGTTCTATTTTTATAATATTTTCGTTACCGAATAATGGTAGTTTTCGTTCATTACAGTGAAAATATTTGGATGATAGAACAAATATATGTGAAGGAAACATAGAGAAGACATCAATTAATTATATCTATCCTAGAACGATGGTATTTGGGCCTTTTTGGCACCTAAAATCATAATACTACACATTTAATCTTTGTTACTACTTCCTCTGTTATGTGCTAGACTTGCGAGAAAAACATAATGGAGGAAATATGAAACAGTATAGCTCGAAACACAAAAATATCACATTAATTGATACAAGATGAAAATATATTTTATGATTCGAAAGAAAAATATAATGTTCTCTTGCCTCTTTGAGGGGAAACCTCCAATAGAGCAGAGCTTGATTACAATAAAACTTGATGATTCTTCCCTTGCTATCTAAGACTATTTATAACTTTATGACATCCAAAATCCTAATTACTAGTGGTCCCTTCCATAAAACGGGTTAGCCACTTTATTAATTAACTATGGCCCATTTATAACAATTTTGGTCCCTTTTCTATAATGTGAGTCAACCACTTATAATTATTATTATTGCGGATAACCGCTTACAAGCTTTATTTGTCAGCTAACTAACTAACGAAAACTTTGACAAGGCCCCTTGGGATTATTACATAAATAAAGGGGTTAGGGTTGGACCCTAACATACCCTGCCCCATAAAAGCACCTTGTCCTCAAGGTTGAAGCTGTGGAAACTACTGAAGAATAGTGGTTCGTTCCCTTGTCGAATCTTCTGGAGATGTGTCTTTCCACTTAATGAGGACTTCCTTGATCATGCTACCACAAAGATGTATTTCACGAGTATCGAGAACCTGTTCAGGTCGTGAACTTTCCTCATCCAATTATGGAATACTTGTTTGGACCTTGCAATTGTTCCCCACAACTTTCTTGAGGCAAGATACACGGAAGAGTTTGTGGATTTTTGAATTAGTTGGCAAGGCCTGTTTGCAAGCAACTACTCCTATACGTTTAAGCACCTGATAAATCCCATAGAATTTTGGTGGTAGTTTCTGGTAGCCCTTTTATTTTTGAGAGGGCTGCTTATAAGGTTGGAGTCGCAAGAAAACCTGGTCACCTACTTGCAATGACCGCTCTGAATGATGTTCATAGGATTGTTGCTTCATTATATTCTGATCTTGAAGTAGATTATATTTGAGATGAGCGATCATGGTGACACGGTTCTACAGGATCTGATCAATTTCCTATACTGTGGAAGATCCAGGGATATAAGAAGATTGTGAAGGCGGGAGTTGTCCATACACTACCTCATATGGCATCATCTTGTTGGCTTCATAATAGCTAGTATTATACCACCATTCAGCTAAAGTTAACCATTGTACTCATTAATGTTACTTGTCTAAAATGAAGCATCACAGATAGGTCTCCAAACATTTTTTGATTGCTTTTGTTTGACCATTGGTTTGGGGATGATAAGTTGTACTCAGTTGGAGTTGTGTGCCCTGTAGCTTGAAATGTTCCTACCAAAATTTTTTGTTGAAATTTGGGTCTCGATCAGACACAATGGAAGTTGGCATGCAATCCAGTTTGAAAATTTGGTTCATGAGAACTTGAGCTACCAATTTTGGGGTAAATGGGAGTGGTAGATTGAAAAAATGAGAATATTTGAAAAGTTCGTCGACAACTGCCATGATCACTGATTTGTTGCATGGATTTGGGAGACCTGTAATGAAATCCATGGAGACATATGTCCAGATGAAACTAGGGAGTGGAAAAGGTTGTAGGGTTCCTAATAGCTTGATCATTTCCCCTTCGCTGGCATACATCACACTCAACTACGAAAGTAAGAATGCCATTCTTCATGTCGGTCTAAAAGAAAGATCAGTGGGCTCATACATAAGTTTTCTAAAATCCTAAATTTCCTACAACCAAAGGGGATTCCAACTAATCCAAGATGCATGAGCTGGATTTATATTAATAAGCCCTACTGGTGAAAAAACTATGCTAGCATGTAGGCTAGAATTTGAATGTACTAATAATATTGCAGAGTATGAAGCATTAGTGCAAGGATTGTATAAAGAAATAAATCTTGGCGTTGAATATCTTCAAATCTTTGGTGATTTTGAAATCGTTATAAAACAAGTCAAAAACAATATCCATTGTGTTTTAAATCACCTTAGACATTATCAATCCTTAATTCAAAATCTTACTTCACATTTTGTAGCATTCAATATTTCTCCAATACCAAGAATACATAACGTCAATGCTGATATTTTGGCCAATGTTGTATCTAAATTAATCCCACCTAAAGATTTTAGTCCAGACAGAATTTATATAGAGTTGATTTTTCGCCCATCCATTCCCGATAATGTTACCAATTGGCGAGTAATCAATGATGATGGGGATATCCTATAGTTTTTAACATTCGAAGAATCCTATCTTGACCAAGTAATTGATGAGGATGAACATGATTCTCAATTGAATAAATCAAAGAAAAAAATGCTCTGCCAAAACCTGTAGTTAAGCTTGAGGATGTTTATGATCCTAAAGACATTTAAAATGGTCAACAACTGCAAACTTCAAAGTTCAACTTTGAGATTTGAATTAGTTAACATAGGACATGATATAAATCCTATAATATTAACTTAGGTCTTGGTCTCTCATCTGAGGAAAGAAATGCATTTGTTTGTCTATTAAATAAATATAAATATATCTTTGCTTGGAATTATCAAGATCTGAAAACTTATGATGCCCCCATCATTCAACACATTATCCCAATGGGACCAGATGTTAAACCCATTCAACAAAAACATAGGAAGATACAAACGAATTTGGAAACTCAGATTAAAAACAAGTTGAATAAACTTTTAAAAGCCAAAATCATATTTCGAGTGAGACATTCCAAATGGGTTTCCAATCTTGTACAGGTTAGAAAAAGGAGTGGTGATATTCACATTTGTTAGGAATTTAAATAAGGCATGTCAAAGGGACAATTTTCCCATCCCGTCAATGGAACAAGTTCCGCAATCAGTTGCTCATTCTGAATTAATGTCTTTTTTAGATGGATTTCTAGGATACAATCAGATCCTTGTTCATCCAGAAGACCGATTAAAAACTATGTTTAGAACAAAGTGGGGAACATATGCATATCAGAAAATGCCTCTTGTATTAATGAATGCAGTAGCTATGTTCCAGAGAGTGATGGACATTTCTTTCAAGGGGTTGATTAATAAAAATGTTGTGGTATATCTAGATGATATTACCATATATTCAAAGAAGAGAAATAATCATTTACATGACTTAAAGCAGACCTTTGAAAGATGCAGAAGGTATGGAATTTATCTAAACCCCAAGAAATCAATTTTTGCTCTTAGTGAAGGTAAACTCCTTGGTTTTATTGTATCCAAACATGGAATTTGTATTGATCCAGAAAGAATTAAAACAATTTTAGAAATTCCATTACAACATACCAAAAAATCAATGTAATCTTTTCTTGGCCAAATCAATTTTGTTAAGAGATTTGTCCCCGGATTTTCTCAAATTGTCCTACCATTACAAACAATGATAAAAAAATATTCGCTTTTTAAATGGGGTGATCATGAAAGAGAAGCATTTAAAGAAATCAAACAAGTTGTAGTTGATACCCCTTCTCTATCAACTCCCAAATTTTTCTGATCAATTTATTTTATATACTTTTGCCTCTGAATTATCATATGCAACAGTCTTAACACCAACCAAATGAATAGAAAATCGAAGCTCCTATTTCATTTTTAGCTCAAATTTTCAAGGAGCTAAATTAAATTATTAAGGAGTAGAAAAGCAATCCTTTGTAGTTTACAAAGCTATCAAATCATCATGGCCATCACGCTAATGCTAGATTAAGAGAAACCCTACAGTAATGTAAAGAGTTTGCTCCAAGCTTGTCCGTCACTTGAAACTAATTCAATAATAAAATATCTAACATTATGAGGCTTTTAGGTTTGTTACATAGCTCTGGTTCACAAGTATTTTACCATGCTTGGGTAGAAAACACCCACAAAAACATATGAAGTCAATAAATCTAGTTAAGTGGAAGGACAAGCACAATCAACACAGAAGAAAGGAGAGAAAATGAAGACCAATCATCTTTTTTCCAGTGACATCAAAGTTCAAAAGTTATTACATGTGAAAAGAGATTTTAGAAACTCTCAATATCCAACCACATTACATCTCCACTGCATTAAATAGATACTTCTTCTGGTTGAAGGTTGCGCCCTCAAGATGTTGATTTTGAGAATGCACATGATGTTGAAATAGATGTCACATCCCAATGGTTGTGCCCTCATTATTTTTGAACGATAGGCTACCCAACGATTGATACATGGCATATGATTGGGTCTAAATGTCAATTGAAGTGCGTCTTCTGTTTTGTGTTAAAACAATAAAAAATCCATGGATTGAACATGCACCCATTTGGGATAGATGTAATTTCTTGTGTGCCTACACTTGAGTGGACTATGCTTGCTTGTAATAAACTACGACCTTTGTTTCTAATTCACTCTATCCAAAATATGTTTACTTTGTTACATCCATAGACATACACTAGAGTTAGGGATGTGTGTTGTAAGGGAACTGTCAAAATAAAATGAAAATAAACATAAAATATATAAATAAAATATTAAAGAATAATGATGTGCCAATAAGGTTCTCGATCTTTAATTGTAACCTTCAGCCTAATGTGTGTGTGTGTGTATACACATCTAACATAACATTAAATAGGTTATTGCAGTCATCATTCAATCATCTATTTTATTCTTCTACTTTAAATTCTATATGTATACCAATCATCTATCTTCATGATTGATATTCTTTAATGAATGAACAATGTTGTTAGATGTTGATCCTTTCTTAGAGCTGAGTAGGGCAGATTAGATGTTGATCCTTTCTTAGAGTCATTGTATGATGATGAATTGTTTGAACATTTTTAGTCCAATGTTGATTGTTCAATTAGTTATTAGTGCATATTAATGAATTATGTATTGCACATGAACCATATATCTTAATCAAATGAAATTGTAGCATAATAAGGTATATAATCATTAACCTTTAATTCAATCCCACAATTAAAAAGTAAATGGTTGATCAAGTAACCCAAATTAGCAATAAGGATTTTTTTAGCAAGAAATGGTTTATATAATGGGTGTGACTGGTGCTATGGCCATAAAATATACCAATGCTAGGCTAGTATGAGAGAGTATTTTTCCCGAATGTTGCTTTAGGTGCACAATAATAGTTAGGCGGCTGAATGGGTGGTTTCGAGATAGATCTAGGGGAACTTTCAATATACTTAAGGTACACGTAAGTAATGTCCATATGTAGTCTTGTCTAATGTGATATTATTCAAATTGGTACCAATAGGGGTAACTTGGAACTCCAACAAATAAGGCTTTAAGCTCAATGAGTAACCTCCTAAAGTTATGGGGTTTCCTGTGTGAATGACTCCCAAGCCACAATTTTATTCACCTAATGACATGTATTATTGTTTTATATATATTTCAGAACACGTCTTTAGCCTATATATCTAAGAGAATTTCTTAATAAAAAAGTGTGTCAAAACCATATACTTGTGCTCTTTGACATAGACTGTCATCATAATTCATTCCATTGAGACACATAATTTACATGAAACAAATGATAGGTAAATGTCTCAATTAAATGCTCCAAGTGGCCCTTTAATCATTAGAATGTTTGCAAATTTTTACTTGACTAAAACCTTTCATAGAGATCCCATCACTCAGATTCATTTCATCTTGCTGAGCAAAAACACTACTCAACATAATATAGTAACCATTCAAATGGAAGTTGCAATTAAAGAGTCAAACTTTTAATCATCCTAAGCATGCGAATTAAATGTAATTAGAACATCCAATCCCATAAATAAAAATAAAAATGTATCCGTTGCTTAAGTTCAATAAAACAAGATTTAGAGTGATTGTTGTGTACTGCGAAATTTGTTTTGATGCCAAATGATCTTTAGTTGTCTTCCAACCCCAAATATATTTTAAAAATATAGTAAATGTTTAATTCAGTATTAACATAAAAATGTTGCTCAAATCTCTTTACTCTGTGACAATGTTTTACTTTGCTCATTATATTCATAATTATAAACATTAAAATTCAATATTATATTAACAAAACCAGAAAAGTCATATTTATAGTAAATGTAAAACAAAATACTTCATTAAATAATAATAATAATAATAATCATTAAAAGAACGACAAAACTACATTAAATAATAATTAATTATACTAAATCACAATTAATTATTTTAGAATTATATTAAATCACACACATTTCAAATTTCAGGAGGCTTAAATGAACGTCGTCAAACATACTTGACTTTTACAAAAAATTTGTTTTCCCGCTGCATTCTGCGTTTCTTGTTCGCTGCTCTCATTCTCTGTTTCTTGAATCCTTCCTGCAGAGTTGAGTTGAGTTGAGTTGAGTTTTCTTGTTCTTGAATTACAGATCGTTGTTTCTTGAATCCTGAATTACGGATCGATGTTTCTTGAATCCTTCCTGCACACTTCTCTTGTTCCTGAAGGCAGATTTGTGGCAGGTTTAGGGTTTCTTCCACGATGACGCCCGGGAACCAAGATGAGTCCCGGGCGACGAGAAGATGGGTGGTGATGGTTGCCATTGGAATTGTTATATTTTCCTGCCTTCTTATTCCTGTTGGTATTGTTATTCTTGGGAACAAGGTTCCATATGCGGCTACAGGAGGAGCCATACCGGCTGGTATACATACCGCCTGCTCTAAAATGCTCCACCCTCAGCTGTGCGTGTCTACACTGGTCACATATCCAGGTGTTGATCAGCTGGTGGAACCCAAAGATTTTGTTCAAGCCACCATTGAAGCCACCATAGGTCAGGTTTTGCAATCGTACTCTCTAAAGGTTGCAGCCCCTGTTCCTGTTTGGGGAGACGACAACGGAGGTGTGGCCCAGCAGGATTGCGTGGAGCTGCTCCACGATACACTATATCATCTGAATGCCACGCTGCTCCACATGTCCGATTTGTCTGGTAAGAGACCGTCATTGCTCTTCATTGTCGATGTCAAAACTTGGCTCAGTGCCGCTCTGACAATCCAGGATACATGACTCGAGGGTTTCCAGGACTTGATTGGAGGCGGCAATGTGACTCTTCAATCCACCAATGACATACTAAAAGAATCCAGAAAGTTCTATCAATTGATCAGCAATTCCCTCTCCCTCTTCCAAACCCTTTTCAGCAACGCCGACTTGGAAAATAAAGCTTTACCTGGTGAACAGACAAATAAGTCTGCAGCAGTTCCCCAAAACCCTCGACGGATGTTGCCAAAGAAGAATAACGCTGGTTTCAAGAAAGATGAGGGGAATACCGCTGGTCTGGAGCAGGAATTCAAGAAAGATGAGGGGCATAACGCTGGTTTGGATCAGGAATTCTATCACCATTATGGGTTGTTGGATCGATATGACATGAAGGAATTCCCTATGTGGTTATCGTGTTGAAATTATAATTTCAACTGCAGTGAACAGAACAGCAGCAGCTACTTTATTCATTTTTCGTGATTCGGCGCCCCACATTTTTTCCCGATCTTTTAAATCACCGCCATTACCATCTTTTCACTCTTTAATTATTTTTGTGTTTCCAGAAGGAAGAAGATCAGATCCAACGCTACACCATTACTTTTCAACAACCGTATTAATGGGCAGAACGGCTGAAACAGAAAAAGAACCATTCTCGAGCCGTAGCAGCATTTATCAGCCATAGATTTCATCACCACCGACTCAAAAAATACAGCAAAAGATCAAATCTGTTAATCATGAGCAGCAGAAACTTCATCAGCAAGTTAAGGCGGTGAAGACCCTTTCCCGCACTATAAAATGCAGACACAACAGTGTAGAAAAATATAGATAGATAGATTGAAAGTCCTTTTGTAACACACAACGGTGTAGAACAAGAGAGTTTTTTTTTTGTATTGCACAGCAGTGCTGAAAATTTCTGAGATAGTTGTTTTGTGGAACTGAAGCGTTCCTGTTGTAATCCCTCTGTCAAGAGGAAGATGCTCTTTAGCATAATATTTTGTGAAGATCCCTCTACGTGAGGAAGACTTATTTTATCAGTTAGTTTATCGTTCATAAATAGAAGTTTCTTTTTGCCTGTTGCTGTTACACCGTAAGTCGAAAAATACTTGACGTCAAAAATCCCTGTTGCTGTTACACCGTAACTCAAAAAATACTTGACGTCAAAAATTTATGTTGCTGCAACACCACGAACAGCGTTGCTGCAACACAAGTTACAGCAACTGAAAAAAAAAACTGTGTTGCTGCAACACCGTTTCCAGAGAACGAATTTTTCTGTTTTTCTGAGTTAAAAACAGAGTATTTTTCTGTGTCAAAAACAGAGTATTATTTTGATCAGTTTTTGATCCTGAGGCAAAGTAGAGTATTATTTTATGCTCTGTTCTTGTGTTTTTGAGTTATCAGAGAACAGAGTATTACTCTCTGTTCATATTTTTGTTGTTTCGGAATTTATCAGAAAATTCTCAACAGTGGAAACAGAGGATTTTTCCACTGTATTTTGTTTGGAATAACCAGAAATTCCCGACATGGTATCAGAGCTTGTACAGGCTCTTTGAAGACATCAAAGAAGTTGAAAGAAGATTTGTTCTGCAACAGATTATCCAACAGAGCGAAAACGCTGTCAAGGTATTTTTCAGATTAGTTTTTTGTGTAGCTGCTGAAGACAATTAAGTGATTTTTTTTACAGTCAAGTATTGCAAGAATGGCCAGCACCAGCGTGGGTATGTTTAATACCCAACTCCCACAGTTCAATGGGAAAAATTATGACTACTGGGCAATAACCATGAGAGCCGTGTTTGCCTTACAAGATTTATGGGAACTTGTTGAATATGGATTTGAAAAACCAGCAAATGAAGAAGAGTTTATTGGATTAACTCAGGCAGAGAAAGAACTGTTGAAGAGCAATAAGAAGAAGGACTCAAAAGCCTTTTTACTTTTATATCAAGCAGTGCATGAGAGTGTGTTTCCGAGGATAGCAGCAGCCAAGACATCCAGAGAAGCATGGCAAACTCTCAAGACAACCTATCAAGGCATGGAGAAAGTGAAGACAACAAAACTACAGTTGCTGAGGAAAGATTTTGAGAACCTGCGTATGAAGGAGTCAGACAATATTGACTCATTCTTCACACAATCAATTGGTTTGGTCACACAGATAAGGCCTCATGGAGAAACTCTTGAAGAAAGAAGAATTGTGGAGAAACTATTGAGGTGCCTACCCTCAAAGTTTGATGTGATTGTCACCACCATAAAAGAGACAAAGGATCTCTCAAATTTTTCAGTTGATGAACTTCATGCATCACTGATAACACATGAGCAGAGGTTGAGTAGAAATGAAAACTCATCTCTAGAGCAAGCCTTCAAGACCCAGATGTCATTTGGAAGAGGAAGAGGTCAAGGCAGAGGAAACAAGAGAGGAAGAGGCAGAACCCAATACAGAGGCGGAAGAAACAGTCCAGCAAACGTTCAAGGAAGAGGCAGCAATCCAAATCAGAACCAAGGCCATGGCAGCAGTCAACAAAGTGGACAACATCATGCTCAAGGACAAAGGTATGAAAAATCCAATGTCCAATGTTATTATTGTAAAAAATATGGGCACTATGCAAATGAATGTAGGAAGAAGCAGCATGATATGAGTAATAGATCTAGTGCAAATATAACTAGAAAAAATATCAGTCAAGATAATGTGTTGTTAGTTTGTAATATCGCTGAAACAACAGTGAAGATATATGGTTTCTAGATTTTGGTTGCAGCAACCATATGACAGGAAACATAGCCCTGTTTTCTGTTTTAGATCAGAGTGTGCAATCACAAGTCACACTTGGGACTGATAGTAAAATTTCCATTATGGGAAAAGGAGAAGTTAAAATATTTACAAAGAAAGGTGAAAAGAAAACCATAGCAGATGTCTATTATGTTCCTGGAATGAAGTGTAATCTCTTGAGTATTGGACAACTTGTTCAGAAGGGTTACAATGTTTTTTTTAAGAATGATGTATGCACCATCATAGACAGATTACCCAGCAAACGTTGTATTGCTGAAGTGAAGATGACAAGGAACAGGATGTTCCCTCTCAGAATAAGAGCAGATTTGAAAAATAAAGAAGTAGTTGCAGCAGTGACACAAGAGGCTCTCCAAAGCGTACCAAAGGATGAAAATTGGTTGTGGCATTTGAGATTTGGACATCTCAAACTTTGGAGGTCTTAATTTGTTGAGTAGAAAAGGAATGGTAAGAGGATTACCATTGATAGAAAAGCCAGACAACCTTTGTGAAGGTTGTATATTGGGAAAACAACACAGAGAAAGTTTTCCAACTAGGAAAAGCATAAGGGCAAAAGCACCCTTAGAAATTATCCACTCAGATTTATGTGGACCGATGCAAGCTCCATCACTTGCAGGCAACCAATATTTTCTAACATTTATTGATGACTTTACCAGAAAGACTTGGGTTTATTTTCTGAAGAATAAGAGTGAAGTGTTTGAAAAATTCCAAAATTTCAAAGCGCTTGTAGAAAATCAAAGTGGGCTGCGTATCAAGGTTTTGAGAACTGACAGAGGAGGTGAGTATATCTCCAAAGAATTTTTACGTTTTTGCAGAGAAAATGGAATTCATAAGCAATTTACAGCAAGGTACACCCCGCAGCAAAATGGAGTTGCTGAAAGGAAAAACAGAACAATCATGGATATGGCGAGGAGCATGTTGAAGGCAAAGCATTTGCTAAATGATTATTGGGCTGAAGCTGTACACTGTGCAGTATATATTTTGAATAGATGTCCTACAAAAGCAGTGATGAACAAAGTGCCAGAAGAAGCATGGAGTAGGAGAAAGCAAGGAGTCACCCACATGAAAGTTTTTGGTTGTGTGGCTTATGCACACATTCCAGATCAGCTAAGGAAGAAATTAGACAGAAAAGGGGAGAAATGCATTTTCATTGGATACAGTGAAGAATGCAAAGCTTACAGGTTATATATCCCATCCACCAAGAAGTTTTTTGTGAGCAAAGATGTTCAATTTATTGAAGAGGAAGCTTGGGATGGAAGCATAGAGAAAACAGTTAATGTTAAAAACTGTTTGTCTCATGATGATGATGATGAGGAGTTGGCTGAAACACATCCCCAAACAGCAGCGCCAACAACAGAACAGCAAGAGACACCCTTGAGGAGAAATGAGAGTGCTTCTCCAAGCACACCACAAGGAGGAAATTCAAGTGCATCTACAAGCACTTGCACACCGAATGAAAGAGGTAAGAAATTCAGAAATTTAAGTGATATTTATGATGAAGGAATGAATTCCCTGTTTGCTTTGTATTGTCACGTTGATGACCCTGTTCATTTCGAAGATGCAATTAAAGATAAGAAATGGATAGAAGCTATGGATGAGGAGATGAATGCAATAGAAAGAAATAAGACATGGGATTTAGTTGAGCTACCAAAAGGTAAAGAAGTCATTGGAGTTAAATGGGTCTACAAGACCAAGAGTAATGCTGAAGGCAAAATAGAAAGGCATAAGGCAAGACTTGTTGTCAAGGGATACAAGCAGCAGTATGGGAGAGATTATGAGGAGACTTTCGCACCGGTTGCAAGAATGGAAACCGTGAGAGCAGTGCTGTCCATAGCAGCACAAAACAAATGGAAAGTTTACCAAATGGACGTGAAGTCAGCATTCTTGAATGGAGTATTAATGGAAGAGGTTTACATCGAGCAACCTCTAGGCTATGAGAAGAAAGGCCAAGAGCACAAAGTCTGTAGATTTAAGAAAGCTCTTTATGGGCTGAAGCAAGCGCCAAGAGCGTGGTACAGTAGGATAGATTCCTATCTACTGGAGAACGGATTTGAGAAGTGTGAGGGAGAACCCACTGTTTACATCAAAGAAAAGGACTGTAAAATTTTAATTGTTGTGTTATATGTTGATGATGTGATTTTTACAGGTAATGATGACTACCTCATTGAAAATTTCAAATCAGTCATGAAAGAAGAATTTGAGATGACTGACATGGGTTTGCTGAGATACTTCTTAGGAATAGAAGTAGATCAAAATAAAAATGGAATTTTTATTTCACAGGCAAAATATGTAAATGAAGTGTTGAGCAGATTTAACATGCAGGACAGCAAGGCAGCAATCACTCCCACGGTGATGGGATTAAAACTCAGCAAAGAGGACAGCAGCAAAGATTTTGACCCTAGTGTGTACAAGAGCATAGTTGGCAGCCTCATGTATTTGACTGCAACTAGGCCAAACATAATGTATGCTGTTAGTTTAATTTCCAGATTCATGGAGAAGCCAAAAGAAACACATTGGCAGGCAGCAAAGAGAATTCTGAGGTATGTTAAAGTTACAAAAAGGTATGGCATATTTTATACTGTTTCAGAATGTTTAGATTTAGTTGGATACACAGATAGTGATTGGGCTGGAAGTGTAGATGACCGGAAAAGCACATCTGGTTACATTTTTCACATAGGTTCAGGAGCCATTTCATGGGCTTCTAAGAAACAACCAATTGTGGCATTGTCTACAGCAGAAGCAGAGTATGTGGCAGCTACAGCAGCAGCATGTCAAGCGGTTTGGATGAGGAGAATGTTGAGAAGTCTATGCCAGGAGCAGGCAACAGCAACAGTTATTTTTTGTGACAATAGCTCAGCTATTGCATTATCCAAGAACTCTGTATTCCACAAGAGAACGAAACACATAGACACAAAGTTTCACTACATCAAAGAATTGGTGAACAATGGAGAAATCGTTTTACAACATTGCAGGACTCAGGAACAGGTTGCGGATATTCTGACAAAGCCATTGGATCAGAAAAGTTTTGAGTTTTTAAGGAAACTTCTGGGTATGACTGATAACCCAACAGTTGAAATTAAAGGGGAGTGTTGAAATTATAATTTCAACTGCAGTGAACAGAACAACAACAGCTACTTTATTCATTTGTCGTGATCCGGCGCCCCACATTTTTTCCCGATCTTTTAAATCACCGCCATTACCATCTTTTCACTCTTTAATTATTTTTGTGTTTCCAGAAGGAAGAAGATCAGATCCAACGCTACACCATTACTTTTCACCAACCCTATTAATGGGTAGAACGGCTGAAACAGAAAAAGAACCATTCTCGAGTCGTAACAGCATTTATCAGCCATAGATTTCATCAACACCGACTCAAAAAATACAGCAAAAGATCAAATCTGTTAATCATGAGTAGCAGAAACTTCATCAGCAAGTTAAGGTGGTGAAGACCCTTTCCCGCACTATAAAATGCAGACACAACAGTGTAGAAAAATATAGATAGATAGATTGAAAGTCCTTTTGTAACACACAGCAGTGTAGAACAAGAGAGTATTTTTTTTTTGTATTGCACAACAGTGCTGAAATTTTCTGAGATAGTTGTTTTGTGGAACTGAAGCGTTCCTGTTGTAATCCATCTGTCAAGAGGAAGATGCTCTTTAGCATAATATTTTGTGAAGATCCCTCTACGTGAGGAAGACTTATTTTATCAGTTAGTTTATCGTTCATAAATAGAAGTTTCTTTTTGCCTGTTGCTGTTACACCGTAAGTCGAAAAATACTTGACGTCAAAAATCCCTGTTGCTGTTACACCGTAACTCAAAAAAAACTTGACGTAAAAAATTTACGTTGTTGCAACACCACGAATAGCGTTACTGCAACACAAGTTACAGCAACTGAAAAAAAAAACTGTGTTGCTGCAACACCGTTTCCAGAGAACGAATTTTTCTGTTTTTCTGAGTTAAAAACAGAGTATTTTTCTGTGTCAAAAACAGAGTATTATTTTGATCAGTTTTTGATCATGAGGCAAAGTAGAGTATTATTTTATGCTCTGTTCTTGTGTTTTTGAATTATCAGAAAACAAAGTATTACTCTCTGTTCATATTTTTGTTGTTTCGGAATTTATCAGAAAATTCTCAACAGTGGAAACAGAGGATTTTTCCACTGTATTTTGTTTGGAATAACCAGAAATTCCCGACATATCGGCAACTGATCGTTTACTCCTACAGCTTTCCCCTGCACACTTAAAACCCGATGCTGTCGTAGCGCAGGATGGCAGTGGCAATTATGTAACAATAACCGACGTTGTCAAGGAGGCACCCAAGCATTTAAGAAGTAGAAAATACATAATCTATGTCAAAGCTGGACTGTACCTTGAAACTGTCAAAATTTCTAAACGAAAAACCAACATAATGTTTGTTGGCGATGGCAAGGGAAAGACTGTTGTTGTCTCCAGCAAAAATGTGAAGGAGGGTTCTACTATTTTCAGTTCCGCTACCTTTGGTACTATTCCAAACCTTTCTGTCTGCATTATTTTTGTTTGTTTGATTGTTCAATCCAATTTCTTGAAATACCCTTTCTCTTTCTCTGTACTTGGTTAATTGAAATACCCTTTCTCTTTCTCTTTCTCTGTACCTGGTTAATTGGATTTTCAACATTGTTTCATGACATGTGTGTATGGAGCTAAGGCTGACCAGTGAATTGGTTAATTGGATTTTCAACATTGTTTCATGACATGTGTGTATGGAGCTAAGGCCAATTAACAATGACTGACCAGTGAATGGCTGCATTGCAGCTGTATCCGGTGCAGGATTTGTTGCACGTGACATGACCTTTATGAACAGTGCAGGGCCTGACAAGCATCAAGTTGTGGCTCTACGGGTGGGGGCCGATTTTGCAGCGATTTATCGATGCAGTATTATTGGTTACCAAGACACACTTTATGTTCATTCTCTTAGGCAGTTTTACAGAGAATGTGACGTGTTTGGAACAGTAGACTTCATTTTTGGCAATGCGGCCGTGGTTTTACAGGAGTGTAACATTTATGCTCGACAAGGTATGCCCAATCAAATGAATGTAATCACTGCCCAAGGAAGGAATCATCCTTATCAAAATACCGGCATCTCAATACATAATTGTATAGTTACAGCAACAAGTGATCTCCCTCCCTGGATGGCATTCACTTCAACATACCTCGGGAGGCCTTGGAAATTATACTCTTGAACAGTTTACATGTAATCGTTTTTAGGCGACCTCATTCATCCCGCTGGCTGGTTGGAATGGTAGGGAGAATTTGCATTAGAAAGCTTATACTTTGGGGAATACAGGAATTCTGGGCCTGGTGCATTTCTAGATGGGCGCGTAACTTGGCCTGGTTATAGGGTGATTAAAGCCGATGAAGAAGCAAAAGAGTTCAGTGTGCCTATTTTTATCCCTGGTTCTGCAGTGGGATCCCATACATAGAAGGCCTACAAATTTGTTATTTTTTTTTATGGCAATAAGGATGTCATATTTTAAATCCTTACTCGACTCTGAAATGCTGAAATGCAATACTGCCAGGACGGGAGACCAAAAAATCATGTACTTCCTCTCATCTCATGTTAAAATGTAATCTATAACTGTTATATTTATAATCTCTCACATATTATAAAGTATGTTGTTTCATTTTTATATTCAAAAATTCAAAGTTTCGAAATTCTTGACATGATGTTGCAATCTAATTTCTACCTCACAAACACTGATTTCTCTAAACCTTGTTGGGATGATATTGTATGTAGACATTGTCACATGGTTGGTTTATAGTGTTTATGGCTCTACAAGGATTATTTCGATATACACTCTATTATTTCCTTGTGATGTATATTTTTTTTTTGGTGATGTTCTATTCAACCCCAAGCTTATGAATTGATTTAATTCTAAGTTTTGTGATGTAATACACTGGGTTTGTGTTCTTGCATTATATATCACATTTTCTTCTTCGAATAAAGATATCACTGTTTCTTTCTTGGAAACTAAAATGTGTATATACAGGTTTTTCAACAACTCGAATGATTAATTTAATTTTATTAGTGCTCATATAAAATACAAAATTTTGGAATATTCAACAAACACGCTCAAGTTGTCATATGCTAAGAGTTTACAATTAGGTGAACAATGATTTTTAATCCCATAATTACATTAGACTTCGACAAACATTTGCATGCCAAATAAAAGCTCGCCAAGGAAATAAATCGCGCTGAGGTATAGTGAAAGATTTGCATGGTTGATAAAATTATTCCATACCCCAAGGAAACAAAGCACAAACTCTTCAACAGAGAATAGCAACGAAAGGAAGATGGGAGAAGAGTTCCATCTAAAATCAATAAACACAGTTCACTCAAATTTGCAAAGGGAAAATTCATTATGTCAATGTCATGAGGAAGTAAAACAAAATTAGTAAAATATGCCCGTGAAGTATCACAATAATATATGCACATTGCAGATTGAGTCAATCACTTACTAGATAGAATTCCCTCCCTTCTAACGTTTGCCATGGCTCTGACCTCTAAGTAACTGTGAGCTTGAATTATCAACATGGCCATAAGATTGAGAATGGTCACATCATATATTTTCATGATTTTTTTTCTTTATCCCGAGTCCCATCCCTATTTTCACATTAATGGGTCATGTCACTTGTAGGTGACATGACCCATACTTTATACGAAGTTGATTCGGTTGTTCATGAATGCTGAGAGACAAAAAGCTGGCCTTTGCCTAATATTCCTAAGGTGCCTCAGTTTGACATGCTTCCCATTGCTCCTCTAACCATTTTTGAACCAAAGCAACTTTTGAATCCCAACAATGGATGGGAGCGTATCCAAGTTGCTCTGGAGCCCTTACTGAAGATATGACTCTATGTACTGGCCAACTGGCCTGATTTTGTTTGCACATCTTGAGTTCATTTGTTTTTGAACTAGAGCAACTTTTGAAGCAACAACGGATGTGAACGTATCCACGTTGATCTTGAAATCCCAACGAAGATATGACTCATATGTACTGTCCAGATGGCTTGATTTTGTTTGTGTATATCTTGAGTTTGTTTGTTTAAGTTACTTGCATCCAATCGTTAATCATATTTTTACCGTTATGGACCAAATTTACTCAAAGTATTTGTTAAATTTGGACAACCTAAGTGACTTTTTAATGCTTAAGATAAGTTGAAACATTTACTTATGTTGATTACAATACATCATACTCTCAATCACATTATGAACAAAATAGATGTGATGTTTGACTCATATGCAAAAAAAAATATAGCTCAAGTTAAATTATAATATTAAATTAATGCTCTTTCATGGCCACATTTCCTTATTACGCGTTGTGCATAACTATAAGTTTGCCAACATACAATTGATTTTGTGCAAGAAGTAACCATAGACATGCCAAACCCTTGATACAGATCTCGAATTCCTCCGTTTTCAAAATTTTGCCAAGAACATCCATTACACCAATCCCAAGAAGGTCCTAAACCATCAACCTCTAACAAGCCTGACACACTAGTTTGGGAGTTAGCGTACATAAGAAATTGAGTATTGTACAGATCCTGTTAAAGCGTGAAATTTATTGAATTTGTAACGTTTAACTCAGATTTGTTCCTGGGTGGTTGTTTGCTAGACCATAATATTTTAACAGCCTTATGAAGTATATATATATATATATATATATATATATATATATATATATATATATATATATATATATATATATATATATATACACACACACACACACACACGTTTTAATGTATGAGCTTGTTGTAAATAGGAGAAAATGTGTTGCAATGAGCAGGTTACCAAATAGAAAATATCAAAAATGTCTACAAAATTGTTAAGAGTGTACTTTGCATGTCACTAACAATAATTCTTTGTTAAGAACTAAATCTTAAACAATTTCTGGGATGTAAGAGTGGTGGAAACACATATGGGATGTGTGGAAGCAAATTGATTTGAAATGAGTGAGTGTAACATTTTGCAACAATTCCATGGTAATGAAAATGCATCTCCATTTGTACCTTGATTCATATTATACATCCGCTCCATCAAAAATTGCTACAACTACTTTTCATTCTCAATTTGTTGGTTCACATGGTAATCAGGTATAAGGTGGCCATATTTCACAAGTAGAGGAACATAAGAGTGAAGACTCTTTCCATATTTCATTCCTCTTTCATAATCTTCCATGTCAAAATGATGATCAATCATATTGCAATCTTGATAAGTAGTCAAATGACCTAAAAATCCTCACTTAAGTTGAAACATTGGATAGTCATTAGCCGAACATCCAATTTCGTGTTGATATAAGAAGTGATGAGTGCCCAAATATATTGGATGATGTTTTACTTCCTCAAGAAGACCCTAATTTTCAAGGCTTCGATCTAATTGTTGAACACCCTTCTCATAGTTTGTAAACTCTAGTTTTGGATAATCTTTCTGTTCAGAATGATCTTGGAACTCCTCTGATCCATGCATTGTCAGATATCAAACCAAAATATTAAAATTATTACACTTTTGAAACATTAATATACCCTGTTGAAGAAGAGAAATTCCAATCCCAAAATCATATCGGTATATCATTCTTCGGTCATTATGAATGTCATGTTCATTTCATTAATCTGTAGCCTCCTCATGATATGCTCTTACATTCACCTCCCTGCCATGTCTAAGATCTTCTCTTGGATGATAGTGGGTGTTCAAATAATATTATAGAGCATAATATGTGTGATCCAACATTATTGCAAGTTGATATGAGTATGCATGCTTTGAATTCTAAGTTTTTTTTGGGTGCAAGTGATTTGTCTCCTTCTGGGTATTTTCATCAATACACTTCCCGTCATTCCATTATAGGCTTGACGAGTCTGCTACACCAACAAGTTATCTCAATCCTTTAGGTTTTTTGCTCACTAGCATTGGCTACAATCAAGTATAGGGTTCCTATTGAAATTTCCTCACGAAGTTTTCTTCTTCCTCATATGATATGTAGCTTGCATATTTGGGTGATTCCTTCTCCTTCCCTTTATATGTGGCTTTGAAAGCTTCTTCTCTCATATCTGATCGACCCCCTTTTCTCATTTCAAAGGTTGTTAGGATCCCATGGAGTTTTTCGATAGTGAGACTCTTCAAATACTGCATTTCTTTAATAGCAGAGACTTTGGAATCTAACTTTAGAGTTAGTGATCTCAAAATATTTTCAACAACAATCACATCTTTTATTTCATCTCCAAGATTTCCATTTGAGTTAACAATCTCGTCCACTCTAAGGAAAAAAGTTATGACGCTTTCATCTTATCGCATTTTAAGTGTCTCATACTGAATTCTAAATGTTTTAAGTTTAACACTTTTTACCTTGGCATCACCTTCATAACTTTGGATAAGATTATCCCACATTGCCTTTGCGATTTTCAGCTACATGAACTTCACAAATCCAGACTCGGCCAAACTTCCCAAGATGGCATTTACAACCTTTGCATTGGTTTCATATTGTTTCTTCCTTGCAATATCTATGGGAATAGAGGTTGGATATTGATATCCACCTTCAACAGTTGCCCATACATCTGCTCCAAGTGCCTACAAAAATGCCTTGATTCTCACTTTCCAAAAGAAAAAGTTAGTTCAATTAAATAAAGGTGGTTTGATACAAAATACTCCTCCTTGACTACACATCTTGACAAATCTCATTTTGAACGATCAAGCTTGTACTGAGGGACCTGCTCTGATACAAATTGTTAGGAAAAATACTTGGGTGGGGGGGGGGGGGTGAATCATTATTTTAAACTAATTTCAACTTTTTATTTCTTATTCTGATTTTTTTACGTTACTGCCCTTAAAGAAACCAACGTATGTACATGACTTTGAAGAATACAAACAATGTATATCCAAATAAATAATTTATCAATTATTTCATTAACTATTCGTACTTAACGGGATAATTATTACTTCATTATTAATTCATTAAGAAGAAACCATGAGCCGTGAAGAACACACAAGAAACATATCAACACACAAGAACATCATGATTTTAGGTGGAAACCCAATGTGGGAGAAAACCACCAGCGTCTTCGTCTTTATCTTCTTCTTTTATTATAAAGGAAAACATATTATAATCTTGTATTCGCGCAAAATCATACCAGTACACAAGCACCGACCTACAGAAGGCTACAACCTTCTCTCATTCTCTAGCATCCACTGGAAGGGAGATCCAACCCCTGATCTCATTTACCGGCTCCTAACGAAAGGGATCTCCTACCCCATGTACAAATTATTCAACTACTACTAGAAGGAAGCTTCGACTTCCCCACTGAAGGCTCCAACCCTCAACACCTTTATGGACCAAGTTTCACAATATTTCATACTGGATCCAACTGGGTCAAAACATCAAACTATAGGCCACATTTCATCATATTTTTAGACTAGACCCACTTCCATCATTAATATAAAATAAAATAACAACTTTGAAACCAGTCACTGAATCAAATCATCTCAATTATCAAATCAATCAATAAATCTTAGCAAGAGAATACCAATCACATCACATCAATGCAAAACCACTAATAAATATACCAGACCATATATTGTTCTTCACCGAAATCAAATGTTGTCACTCCAAACCCTGATTAAACATATGTCTGAATGTATACAATATTCTTCTGAATCATACCCGCATATGTACGCACTTCCCTTGAAGAAGACCTGCGTACAGATCTCAAATAACTGACACCTGAATCTAAATTACTGTCACATTGAATCCATCATGGATTACTGAATAATATACAAATCATACATAGTGGCATCATCACTAATCAACATTCCATTCCATAACCAAATCAACCCAACCAGTATTTTCAATCACATATTATTATGAGTGAGACATCATCGGTAGACAGTAGCAAACATAATAGAACTGATCAAACATCATCAACAACCCATATTGGAAAACCCTAGCATGTATACAGGAATTTTACAGAGAACATCCGTGTACGTATGTGCTTACCATTCTTAACACCCGCGTACAGATTCTGAACTTTCACAGAATATATACAAAACTACTTAGAAAATGATCCAAGTATGGACGCAAACTTTCATATGTGCATCAACATATAGATCTAAAATCAATGACTCAAACCTTTGCTACAACCACAACACATATTGTGCATACTTCAATTTCACATATCCACGTCAGAGCATTATTATCATACACATCTATCATTGTTATCTATAATCACAAAAAAGGTCAAGCAAGCATATTCATTACTATTCTTTTAGATCTATTAGATATGAGCCTCTTCCATGCTCCTTGGTGCACCCTTATTTCAAATCAGATTATACATTAATAACCCATAATTTGCACTTATAACACTTTGATCTCCATCTCCTTATATATCTTTTTGCTTAGCCAATATCTTAGGTAAATACCTTGGTTATGTTGTAAGTATTATTTGATGGGATCAAATATCCGTTGTCACTTCCAAATACTATGGGACAATACCATGGTAAAGACCCCTGGTATTCATAATATGGCGGTGTGGATTTTGTATGTGACTTCTCTTCACCATAATTGCGTATGTCATCATGGGCCAGAAGATATTTCGAGTGCGATTTATGCTTAAATATCTGTTATAGTTTCCTCTTTGATTTCCTCCATGAGACCAAATCATAGTGATGTCATGGAAATTGCTTTTAAGAGCATCTTCTGCCAAGAGTGCATCTGTTCTGCTTTTTGTGTATACCATATCATGGATCCATTAGTTGTCTTTAGGGTACACTCTAATGGTCCGAAGCACACACAAGGGTTGTACAGCAAATTAAGGCCAAGGTAAAGACACACCCTATTCTGTATGTAGCTGATGATAATGTTTTTAAAATTGTTGAGTTAGATTCCAACGATATTGGATGGGGAGGCATCCTTAAGCAAAGAAAGGATGGGATTGAACGGATTGTTCAATTCACCTTAGGGACTTGGAACCCTGCGGTACAAAATTATTCCACCATAGAAAAAGAAGTCAAAGCTGCGTGGAATTGTATAGATAAGTTCGAATTTCATCTAGTAAACAAGAAGTTTCTACTATGAACTGACGCCTCGGCTTTGAAAAAGGCATTAACCAAAGATATTAAAAAGCATGGAGAAGCTAAGTTTTCCAGATGGCAGACCCTCTTTGCTAACTACGATTTTGAAGTTGAGCACATCAAAGGAGTAGAAAATTGTTTACCAGATTTTCCTTAGCAGGGAATACATCCAGCAACAAGAACATGTGCTGCTAATTGTTACAGAATGGGATCAAAGTCAAAAAAAGGGAATTCTGAGAACAATCCCAGAAAACAAGAGTTGGTCCGAATATAAAGAAAATTGGAAACCAACCTGGAAATCAAGAAATACTAAAGTATTAGATGCAAACCTGCAAGCACATACTGATATTTTTCACCTACTACCCGAATGAAGAGTGTACCTAAAGGCAACAGATGGATCCATGATATGGGCTACACAAAAAGCAGAACAGATGCACCTTGGCAGAAGATGCCCTTAAAAGCGATTTCCATGACATCACTATGATTTGGTCTCATGGAGGAAATCAAAGAGGAAACTATAACAGATATTTCAGCATAAATCGTACTCGAAATATCTTCTGGCCCATGAAGACACATGATGCAGCCTTATGGCCTGGAGGTGATCCTAAGCTTATTTTCCCTGATACAATCTATGATCTTGCAGGCTATAAAAAACTTTGGTGGGGTTTTTCTAAATATTGATGGAAAGGATGAAACCCACTATATCAAATTAAAATTTGGAACAACTGGAATCATGCAAAGGAACCAATAGTGCGATTGGCTACAAACTTGGTGGACAGATTATGGAGTCAATAAAACTGCTTTTGACCCGGTATACCGTGAATCCTACAGTCGATTTAAATGCGACATTTGTTTCCAGCATAACATCCCTGACTGTTTTCACTCTCCCTACAACAATGTTAAAGAAATGCTACAGATTTCAGATAACGAAACCTTAAGAGAATATATGACTAGACACTATGAGTGGCTTGTTTTGACCAAGATCAAGCATCAAATTGTTTTAAATAAACCCATGATTGTTATAAGAATATTTACCAAAGCATGGGATGAAAATTTGTACAAAAAGTTTCGGTTTCCCGAAATCACAGTTTTTAAAAAAAGGGTTCTCGTGGGGTGCACTCAAGATTTAGGCTTCATGACTATGCCATGTGCTCATAAGGAGGGATGCAATTTTGTGCTTCGTGATTGTGCCATGTTCTCTAAGTATTCGTGCTTTGTGAGTGTGCCATGCACTCTAAGAGAAGAATGAAGCTTCATGCTTCGTGCTTGTGCGATGCACTTAAGGAGGGCACAATTCTTCTAACCAAAGGAGTGCACTCATGGTCCCGAAGTGCACTTGTTGTTCGAAAGTGTGCTCAGGCTCCCAGAGTGTGATTTTTAAAGCAAGAAGGTCCTTGTTTGTTCAGAGTGCGCTTTTTAGAGGAGAGAAGGTCCTTTTTATTCTGAAGTTCACTTTTTCACTGAGCATTTGAAGTGTGCTTCATTATTTTAAAATGAGCTGAGGTTGGAAGGGAGCAATTCTCTCCAACAATGGATATTGATTCAATTGGAATACGCTTTTAATTGAGGGAGGCAGCAGAAGGCTAGGTGACTTATCCTTAGGAAATATTAATGCATTGTGAGAGGGAGGAGACCTTAGAAAAGACTTAGTGCACAAGTATGGGAGGAGAGATATGTCAATGAGGCTCATAAATAAGTTGTAGTTATCACCTAGTAAGAGGATAAATTCCCATAGAACTTGCACTGGGATGAAGGTGCAATAAGAACTCTCACAATGGCTAAGTGCGGGACCAATAGAGTAGGATAAAGAAATGAATCCTAAAAGGAATCAAACATATGTCACACACATAAATTCCATCAATACAAGCCAATGGAATGCAAAGGACTGATGAAAAATAGTCACACCCTAACAAAACAACAAAGCGACACCTATTTCTAGCTGCAATAGTTGAAACGACACATTACAACACTTAGAAACCAAGTTACAACAATTGTGATGACTATGACCAAAAGGTACGCTAAGTTGTAGGATTATGTCTGGCGCATGTTCCAATGATATGTAAGACTTTCTTATGCAGAAAAGTGTGCCATAGCTAATTTTGGTGATGTGCAAAGGTGTGATACATGCAGGACTAAAGACACAAAAGTAATACCCGCGACAGGAGGAAAACATGAAGATGACACTTGCAAAATGGAAATGACCTTAAAAGATACACATGCCATAGTGAAGATAGCATGAAAAAAAAACTTATTATAAAGTCAGAATAACAGCCACAAAAGTGAAAGTGACACTCATGAAAGAAAAATGGTGCAAAATATGAGAACTGAGAAAACTCACCAAAATAGAATTACATAAGCATCAAAGTGAGGGCGATTGTCAATAAAAGTGTGCATTGTCTTTCAACATGAGTTGAACATCACACAAGCATTGTCTTGATGGACGATGTTATGCCTATTCATTAAACCATGCTTGCATAAAGGAAGTGTTCTCATGAACTCATCGAAGACTTAGCAGTGTGTGCAAGTGACTTTGATAGTTAAAGCTTAGAAGAAGGCTTAAACACTTTACAAAACATGAATCAACAATGGAATGGCAGATTGTAGGATCCTTAGTATGCTACAAAATTAAAGTGTGGGAAAATTTTTGGAGGTTTTTTATCACAACATCAAGAGGAAGTTTATAAATTCTCTTCTAAATTAGAATATATTAATAGTCAAAGATGAATCCCTAAAATTCAAAGGATGCAGCTAAAAGTTTGGTTTGGTCACAATAGCAGTTTGATTTGGCATTCACCCAAATCTAGTAGAGAAACTTGTGGAAGGACTAGTAGAAGGGAAACATTAAATGCTAGGCATGCAATTTTGTGGATTTGTTGCCATGCTTGCCTAATGACACATTGGTGAAAATGTGTGAGGGCAAGTGCAATCAAGGCTTAATAACAGTGGGGGTCTTCTATTGGCAGTAATAATCATAACACCGATCTTGAGATCAATGATGAAGGTTAATAGCAGACCCCCCCGGCCTAATCACCAAATCACTTTGGGGGGTCTTCCAATGGGATTTTTATCTCACAAAGAAAAAATTTCAATGAAATAGTGAAGAAGATTGGAATGGAGGAGTGTTGTTTAGTGAGAACACCAATGGTTACAAGTTACAAGCTTAGAAAGACTGATGAATAACTAAAGTTAACCAGGCTTTATACAGGTCTATTATTGGCAACCTATTATATTTGACAGCCTCATGACCATACATTATGCAGGCAATAGGTATTGTTGGAATATTTCAAGTAGCCCTAGGACAGAGCCATCTTTTAGCATCCAAGAGGATTCCCGAATATCTCAAAGCCACGATGGACTATGGACTTTGGTACCTAAGAGGTAAATTTTTTTCACTCACTATTTATACTGATGTTGATTGGGTAGGTGATGTAGAGGACTGAAAGAGCACAACTGGCGGTGCTTTCTTTCTTGGAGAATGTATAGTTTCATGGTTGAGCAAGAAGCAATTTTCAATCTCTCTATCTACCGCTGAATTAGAATACATAGTAGTAGCTTCTTGTTGCACTTAGTCCTTATGGATAAAGGAGAATTTGCAAGATGTACAAGTGTTGTATGATCAACCTACTCCTATTATTTGTGATAATACTAGTGCCATCAACATGTCAAAGAATCATGTTTGAGTATTTAACGCAGAGACTGGGAGTATTTCCTCTTGTCTCCCTCCATTATATCTTCCTTATATAGGATGAAAGGAAAATAAACATTATTCAACATAGGATGAAAGGAAACAAACAATATTCAACATATAAATATGCAAATACCAGGCCCACAAGATCAATATGATAGGAGGATACTGTTGAGTGGAGAAGCAAGGTTGCAGGGGGAGACCATTAATGTCTTTGCCATTGATGTCCAAGGGGGAGATGCATGGCGATCAAACAAAAGAAAAAGAACTTCAAACAAAGAGGGTGATGTATTGGTGATTAAATAAGAGAAGACTTATACAGAAAGGAGAAGTACACCACAACAATTCTACATCAAAAGAGGAGTGCATTTCAGGGGGAGAAACACCCAAAGGAGGAGAACAAATAAGAAGTACCCTTTGTTTTTATTTTCTTTTACTTTGATGTTGCCATCAATGTCAAAGGGAGAGAATGTTAGAAGTATGTTGTCATTGATGGAAAATGTATGGAAATGGTGATGAAGATAATGGCAAAGGATATGAAGGTAAATGCATAGATCACTGTAAGAAAAATGAAGATCAACACATGAATGTTAAAGGCAAAGATGGAGAAGGTGTAATGAATTCTAAGTAATGTAAAAAAGGTGATAATAATCTAAGTAATTTATAATACAAAAATACTTCAAGAGTAGTTGGAACCCACTGATATATATATGAAATATATTTCTAGTGGTATATGGAAGTTTATAAATTCCCTCCTGGATTAGAATATATTAGCAATCAAAGATGAAACCCTAAAAGTCAAAGAATGTAGCTAAAAGTTTTGTTGTTGGTCCTAGTTGTAGTTTAATCTAGAATTTGGCCAAACCTGGTGGAGCATCTAGTAGAAGGACTGGAATAAGGGAAATTTATATGTTGGGCATGTAGTTGGGAAGATATGTCACCTCCTCATTTTCACATTGGTGAAAATGCGTGGGGGAAAGTGCACTTGATGTTTAAATGTAGTGGGCTCCTCTCTTGGCCAATAGTCCATAGTACTGATCTTGGGAGAAATGGTAGAGGACAATAGCGGAAACCCCCCCTCTTCTTAACCACCAAAATTCTCATGGGGGTCCTCAAACCACCATTGAGTTTTCTTCGACACCCAACAGACATGTGATGTGACCTCTGGTGGACATATGATAGACTGTGTGACAAGAATCAAGGGTCGATGACACATTGCCTTATTTGACTAGCTGGTAGGAAGGATGTTGGACACACAGGTGGCCAAGATAAGTTTTCTAAGTGCTTAGGAACTAAAGCTGAGGTCATGCCCTTGGTTTGTAAGGGCAAAGGGATCAACCTATAGTTTCAATGGGCTAATTCGATGGTGAATGGAAAAACTGACATAGTTTTTGGTAGAG